>JANRMT010062791.1:11165814-11219602 GCA_026402145.1 Polypterus bichir lapradei
TATTATTATTATTATTATTATTATTATTATTATTATTATTATTATTACCACATAAGACATGCTCTGGTTGCATTGTATTCTTCATTGTCATTTCTTGGTCATATATAATGTTTGCACATACTTCTCTGCCTACTAATTAGAAGAAAGCGCATAGGTTTGAAGCAAATTGTATTTATCCAATGTTTGAAGGTATGTTCTAACTAAAATCTCAAAAAAAAGGGCTATCCATATAATGTCTATTATAGAATATGTCTGACTATGTAGGATTGTTAAGATCAGTGGGACACTTACATATATTTCTGTCATAATTTTAATAATGGTTAATAAAATATTATTCAGTAATCCCTGTTATACAAACTTTATAATTGATGTACTCTTAATTTTCTTTTTGTAAATTGGAAGTACACCACAGTACTCAGAATTTGTGAAATTAGACCATGCAATGGTGGAATATGAATGATTTGATGGGGTATTTCTTCATACTGGATAATAATAATATGCTGAAACTATATTGTTCACACTTTTTTTTAATTATATTGGATTATGCCCATCTTTCATAATGAAGGTAGCCTGCCAATACATGTTTCTTATTTACAGAGATGATATAAAAGTCACTGAGCGTGACTTAAACATTAGTATATGGCTGTACATAAACAGTAGTCATAATAACAGAAGAAAATTCTCTAAGCAGCATTTGATCATGAGGTATTCCAGGGTACATAAGCATTATAGACAACTGGTATATCAGCACATGGGGACTGTTGATCAGAAAGATCATACCTCCCCTTCATCCTTTTCTGACAGAACTGTATTTATGGTCAATGGAATGAGCTGTAAATTGCTGAGCAGAAAGCATGTTTTACCTTTATTTTTTCCAATAGGCTCAGATATGTGTCCCATAGAATAAATTGTAATTTCTGGAGGTTGGATGCCTTTATTAGGTATTCTTGTTTTCAGTCCAATCAAGGTGAATTAGAAGATATTGTAGTCCCTCATTTATTTTGAGAATTATTTAAGCAGTAAATGACTGTTGAAAGCAGGGTAATGATCAGGTTTTGATGGTAATCATATTATCTGAATGTTCCTCCCAATATCTGTTTAGCAGTACTGAATGGGAATGAGCAGTATCAGAAAAAAGATACATGGGTATTGCCCATGTTAATACCATACTTGTATGTTAACAGGTTAATACTTTTTAATGGTTCCAAAGGCTACAGCATAATACAAAGTATGCCATTTATTACTACTATCAACTCTTTTCTGGAAAAAACAGGTTGTTTAATAAATGGTATGCGGTAAGCTCTACAGTATAAGACAATGCACCAAATGAGTACAGTTTCAAAAGTAGATGAAAAACAGGATTATTAAACTCTCATCAATGAGGTAGATTTCTGCATCACTAGTGGATTTGTTCCTATAAGTGTTGTTTTCACATTTTCTGCTGCACAAATCAGATTTGTTTCAGTTAAAAGGTAAAACATTTTATAAGAAAAATTTTTATTTTTTTAAATGGAGATTACAAAATTTACCCTTTAATTATATTTTCACTGGATAGTACTAATTTTTAATCATTCTTGCTCTTTGTTTTTAAGATTTGTAAAATTCTTATTTGAAGTAAATTTATAAGCATGGAAAATTCTAAAAATGCTCAGTAGAACACTTTAACTTAATTAACCTTCTTTTTCCTCCTTACAAAATCATGGGGAGCTGAAGCCTATCGTGGCAGCATCAGATTTAAGTCAAGAATCAACCCTGTATGAAATGGAGGTATGTTTTAGGGTATGCTCAAATCAGTACTGAATATTAACACAATATAAATACTTAATTACTGTACTTAAGTATGTTTTGAGAATATTTCTACTGTGTCTAAGTATGAAACATTCTGTTTTCACTTTTACTTCACTCCATTTTCAAAAGAAAATAGCTACTTTTAATCCAATATATTTTATTAGACACATTCATACTGAAATATTATGCTAGAAACAAATGGGCTACACAAATACACACATTGCTTTGTTCAGTCAATTACTTAAAATACAGGATCCTGCCACTTTAGTAGCAGCCACTTTAGGAAAATTCACATATACAAAGAATCATGGGCCGATTTTGAAATGTGCACTGCTGGTACTAATGCTGCCTTCATGTGCAATTGGAGCTTTTCAAAGCTCTGACTCGTGACATTTCACCTTGATTTGTTACTTGGTCTGCAAAAAAGCAATTTAAGATAGTTTGTTTTTGTCTATGAAAGTAAAGAGAAAACTAAACATACAATATGTGTATAACTTTACTTCAAAAGCCAGTCAACCACAAAAATGTTATATTTTTCATATTTTGTAATTAACTGGATACCCTTGTTTTCTCCAAAGTGTCTGACTTGTAGGTTTGAGTTTATAGGACACAACACCTGGGGCATTCACACTAAAACATGACATGCGGACACAACTGGAAATATGCATATGCACAAAAAAATTGTGATGCATAAAACTGTGTATATGCCAAGTTCCATGCACTTTTCCTTTATAAATCCCAATGAATGTGAAATTTAATACATGTGTACGCGCCTACAGCCCCACCACAGCTCCTCCCAGAATTTTGCATACTTGAATAGGCAAATCAATATAAATAGCCCCTTCTCTTTAGTGTTTTGTTACAAAACAATGGAAAAAGCATGTGGTAAAAAGAATTTCAGCAATTGCAAAGTGGAGGCAAGGAAAAACTAATATTTGTTGGCTTAAGCAGTGGTTTGAGCAACAAAAGGAAAAGGATGGAATAATACAGCGTGGCAGAGACACTCAAAAGTTCAATTTAAGAAAGTCGCACAGTGCCCGAAATAAAAAAGAAGTGGTCAGATATCAAAGTTGTTGTGAAAAGGCGGGTTGCAGCCTTTTATTTTGTTTCAGCCAATATTTCAAAATTTATCCCCATGCCGAGGACACAAATCCACGCAGTGATGGTACTGCTGTGCCCAGAACTTCTTCAGGCGCTGGCTGCCTTGTAAACCACTGGCAACCATCTGGCTGTTTGCTGATCTATGCTGTTCTGGAGTCACAAAATGCAGTAGTGGATACTGTAAGAGATCTGGCCTATAAACTAAGGAATATATGTGTTGTACTATGTGTTATTGACCACAAGAAATAAATGCTGAATCTGTTACCTGTTTTTTCATTCTACTAATTATATTCAAACAAAGTTCTAACACTGTCCGATTTGGCTGATCATTTGGTGGATCAGGTTCATCATACCACATCTCTTCAGATACGGGCAACCCACAATTGTGCCACATTTGGCAGCATGCTACATTCTTGCACAATGTGACACACTTTCTGGGCACTATAGAGCAGCACATTAATAGTGTGCAGATGCTTTATATTTATATAAGCAAATTGATTCCCTGAAGGCACCTTTATAGTGTAGCGTCAGCACCGGGCACACAATGGATAGATTCTCTGCTCTTTACATGGCTTTTTGAGGTGACTCATTAATAAGGACTGCTTGCCTTTTGCTGCACTAGTTGGAAAAACCACCTGCAACTGTGCAGAGCTGCCATTTTTTTATGCTCTTCTGCTATAGATAATGTAATGCCAGCTCATTCTTTTGATAATTCATCCCTGGCCGATATAACTTGTCCAACAAGTTGGAATAGCAATGTGCGTGCAGTTGACCACTCCAGTTACATATGGAAAATCAGAAATTACTGTGAACTGAGTTTTGATGTTTGCCAGTTCAACCACAGTGTAAGGAAATCTTAGATATCTGAATGACAAGCAGATAATACCATCCTATACAGCTGGCATGGCATGACTCAGTAATGTTTATGAAATAACTGATTGGTCAGCAAATTCATGTTGAAAATCTCCAGTGGCTAAAAACCCAAGAGTGGACAGAACTTACAAAGGAGCATGCTGAGCACAATTTCTCAAAGTCTGCCTTTGTAAACCCAGTGCCAGTTCAGCATGCAGATCCAAGAGGATAGCTCTTGGAAATTTAAATCGATGAAGCCAGCCATCATCATCTATAAATATGTGCTCTTCTAATTCTTCCATTTGTGATGTCTTCTAACAATTCTAAAGCAGCTACTGTAGTTGAAATACTTTGGCCATTCCATGCACCATTATATTAATAATACATTTGTAAACGATATGCAATTAATTTCAGTGTATTTGATAAAGCCTGCGTCATGAATGTGAATATGAAAAAGAAGAGAAATAACACAGAAACAGTAGCACTGCTTTGACGCTTGGTGCTGCCCATTTGCAGAACCTAGCAGAAAAGTGCATACGCATGGTGTGAGGCTGCTGTGAAAATGTGTGTGGCTTTACGTCAAGTTTAGTTTTTATACATCTCAAAGTAAGCGTGGAAACAGGTGTATGCAACATTTTTGTGCATACACACCATTTATACCTGAGGCCCCTGGTCATTTACACAGTCATTCCAAGTACTCCTTGCTGCAACCTACAGAAGAGGACAGGGCTGGACATTGGTGACGTGCAGTCCAAGTGTCAGTCATTGTTATAGTTGATGATGAGTTCAAACATGTACTCATGGCAGCCTCCAAATAGGGAGGTATGTTTAAGTGGGGCTGGAGGTTGGAAAGGTGCCATTCCAGTGTCTGTTGTTTGCACAGTTGATGCTGCTGAGCTCAAACAATATTCTCACTCTAGCATGATGAATGGGGCAGGGCTAGTTACACAGACTACAGTGAAGTGTACTTGTGTGTTATGGCTCACTCACCTCGAAATGTGTGTTGATCATGTCTTTCTATATTATATGTGGCATCATGGCTCCAAAAAGTTTGAACTCATTGGAAAGTCCAAGAAAAACCAAAAGTCTTTTCCTTTGACTATGAAACTAGAAGTGAAGGTCTAGGTAAATAGCTTTATTAAACATTATTTAATGAATGGCAAAGCCTTATTAGAGTTTGTTTTAATGAATAAAGTGAATATTAAACTAATTTGGTCAGTTTTCGTGTATTCTGGTATAATATGAACAAAAAATGGATTTAATATTGGGTAGGCGATGCTTAAAAAGTTTTCCATTTAAATAAATTGTAATTAGGTGTTTGAGTTATGAAAAAAATAATTGTATAACGGAATTTTCAGGAACAGATTAGAATACAGGTGTCAATGTTTGTTCACATTGAATGTCACTGCTTCTGGTTACTGTTACTTGGTTCATATTTCAGTGACCGTAATATGAATTCCACGCAAATAGGTGGTGGCCTGAATTGCAGTTGTGCTTGAAAGTTTGTGAACCCTTTAGAATTTTTTATATTTCTGCATAAATATGACCTGAAACATCATCAGATATTCACTCAAGTCCTAAAAGTGGATAAAGTGAAACCAGTTAAACAAATGAGACAAAAATATTATATTTGGTCATTTATTTATTAAGAAAAATGATTGAATATTACATATTTATGAGTGGCAAAAGTATGTGAGCCTTTGCTTTCAGTATCTGGTGTGACCCCCCTTTGCAGCAATAACTGCAACTAAATGTTTCCAGTAAATATTGATCATTACTGCACATCGGCTTGGAGGAATTTTAGCCCATTCCTCTGTACAGAGCAGCTTCAACTCTGGGATGTTGGTGGGTTTCCTCACATTAACTGCTCGCCTCAGGTCCTTCCATGACATTTCGATTGGATTAAGGTCAGGACTTTGATTTGGCCATTCCAAAACATTAACTTTATTCTTCTTTAACCATTCTTTGGTAGAACGACTTGTGTGCTTAGGGTTGTTGTCTTGCTGCATGACCCACCTTCTCTTGAGATTCAGTTCATGGACAGATGTCCTGACATTTTCCTTAAGAATTCTCTGATATAATTCAAAATTCATTGTTCCATCAATGAAGGCAAGTTGTCCTGGCCCAGATGCAGCAAAACAGGCCCCAACCATGATATTACCACCACCATGTTTCACAGATGGGATAAAGTTCTTATGCTGGAATGCAGTGTTTTCCTTTCTCCAAACATAACGTTTTTCATTTAAACCAAAAAGTTCTATTTTGGTCTCTTCCGTCCACAAAACATTCTTCCAATAGCCTTCTGGTTTGTCCACGTGATCTTTAGCAAACTGCAGACGAGCAGCAATGTTTTTTTTGGAGAGCAGTGGCTTTCTCCTTGCAACCCTGCCATGTACACCATTGTTGTTCAGTGTTCTCCTGATGGTGAACTCATGAACATGAACATTAGCCAATGTGAGAGAGGCCTTCAGTTGCTTAGAAGTTACCCTGGGGTCCTTTGTGACCTCGCCGACTATTACATGCCTTGCTCTTGGAGTGATCTTTGTTGGTCGACCACTCCTGGGGAGGATAACAATGGTCTTGAATTTCCTCCATTTGTACACAATCTGTCTGACTGTGGATTGGTGGAGTCCAAACTCCTTAGAGATGGTTTTGTAACCTTTTCCAGCCTGATGAGCATCAACAACTCTTTTTCTGAGATCCTCAGAAATCTCCTTTGTCTGTGCCATGATACACTTCCACAAACATGTGTTGTGAAGAGTAGACTTTGATAGATCCCTGCTCTTTAAATAACACAGGGTGCCCACTCAGACCTGATTGTCATTCCATTGATTGAAAACACCTGACTCTAATTTCACCTTCAAACTAACTGCTAATCCTAGAGGTTCACATACTTTTGCCACTCACAAATATGTAATATTCGATTATTTTCCTCAATAAATAAATGACCAAGTATAATATTTTTGTCTCATTTATTTAACTGGTTTCTCTTTCTCTACTTTTAGGACTTGAGTGAAAATCTGATGATGTTTTAGGTCATATTTATGCATATTTCAAGCACAGCTGTATTTTACCTTTGTAAGAACATTTTTAAGTATATATAAAATACATCCATCCATCCCTTTTTCCAACCCGCTGAATCCGAACACAGGGGTCTGCTGGAGCCAATCCCAGCCAACACAGGGCACAAGGCAGGAAACAATCCCATTCAGGGTGCCAACACACCGCAGGACACACACAAACACACCCACACACCAAGCACACACTAGGGCCAATGTAGAAGTGCCAATCCACCTAACCTGCATGTCTTTGGACTGTGGGAGGAAACCGGAGCGCCTGGAGGAAACCCACACAGACACAACATGCAAAATCCATGCAGGGAGGACCAAGGAAGCGAACCCAGGTCTCCTAACTGCGAGGCAGCAGTGCTACCACTGCGCCACCGTGCCGCCCATATAAAATGCAAATATCCTAAATTAACATTTACTTTTAATACTTAAGTACACTTAATGTCAGATACAAACTTCAACTTGAGCAGTTTTCTCATGAGAAATTATTACTTTCGCTTGTCACCTTCCAGAAAGGTACAGTATTTCTACTTTACTCAGTTATGCATATTGAGTACTTTATAAAACACAGGCTTAAGCATACTCAGCAATGATAACTTACCATTCATGCCTAACATACGTTTGTTGTTGGAAAGAAGGAAATGTATGCACAGAGAAGCATCAGTAAAATTTAAGAGGTGGTCTGGGGAAGCCTGAATTCACTATATTGTTAAAATGTTGTAAATATGTTAATAATCAACAAATGTTATGATTAAAAATTTCATAATTAAATCCATGCTACCAAGAGCAACTCTTTCTTGCACATTATCTATCCTTAAAGAAATAGGGAAACATTCCCATGACTTCAGTTACAGATTAATTTACTTAATTTACTGCTTCATATTTACCTTGTGAATTGTCTCTTAAGCTGATACATTTTTTCTACAGTGTTTTCCTGTTTTCCTAAGATAGCCATTCCTGTCTGCAAACAGATCCTCACTCATCAGTCTCTGCTATTTTAACGGCTGCAGAGTTGTCCAGGAGTTATACCTGAATATGCCCCCTGTACAAATGGCAGCCTGAGCAAAAAGCTATCAAATGTCATACATGCTACTGTGAAAAAAATCTCTTTGTATCGAAAATGTAAAACTCACTCATTCACTCACTAACTCATCAACAAAAGCACTATTTGCCATTTAGTTAAAAAGTAAAAAATTGGCAGGAAGGTACATCTAAGGCTGTAGGTATCTGCTAGGAAAGGACAATTTGATACATCAATTGTACCCCTCCTACAATAGAAAGTCTAAATACCCCGAAATTTAAAAAATGTTTTGAAATAATCAAAACTTTGTGGCCTTATATAGAAAAAAATTAGCCAACACATTCTTTTATTATTTGTTGATATTTGTTGGTGGTAATGTTCGAGTGGGCTGTTAGGCACCACATCCTTTTTTCATCTCAGCGCAGGGAAATGGGACTTGCAGTTCATGCAAATGAATGCTGCCAGTACAACAGTGCCACTGTCCAGGCAGAAACTGTAATCATGCAGAGGCAAAGTGGAGGAGAGCTCACAGAAGTTCTTAGAAGACATGCTTAGCAAGTTGTGACATCGCGTACATGCAGTAGTCCCTGTTTTGTCGACTTCTTCTTACTCTTCATCATAAGGTAAAAAAATGTATATAATTTCGAAAAGGGTTTGTCCCCTGTGGATTGTAAAGTATATACATAAACTTCAAAAAACACGATGGCAGATGTCCATCCCTTGGTGGTGAAATACATGCAATATTTTGGATACCCTTGTAGGTCAGACTGTGATGTGCCACTGTGCCCTAGTTTGCAAAGCAGAAGTAGGAAAGTTCAGCTACAGTGCATTGAATGATTTCAGACCCTGGGAGCCAGGGTGTGACAGCATGCCCTTAGTAAGTTTAAATGTTTTTGCTGCTCAGTAAAGGGGTTTACCACTGACAGAACATAGAGGAGGGGGACATTGTATATAATTCACCATATTTCTTTTCACCATTTCATTTCTGTACAGTGCTTAAAGCATTTAATTTATACCATGGTCAATATAAATGAACACCCTTTAAATATCAATGGTGTATATAATAAGTTAAACTAGACCACGATTCAGTGTTTATTACTTTTAATGTAAACCCTCCAAAGCTTTGTAACAGTACAAGATTACAGAGTGTGGTAAATAACTGAAAAGAGTTGGTGAATAGCCCCGTATATTGCTTGGATGCAATACGCTGGTCAAAGTAAATGAAAATAAACTCAAATATTTGACAAACAATGGTGGTGTAATGGTGGCTTTTATACATGAGAAAAAATGGCTGCAGAAAATGATCAAATGGGAAGTGAAGTCATCAGTGAGGGACCGGAAGTGATGTCATCACCAAGAGCCGGAAGTGACATCATCAGTGAGGGACCGGAAGTGGTGTCATCGCGAGAAGCCGGAAGTAACAGCATCAGAGAGGGACCGTAAATTATGTCATTGTCAGCAGCCGGAAGTGCCGTCATCACGGAGGGACTGGAAAGTGATGTCATCTCCAGGAGCCGGAAGTGATATTGCAGATGAAGAAGTGTTTGATGTCTCAATCTCAGAGTTATTGTTTATTGAATGAATAGTTGTATTACTTTTCTTCTTTGGTTCTATAAGGTCAGAGAGAGAGGCATTAGTACCCTGAAACAAATCCCCATCCATTATTATATCGCTCACCTTAGGACTTGTTGACTGCTTCCGAAGTGCACGTGTGTGACATGACCCCTCCCCAGCCCAGACCCATCGGGTCGGGCGGCCTGTACCGAGAGGTCGAAGGTCTAGAAGAGAGCATCAGCGTTGGCCTGAAGAGAACCCCGACGATAAGTGAGCTGAAATCTAAAAGGTTGCAATTCCAGAAACCATCTGGTGACACGAGGATTAGACTCTCGATTCAGCGCCATCCACTGTAAAGCGGCATGTTCCATAACCAGAGTAAATTCCCGTCCCAACAGATAATAACGAAGTTAAGTCACAGCCCACTTAATCGCCAAAGCCTCTCATTCCACCGCTGCATATCTGGTCTCCCTGTCCAACTGTTTCTGGCTCAGGACCAATATGGGGTGATCAGCACCATCGATGCATTGGCTCAACACGGCACTCAATCCTGTGTCCGATGCATCGGTCTGGAGAATAAAAGGATAAGAGAAGTTAAGAGATTTCAATACAGGTGCTGATGTTAGGGCCGATTTTAAGTCACAAAATGCAGCTTCAGTATTGTCATCCCATACCATTTTTAAAGGAGCCCTTTTCTTTGTAAGGTTGTTAAGAGGCGAAGCCCTCTTAGAAAAACGAGGAACAAAATGGCGGTAGTAACCCGCTAATCCCAAGAAAGCCTGCACCTGCCTCTTTGTAATCGGACGAGGCCATTTGACAATGGCATCAATTTTATAACACTGTGGCTGAACTGTACCCCCACCAACTAGATAGCCTAAATATTTGGCCTCACTCAAGCCAAAGAAACATTTCTTTGGGTTGATCCGCAAGCCTGCTTGTGCTAGTGTAGAAAGAACAGCCAACACATGCTGTATATGATCCTTCCATCTGCTAGAATAAATGACAATTTCATCCAGGTAGGCAGCACTATAGGAATTGTGGGGCCGTAACAGTGTATCCACCAGACACTGAAAGGTTGCCGGAGCCCCGTGCAAACCAAATGGAAGGACTTTATACTGCCAGTATCCACTAGGTGTACTGAAAGCGTTTTTTTCCTTAGCGGACAGGATAGCATCCTCTAATTCCTGTCGTTGTCTCCAAGACAAATTAGAACCAAAATTAAGGGGTTGATAAGCAACGAAAAAAAAGCGTGGCTGACCGGAGGTAGGCTCCTCCTCCCTTTCCTTCCACGGTTTCAGCAGATTTATATGATAAACACGCTCGCTCGGTCAATGATTAGGTTGTCTGACCAAATAGTCAACGAGCCCTTTTCATTCTATGATTTCATATGGACCCCGCCAGTGTGCTAATAATTTTGAATGAGAAGTCGGAATGAGCACCATCACACGATCTCCCGGGCGGAATTCCCGGAGGGTGGTGTTACGATTATAATATCGCGACTGCGCTGCTTGAGCTCTTTCCATATGTTCTTTTAAAACAGGTCTAATTTTATTTAATCGATTGCGTAACTGCGCGATGTATTCCAAGATATTAGAAAATGGGAGAACCGCCTCCTCCCAACCTTCTTTTAGCATATCCAATAACCCGCGTGGTTGTCTTCCATAAAGGAGTTCAAAAGGAGAAAAGCCTGTGGAGGTTTGTGGCACTTCCCGATAGGCGAAAAGTACGAGGGGAAGCAACTGATCCCAGTTTCTCCCATCCTCGCTAACTACCTTGCGCAACATCTGCTTAAGTGTCTGGCTAAAACGTTCAACTAGTCCATCAGTTTGTGGATGATAAACTGACGTTTTCAGACATTTAATATTCAGTAACTTTGCAACCTCCCTGAACGTCTCCGAAGTGAAGGGAGTTCCTTGGTCTGTTAATACCTCTTTGGGAATCCCAACACGCACGAATATCCCTACTAGTTCCCGTGTGATATTTTTAGAAGTTGCTGAGTGCAATGGGACAGCTTCAGGAAATTGCGTGGCATAATCTACTAATACCAAAATATATTTATGACCCCGTAGCGAAGGTTCAATGGGTCCTACGAGATCAATTCTATTTCTTTCAAAGGGGATATCAATGAGGGGAAGAGGAATAAGAAGAGCACGGTCCCTTCTAGGAATCTCCAGAATCTGACATTCTGGACACGAAGTACAGAAATGTCTGACCTCCTCTTTTATACCAGGCCAATAGAATCTGAACTTAATACGTTCTAATGTTTTATCGGTCCCCAAATGGGCTCTGAGTAAATGAGAATGAGCTAACTCACACACTTGCCGACAATAAGTGCGGGGAATTAATAATAAGGTTCTTATTTCACCTTCATGTTCAGCCACGCGATACAATAAATCATTTTTTATTACAAAGTAAGGCATGCGTGGTATGGGATCATTAGACGTTTGTCCGTTTACTGAAACGACTGCATTTCTTGCAAATTTCAAGGAATCGTCATTCCATTGCTCCCTTTTAAATAAAGAAGGGTAAATTTAAATTGAGAAACTAATTCTTTCATGGGGTCATGTGCTACCTCAAGGGGTGGAATTTCAGTTACTTCAGGTCCTTCGGAAGGTGGGCTGCCTCCCGTAGTGCCTGATGTGCCTTCATCTCTGCTATCTATACTATCTAAATTAAGAGTATGGGAGCTAGTACACGGCGTGGAAGCAGTCAGAGTAGCTATTTTACTATCCATGACCAAGCCCTCTTTTAATAATGGAAGATTAATGTCAGTACCGCATTTAATATTTGACCAGTCTTGCCCCAGTATCACTGCGTATGGTGGATTGGTCATCACGGCCACTTTCATGGATCACGTGACATTGTCTCACAGAGATGACACAAGAGGCAGCCGGATAATATCGAATGTCTCCGTGTATACACCTGAGACTGATTTTATGCATTAGCCATTTTCGCGGTAAGACATAACGGCGAGCAACAATAGAAATGTTACTCCCGGAATCATACATAGCGGTAACTTTATTTCCATTAAGAATTACAGCTCCTGTATACGGAAAAGATAAGGGATTGATCACAGCACAATACCTCTCTACTCTTCCCAAAGAACAGTCCTATCGGCTCCGGAGATGGGCAGGCAGTAAACAGGTGTCCGTCCCCCCACACTTGAAACAGCATGGAGGATAGACTGGTTTCTCTTTTTTCTGGGTAGAGATGTCAGGAATTGATCGGACAGGCTCATTAGAAGGTACACGAACCTGTCGGGGTGGGCGAGAGTAGCATTCCGACCCTTCAGATTTACAGACTGCCCAATGACGCTCCACTATTTTTGCTAGATCATCCATAGAGGTGACCTCTTGTTTACGGACTTGCTGGGCGACCTTTTCAGGAAGACCATTAATAAAAGTCTCTATGGTCAGGATTTCAGCCATGCGTTGGGGACTGTTTATATCTGGCCTTAACTAGCGTCCCACTTTACCCCAGACTTCGTACACTTGTGTATGGATCGATCTGCTCTGATCAAACTTCCATTCTCTCCACTCGGTCACCTGCTGATCCGCGGACACGCTGTAGCGCTTAAAGATTTTTCTTTTTAGAGTATCATAATTGGCAGCCTGCTCCTCCGTCAGATCGTAGTAAGCCCTCTGCGCGTCCCCCTTCAAGTAGGGTGCCAGAATGTAAGCCCATTCCGATTGCGGCCAGGCATTACGTTTAGCGTTCCTTTCGAACACCAGGAAGTAGGTTTCAACGTCATCATCTTCGGTTAGGTAGATTAATATTTAAGGTACTCACCGTGACGTCTCTACCCTTACTGCTGCCACTGCACGTACCTCCAACTCTGCTAGACGGGTCCTGGTGTCCCCTAGTTGAATCTTCACCTGCTAAGGTTCAGAAGCTAAAGTGTTCAGAACAGAATTCAGGTCTTGTCTCTCGCTCATCCTTGGACAATAGTATCCTGCCGGCTACGCCAATTGTGGTAAATAATGTTGACACAACAATTGAAAAGAGTTGGGGAATAGCCACGTATATTGCTTGAATGCAATACGCTGGTCAAAGTAAATGAAAATAAACTCAAATATTCGACAAACAATGATGGTGCAATGGTGGCTTTTATACATTAGAAAAAATGGCTGTAGGAAATGATCAAATGGGAAGTGCAGTCGTCAGTGAGGGACCGGAAGTGACGTCATCACAAGGAGCCGGAAGTGACATCATCACGGAAGGACCGGAAGTGGTGTCATCTCCAGGAGCCGGAAGTGATATTGCAGATGAAGAAATGTTTGATGTCTCAATGTCGGAGTTATTGCTTATTGAATGAATAGTTGTATTACTTTTCTTCTTTGGTTCTATAAGGTCAGAGAGAGAGGCATTAGTACACTGAAACAAACCCCCATCCGTTATTATATCGCTCACCTTAGGACTTGTTGACTGCTTCCGAAGCACACGTGTGTGACAAGAGCAAATCATTACATTCAAATCTGATTGGAACTAATTTTACTGGATATGCTACAGAAGAAATTATATGTATACCAAAATTTCCCATTAGTTTTACTAATTATCTCTTTGAATTCAAAAGAATATTGTTTCTTGTAAAATTGTTTTCCTTTCACCATCAACAAAGCCAGGGATGGTCAGTAGGAAAAGCAGGACTTAATCTATGGCAGGAATGTTTTACTCATGGCCAATTGTATTTAGCATATTCAAAAGTAAGGAGTTTCAGTCAACTAATAACATTAGCCCCTAGTAAAAACAAATTCATACAGAAAAGTACATAGTTATTTACACATTACTTTTAATATATCCGATTAAATGATGGCACTATAACCAAGGCCCATTACCTTAGAAAACTACCTGGTCTCAGCTAGTATATAATAAACATAAATGTCATTGATGAAGTAAATAATGAATTAAACTGACTTATTTAGAGCAGCGTGATAGAGAATCTGGAACCAGGAACAATCCCTGAACAGAGACCCTTCCCACTGCAGCATGAACACACCAATCCACTTAACCTGCATGTCTTCCTAAGCAGTTAACCCAATCCCAGAAAACCCTGAATGCTATGCCATATGTACAATTTAACGTGTTTAATAAAAGAAAGTATTTGCTTTGACCCAATCTCAATGATCAAACAATATTAAAGTTTTGTATAGTTTCAAAATTGTTAACAGTACTTGTGTAATTTTCCTCAATTTAAAAATATTTAACATTACTATAAGTGATATCTGTTTATACGATATTTTAACTTTATGTCTTTAAACTAATATGACCAACATATTTTTAGTAAAATGTTTGATTAACACATGCAATATATAATGACTGAGAACCCTTACCAGCACATGCTCTTTGCAATTCTTAGACACTATTATAAGTTCTTAACTTTGTCTTGCTAAGAATGAACTCTAGATTGACTTTTGGCCAAGCCCTAGAATCAATTCCAGGGATGTACAAGTAGGTGGTGCTATATTTTCTCCAGCAACACCATGTTAGAACTCCCTCTAGGTGCCCCTGGTTTCCTTGCATCAGTAAGTTTTGTGTTACACTTTAAGCATGGATCCCCATTTTAGCTCCCTAGCTTCTTGGTCTATTGGACAAGCCTCATATATTCCCTTTCAGGACCATGTGCTAGATGTTCCCATCCCTGCCATTTCCTCCTAGATCTCACTCCTCTTGCAAGGAGTGGGTTGCTTTCCCTTTAGCTTTTTTGTCGGAGCCTTGCACACTAGTACTTAGGTCATGTTGTGATTCGGGCACCACAAAATAGCAAAAATGGTGAGGCCTTTTTTTTTTATTTTATTAAATTTTATTGATTTTATTGAAATCACACAACATTCCATACAAATAGATCAAGAATAGGATTGAAAGTAAATCAACTCCCACCCCTGAGAAAGAGAGCATGGGCAGCAGGATAAAACTTAAACTTAGTAAAACTAAGTAAATAGATAAATTAATAACTGAATATAGATGAATGGAGAAGAAAAAGAAGAAAAAAGAGAATAGGAAGAGAATCTGCTTCCTCAGTGCTTTAAAAGCTTATTCTAAAATGTTATTGATTAGATCCTGCCAGGTTTTGAAAAATTTCTGCACAGATCCTCTAAGTGAGAATTAGATTTTTTCCAATTTCAAATAGTATATAACATCAGTTACCCACTGACTTAAAATCGGAGAGTTAGGATTCTTCCAGTTGAGCAAAATAAGTCGTCGTGCCAGTAGTGTAGTAAAGGCAATCACAGTTTGTTTGTCCTTCTCCACTTTAAGCCCATCTGGAAGTACACCAAACACAGCTGTTAATGGGTTAGGAGTGGTTGTGACACCAAGAATGTCTGAAAGGCATTTAAAAATTTTGGTCCAGAATGATGTTAATTTGGTGCAGGCCCAAAACATGTGACCTAGTGAAGCTGGGACTTGATTGCAGCATTCGCAGGTTGGATCTTGCCCTGGAAACATTTTGGACAATTTTAAGCGAGACAGATGTACTCGATATATAATTTTGAGTTGAATAATTATATGCTTTTTGCGCATATGGAGCTTGAATGAATTATCTGCATTGCTACCTTCCACTCTTTTTCTGATATGTTGAGGAAGAGATCATTTTCCCATTGTCCTCTTGGATCTTTGAAAGGAAGGGACTGTAAAATGGTTATATATATTGCAGAGATGCTGTCTAAGTCCTTGAAACTAATCAATATTTTTTCCAGCATAGAGGGAGGTGGGTGGTGAGGAAAATTGGGCAGGTTCTGTTTAATAAAGTTTCTAATTTGAAGATAGTGAAAGAAATGTGTTGCTGGAAAGTTAAATTTAGAATATAATTGTTCGTAGGATGCAAAGACGTTGTCTATGTAAAGATCTCTAAGTGATTTAATCCCCAATGTTTTCCAGACTTTAAAAACTGCATATGTTTGCGAGGGTTGAAAAAGGTGGTTCTCGTGCAGAGGTGCCACCGATAAAAGATTCTCTATCTTAAAATGCTTCCTACATTGGTTCCATATTCTGAGTGAGTGAAGCACTATTGGGTTATTAGTATATTGGCGATAATTTGCATTTATTGGGGGGCAAAGCAAGGAATATAAAGAGGAACTGCAGGATTTTATTTCTATTTCAGACCAAGTCTGTATATGTTCATCTATTTGTGTCAATGTCCAGGTTTTTATATGCTGTATGTTTGTTGCCCAGTAGTAAAATTGAAAGTTAGGTAGGGCCATGCCACCTTCTGCCTTTGGCCTTTGTATGGTCGCTCTTTGGATACGTGGATGTTTTGAATTCCAGATAAATGTGGTTATAGTTGAATCTAATTTCTTAAAGAACGATTTATTGATGTATATTGGAATATTTTGAAATAAAAAGAGAAGCTTAGGAAGGATATTCATCTTAACAATGTTAATTCTTCCAGCTAAAGTGAGATGAAGGGTTGACCATCTATGCAAGCCTTGCTTGATTTTTTTCCATACAGACAGTGAAACTTTATTGATAAAGAGCTTTATGTTTACTTGTGATGTTTACCTCTAGGTATTTAAACTGATCTGCGATGATAAAAGAGAAGGTGTCCAATCTAATATTGTGTGCTTGAGAATTCACTTTTAGTTCTGAGACCAGAAGTCTTTTGAAATTCTGTTAGTGCTGTTAGGACAGCAGGCACAGTATTCTGTGGGTCTGATATATACAATACCATATCATCTGCATATGGAGAAATTTTCTGGCCTTCTTAAATACCCACAAAAAATGACTAGAATCCTAACTGGCCTGACCCAATACAGGTATTATCCCAGGCAAGCATGACAACAGGAAAATGAAAGCATACAGGCCTGACCAGGCCCCAAAATGGGAATGGCTTATAAGATTCAAAAATTTTAACAAGAGAGTCTCTGATATCTCAAAATACAGTATGTCTCATAGAATGAGAACCATAACACTCTAGCTTATAAAGAGACAAGTCCCTCAAGGATCTTTATATTAAAAAGAAAATCCAGATTTATTTTCAAAAAGTAAATGGATACAATGAAATGCTCAAAGAGCAACAGAAAGGTAATCCTATGGCAAAAAAGTCCCAAAACACTAATCGGAAACAAAAAAAATAATCAAAACCTAGAAAATAAAGAGATTAAAAAATCCTAACCCTCCAGAAAGCACCAAGCAAATTCAAGTGAACCACCAAAGGACTGTTTCCCAGCCTGTGTTTACAAGGTGAGCAGTGGTGCTTTAGCAGTTTTGCAAGGGATTGCCCCTCCCAGAAAACAACAGAGAGCATAATGACATTTAAAGATACAGCACCTATTACAAAAAAAAAAAAAAAAAAAAACAGCAGAGAATAAGTAAATAACACATTTGTCAAGAACCAAAAAAAAATATGGTTAAGCTATACAGCTTCCAGTATTAGGCCCTCAGGCTTCTCATTGAGGTTTGTGGACATAACAGTGCTAGACATTAAGCATATTAAGCTAGAATTTTAACTGGGAACATAATCTGAAAAAGTGTCTAGTTGTTAATATCCAAATTAGTCTTCTACCAGTGCATTTTCGAATTTACTTTCCTTTTTCAGGGCCAGGTTTCTTTAAAGACAAAAAGTGTAACCAACCTGATGATGGTTATCTACAAATATAAATTACTGAAAATACTCATCTGGAGTGGGCATAGCATTAAGACAATAATTAATAGATATCCTCATGGTATCTTCAATCCTATACAGCCTATTTATTAACTTGGTTTTGGCACTGTTTATTCCCTGCTTCATTAAACTCACCTGGTCACATTACTTGAGATCAGTTAAATAGCTGAAGGCATTTTAAGTCATTTATACTAATCAATGTAGTAATATTCCAATTAAAGAGATGCATGATTCATTTTAAACATAAAAAAAAACAAAAAACAATAAGCATAATAATTAAATAATAAATTAACAGAACAATATTAACAGAAATAACCAATTGTTCCAAACTGAAAAATTCACAAATAAGTGAAAAAGACAAAGAAAGGGTATATAAAAAACACACAACAGTCACAACTAAAATATAACTGACACATCTCTCTCTCTCTCTCTGTCTCTCTTGTATTCTCCTGTTTAATGTCTTCCCATGGTATCTAGTAAATAAATATTGTTTGGCCTCCTAGTGTACTATCTAGAATGATCAGGAGGCAGTTTAAATTTGTTCTGAGACCAGAAGATGAAACATAGTTGTAATAATGTGCCAGGATCAAAAACCAGGAAGTTAAGTAGTCAAAATAATTCAGTTTCAGTTCATTTTTTTTTTTGCATTGCAGTCCTTGCTGAGTACAGGTGCAGAATACTGAGACAAATTCTTACATAAAATGCAAATACAAACTTTACAAAAATAACCTAGCCAAAATGCTAAATCAATATCATAGTCAAAAGGAGAAAGTATAGTAATCTTTTGACAGCTACCACAAAGAAACACAATTGCAAAGTCTTTTTTGAGGAATGCACTTATAATCAGGAAATGCATAATGCCAACCTTTATACTGTTACAATGGGGATGTGTCGCACTTGTCCGATCCTTTCACATAGCAACACAATTGCAACTGCATCTCAAAGTGGCAGTGCTCATCGGAAAAAAAAAATGACATCAGAAAAGACACAAATTTAGTCTTTATCTACTTTAAAATGTGGTTGAAATTGAAAACAAATGCAAGAAATGCATCTGACAACCCAAAAAAGCCTAGGTAAGTTAATAATCTTTCTTGAAAAAAGGCTAAGAATATTGCTGAAACAATTTCAAACTAAACTAGTGCCCTTTTTTTTATTCCTTCTGTGACATGTGCAAGAACTATTCTGCAATCACTTAGGCTGTCATTCTGTCTTGCAGGCTCCCTGTGGTACGCTGACTTTCCCTGCTGCAGCCAGGCACCCCTTCATAATACTAAATGAAAATCAATCAATCTTTGCTAAAAATGAAAATATAAATATGAATTTGGCATAGTAAAAGAAAAATCTGAGATCAATGCTTTAAATGTGAAGTATTCATTTTAAAGATGTATAATAACAATTGATAAAGCATATGACTTTATCTTAATAAATACTGTAAAAAATGTAAGCACTTAAATGTTTCTACACTGCCAAAAGAATAAAAAGCTACTGTAAAGACAGGATGACCAGAACAGTCCAATGTATCCCGACATACACCCACTAAGCTAATTATTAGGAGCACTATACTAATGCTGTGTAGGACCTCCTTTTGCCCTCGAAACAGCCACAGTTCTTTATAGCATGGATTCCACGAGATGATAGAAACATTCCTTTGAGATTCTTGTCCATTTTGACGTGACTGCATAATTCTTGGTCAGCTGCACAGTCAAGCTACAAATCTTCCATTCTACTGCATGCCAAAGATGTTCTATTGGATTCAGTTTTGGGGACTGGGAAGGCCACTGAAGAGCACTGAGTCCATTGTCATGTTCATGAAACCAGTTTGAAACTACTTTTGCTTGGTGACATGGTGCATTATCATGCTGGAAGTAGCCATTAGAAGATGTTTCAATTGTGCCCGTGAAAAGATGCACATGGTCAGCAGTAATACTCACATTGGCCATGGCGTTTGAGCAATATTTGATTGGTATTAATAGGTCCAAAGCATGCCAATAAAACATTCACCATACCATTGCAACACCACCAGCCTAGACTGTTGACACAGAGCATGTTGAGTGCATGGATTCATGCTCTTATTGCCAAATTCTGGCCCATCCATCTGTGTGCCTCTGCAGAAATTGAATTTTACCAGACAAGGCTATGTATTTCCACTTTTTAATTTTGGTGAGCCTGTGCCCACTAAAGACTCTGGAACCAAACATGGCCCATCTGCCTCATAGTTTGATATGTTGTGCATTCTGAGATGCTTTTCTGCTCACCAGAGTTGTGTAGAGTGGTTATCAGAGTTACTACAGACTTTCTGTTAGGATGAACCAGTTTGGCCGTTCTCTGTCCTCTTTGTCCTCTCTCATCAGCAAGGCATTACCGAAAACAGAACCAATGCTCACTGGATTACTTTTTTTTTTTTTTTTTTGTGTGTCCCTAGAGACTATAGTGAATGAAAATCCCAGGACGTCAGCAGTTACAGAAATACTCAAACCAGTTCATCTGGCGCCAACAGTCATGCCACGGTCAAAATCACTGAAATCACATTTTATCCCTATTCTGGTGTTCGATGTGAACATTTTCTGAAGCTCCTGACCTGTATCTGCATGATTTTATGCATTGTGCTGCTGCCACATGTTTAACTGATCAGATTATTGCATGGATAAGTGAGTGTTCAGGTGTCCCTAATAATTTGTTCTGTGAGTGTATTCTTAGGTTAATTTATCAGCCTTGTAGCTTATGCAGACTCTGCACTATGCACATTGTTACTCTCTACCTGATTATTTCAGTGTATTTATAACTTCAGCACCCACTTTGTATAAACTTGTATGACCTCAGCTGAGTACAGTGGGACTAGTGAGCTATCTAGAAACATCTTGGTGTCAGACACACCGAACAGGAGGTTTGGTACTCACTCTCAGCATACAGTGCACATAAATACTGTACAAATTTTTATTATTTATTTATACATGCTTTATATTTGAAGCAACTTCTGCCAGTAAGGTCAGTTTACACACAGAGTTTATATCTTATTTTAAATTTAATGATTTATAATATATGAATACATTACATGATTGCCTATACTGTAGTTGTATGTCTATACACATTGTAAATGTTAAATGCTGCATGCTTTCATCCAGGTAACATTTTCATTTTATCTAATTTTTTTCCCCTTGGGATTAATAAAGTCTATCTATCTATCTAGCTATCTAAAGGCATTTAAATTAGATAGTTTACAAGAATAAGGTTAATAGATGTCATAAAAGACCAAAAATCTTTTGTTTTGAAGATATTATGTTTCTCAGAAACTCTGGCTTTTAAATTGGCAATCATGCATCCATCCTCTTATCCAAGTTCGCATGGCAGTGCCTGTTTTCAGTGCTGCTTAAAATGAAGTTTAAACTTCCCAGAGTGTTGAAAAGCAGCTTTTCAAATTTACTTAGAATCTTTAACTTTAAATCTTTTTTAAAGGGCTACAAAATACTCTTATTCAGGACAGACTACACTTAGAAGAGGACCACCCTTATTTCCGATAAAAAAAAAAAATGTACTGTTTCATTTTCCTCCCATTGCTAGTGTGCATAGTTGTGGAGAAGATGTACTAATGCATGCTGAATATTTTATTTTGAAGCATGAGGCCAGGGAGCTCAGGTTCTTTCTAAAATGGCACAATATTTATTTAAAAAATCACACATGAGGGACTAATATGCACAAGTAGAAAACAAAGCAACAAAACAATAAGACACAACAAGAACTTTGCTGGTGCATTGAGTCTTCCAAAACAGGTGCTAGAACCACCTGTCTGGTGAGTGGCTTTCCTACAATTTGTTGGCCACCTGGACACACTGCAGTTTGCCTACAGGAAAAGAATGGCATGGAGGATGTACTGCTAGATTATATATTTTTGATTTCTCCAGTGCCTTCAATACCATCCACCTGTCCCTGTTAAGGGTTAAACTCTAAAATCAGCAGGTGGATGAGCCTGTGGTGTCCTGGATAGTGGATTATCTGTTGGGCAGACTGCAGTTTGTGAAACTCAAGGACTGTGTTTCTGATAAGGATGTGAGTAACACTAGAGTACCACAAGGAACAGTCCTGTCTCCTTTTCTCTTTACTCTGTACACCTCAGCCTATAAATATATAACACGAGGTCATACCACTTGTAGAAATTCTCAGATGATTCTATTGATAAAGCGACGAGACAGACTATAGGAGTCAGGAGAACTTTGTTTCTTGGTGCAAAATAGAATTGTCTGCATCTTAACATCAACAACACCAAGGGACTGATTATTGACTTTCACTGCAGCAAAGAGCCTCTATGTACAGTCACTACTCAGGGAGTGGATGTAGAGGTGGTCCACTCCTACAGGTACTTGGGGGTCCACATTTGGCATGAATGAATGTGTTTATTTAAAAAATGGTAGTATGGAACAATGCCAGGAAAAAAATAGTAAAGGATCACACAATTGTGGTAGCACAATAAGACCTTTTGGTAAGTCAACTTAAAAAAAGATATCGGATATTAGATAAATTTATGTTATAAAACAATATATATATGCAAATGTATTCCATGCAAACAGCATTTGAATTTGACATAACATTGTAAAAGAGCTTAATCTAATTCAGCACTGAGTGCAAAACAGGAAAGAATTACTTTGAAAACTGAATTATACAAATATCATAATTGCTATTTTAGTGTAGGCTACTATTAGCTGAATCCCACCACACTGAACCTTAATATATACCATATATGTATATGTGTGTAAAACAGAAAGGCAGCTTTGAACAATAGCCTACCTTCCACTTAAAATGGAAAATCACCAGCACATAATACTAACAATTCATTGCTGCAAGTTAAATACTTTGCTTTGGCGAGACCGAGTATACTATTACAAAGACGTCTTATTTAACTGCCTGATTTAGTCTGTCCTTTTGTACTAAGGTATCTGCTAGCACAAATAGGTCACTCTTTGAGTGACTACAAGCAACAATCATGTGGCACCTTGTACGTGTTAGCAGTCAGATACAACATGTCTGAGTCTGTACAATCCAGATCAGCCAGTTAAATCCAAAAGGAATAATCTAAGATAATTATGCTCTCAGTAATCTGCAATAATTACACGTGTTATTTATATATCATTGTTCAGAATAACAAAATAAGTGATTTACTAAAATTGTAATAAAATACATTTGTGTTTGTCAAAATTTACAATTGTTAACCAAGGGCAGTCAGAACAGATTCTTCAATTACATTAAAATATTTTTTTTACAATAATTCACATTGATTGGGTTATTCTAATAAGGACACATAGTTTCATTAGTAAACCTTCTTTACAAAAGTAGTTCTGCAGCCTTACAGTCACTGTAACTAGTAGCAAAACCTATTGCAGTTCTACCATGAACTACCATTTAATTCAGTGCTTATCTTAGGGGAGTATATCATTTTCCCATGTGACGTGGAACTTAACTGTACACCTGAGTCGAGGCACGTCTGCCAGGAGGCACCTGCAAAAGGAGTAAAGCTGAGGATTACTTTAGAGTTTCCTCTGTTGGTTTATAGCTGTTGCCAATGAGCTAAAAACACATTGTTAAAGTTATACATGTAAAAGTAAGCAGCACCACACTTAGCTTTTTTATGTGCTTTCTGGAAGAATGACACTAGCCATTTTGTTAAGTAATTGCTCCATAAAGCATGAAAAGGAGTAAAATGTATCAGTTTAAAGCTACAAATGCAGTATTTCACAACTCTCCTGAAATCCACTTTATCATATTTTTCCATGAAATCACAGATAAAGATTACAAAAAATGTTTTTTTTTTAGTTCAGTGTCTCCTTAGCTGTAAAAATGTGGAGTCATTGACTAAGGTGTACTATAATTCCAAGAGTAACACTTTAGATTGTCTTTGAAGAATAAGTATTAAATAGACAAGGCATATGAAATGACTCTCATGAGTCATGAAAAAAAAATCAGAATTCACTTTTAAACCTGGGAACAGTAGGTGAACCAGCTGAAATTAAGTATACATTTATTTTGTTGCAAATGTGAACTGTTTTAAGCAATCATTATTAAGTAGCTTGAGGGTGGCATGGTGGTTTAGAGGAGGTATGTGGGAATCTGTCGCAGGTGCAGGGTTTCACTCCCATCTCTCTATGTTGACTTTGCCCCTTCTCCCTGTGTCTTAAAGATATGCCTATTATGTGTTCACAGTAGACACTAAGTAAGCCTGTCCTGGACTGCTATTTTAATTTGAGTTGGTTTCAGCGTTGTGCCTAAAGCTGCTAGGACAGATACCAGCACAGTTTTTAACTCTGTAGTGTAATTCAGCACTGGGTGCAAAACAGGAAAGAGTTATTTTGAAAAATGGAAATAATTGTATAAATATCATAATGAGTATTTCAGTGTAGGATCCTATTAGTTGGTCGGATCTGCTCAGATGGATGGTAGACAGTGAATTTGTATCATGAGACTGAGACAAAAGTCTGCCTAAGTTCCTCTTTGTATAGAAATCTATTCCCAGCACACAGTCATCAAGAGAACAGATATGACTTAAGATGGGCAATAGCTGTGTGTTTTATAGAAAAGACTACACTAATGCATTTAAAGGATAAGTTTGGTATACATTTCAAGTAGAAGTTATTTCTTCACAATCAGTAAATATTAACTTGCCACATGAAACTGAGTGCTAAAATGAAGCATATTTTATAAATTTTAAAAAATAACTAGCCCACTCTTGCATTTTATAATAGAGGTTAAGTGTACCAAAGTCCCATTCTGGAAAAAAAAAACTTTCAACTTTCTGAATACATCTTTGAACTGACAAAGATTTTGATTTAGGAAAAATAACCTTCTGTGTTTCTGAAACATGCTTGTAATAACAAAAGTAAAGAATTACTTTGAAAACTGAATTATACAAATATCATAATTGCTATTTTAGTGTAGGCTACTATTAGCTGAATCCCACCACACTCAACCTTAATATATGCCATATATGTATATGTGTGTAAAACAGAAAGGCAGCTTTGAACAATAGCCTACCTTCCACTTAAAATGGAAAATCACCAGCACATGATACTAACAATTCATTGCTGCAAGTTAAATACTTTGCTTTTGCGAAACCAAGGAAATACTTGAAATACTGGAAATACTAAATTTTAGCATAGTTTCTTGGTACTGTTTTCTAAAGGCTAGGGTAAATTTCTTACTTGCTTGTCTGCTTACTTCTGTTTCTAGTGTGGGTGGTCTAAGGATGTTGAGCTTTGAGTTTAGATCTTCTGCTATATTTACTTTGACTACAATTAGTTTAGCATTTCAGGCTTTCATATTTAGTTCTTAAGGATTTTTATGTTTCTATTGTCTCCTTTTAGGGTTGTCCATCTCCTTGTACTTTTCTCAGATTTTTTCTCAGGGCACTCACTACTTTCAAATTGTTCACAAGAGGTTAAAATGCTGAGTCTCTTGTATCAACCTTTTAAATTGGTGAGCAGATCATTTCAGAGTTTGCAGGTTATATAGCTGACTGTCCTGCCTCTTGCACTACTTTCATTTATCGTTATTTATCCTTTAAATTGAAAGAAGGCCAGAGTCTTGTGATTGTGAAGACTTAGTAGTTTTATACGTCAGAAGAAGGATTTAGAAATTTGGTTCTAAAACAAATTACAGTCAAAGTACATTTCCGACTTAAGTTATATAATCACACTCCCGGGTTTTAAATAAATTTGTTATGTTCTGAATTAGCTGTAAATAAAGTGATTTGCACAGTCAGAGAAAAAAGCCTACAGGATGAACCAACTTTCTGTATTGTGCACAGTAAGAAATCAAATCATTTTTTTAAACTTAGTGAAGAATAAAAAAGTCTAAAAATAACACCCAAAAGAATGAGTAAATTCATGAAAAGTAAAATTCAATCACTTAGTGTTCTTAGAATAATAGTTCTGTTTGTAGAATAGCACCTTTTTCAAAGTTGATCACAGTGAAAGTCAGGTTGAATTTTTCAGAACAACTTGCAGTTTGAAAGTGGTCTATCATTTTACTAACCGTCTTTCTGAATGATTCATGAACACAACTTCTAATAAAGATACATTTATTATAATGATTAACAATGCTTATGGTTGAAATTTAACTGGAGTTGTTTCATTTATAGCATTTTCACCTCTTAAATTAAGATACATTATTAATGTGATAAAAACATGAATGTATTGTGATCCAGTAATGCTATATTGTGTAAGACAGGACTTTGTTATCTGTTTCAGATTAGTGTTAGAAAGCAAACAATTATAGCATACTGTAATATTATCACGCCCGCTTAATCCAATTCACAATTTAAGGAACTGCAGCCCTGATAATGGCACCAGGCCAATGTAGGGTCCACTCATGCACACATCCACGATCACTCCTGTGAAAACTTGGAATTCAGTTAACCTAAACTGTACATATTTAGTGATATAAGAAAAAAACTGAGTACCTTGAGGGAAATGCACACACAAAGACTGTGCAAACTCCACTTGGGCAATAACCACCTCCACCATCACCATTTATTTATATATCACATTTTCAGACATGAAAGTAGCTTAAAGTGCTTTACAATAATAATATCTAAACAGAGTTACAAAAGAAAGTAAAAACTAAAGAACAATTATTTATAAGAGTAGAGAATCATAATGTCCAGCTTTATAACAAAACTTATGGTCAGACGTTCAGGGAGGACAGGAGAATAAACTCCAGTTGGTGGGATGTTCGAGAAAATAAACCTCTGGGGGTTCCAAGGCCATGCCCCCATTGGACATTCTACATACCATGTATGTGCCATCATTAAGAAGATACTTTTACGGAGTTTTCTTCATTTTCTCAGTATCTTAGGTCAGGGAGCAATGACACCACAAAGAACCAGAAAGAAAACACACACACACACGCGCACACACACACAGACATACAAAAGTAGCAATTAGTGACCAGTCTATAAAACACCAAGTAGAATTGCATTTTATGAAAAGAACCAAATTCATCCTCCGCTCAGTATGAAGGAATACGTATTAGGATGCTACTAATTTCTAAAGTGATTAAGAGAAAGCCAGATTTAAAAATTCAGTTTTTAGTAGTTTTTGAAATGTTCCACCTTACTGGCCTGGCACACAGTAAAGTATTTCAGATTTTTAGTGCACAGAAACAGAAAGCCACTTTACCAGTTCTTTAATGCTTCACTCTGAGAATACTAAGCAAGCAAGTGTTAGAAGATCTAAAATTACAATTATGAATGTAGAGGCACTAACATAACCAAAATGTAAAAGGTTCTATATTGTTTAGAGTCTTTTATGTACAATAAAAAGTATTTTAAAATCAATCCTAAAGGACACCGGCAGCCCATGTAATGATGCAAAGACTGGAGAGATATGCTCAGATTTTCTCTTTCTAGGTAAAATTTAGCTGCTGTATTTTGGACTAATTGCAGCTGAGTTATATTTTTCTTGTTTTTTTAAATCCTCTTAGGAGTACATTCCAATAATCTAGATGGCTAAAGACAAACATCTGTATTAACGTTCAGCATTTTGCAATGATATACTACTTTAACTTGTACAATGTTTCTTTAGTGTCTTGGTGACATGCGTAATGTAATGTGTGATCTGAATTTTAGCTCTGAATCTAAAATGATGCCTAGATGCTTTACTTCTGGCCTTATTTCTAAATCCATATGGCCTAAGCATATTTTTTATGTCTTCAATTTTTGTTTGCTGCCAATAATTAAATGTTCTGTTTTTTTCCTTGGTATGTTTAAGGAAAGTATTAGTCATCCATTTTTTGATGCTAGTAAGACACTGGGTCAGGAAATAAAGAGCCTCTGGGCAATCTGGTGCTATCTGATGCAGGATTCAAACCTAGGAAAAAGAATCTGTGAAATTGCAGCCCCATCCACTGCACTACCATGCTGCGTTATAAGCACAGTCATTGCTATTCATTTTAGGAAGAACTGTATCTGACAATTCTGATTTCAGGAAACATGGTGTCTAGTTGTTGTTTCACTGCTCCAGCTAGGTAAAAATCCAGTGCATGTTTACTGTCTTTATGAAATTTAGTGCGTGTGCACTTTTATTTATTATGATCAATGGTTTTCCTCCAACACCCCCAAAAAACGTCTGTTAAGTTGAGTGGTGACTCCCAACTGACTCACTGTGGATGAGTCTGAGTTTATTCAAGAGAGTGCACCACAGACGACTGGCCTCCTTATCCAGTATTGGCTTCCACCTTGTTCACATTGGGTTGGAATAAACTCTGTCCCCTATATCCCTGAACTGGATTAGCCAGGATTGAAAATTGATGTATACAGTTCTGGTTACTTATTATCAGGTTAGGTGTTTTTCTGTATATAAAACACATGGGGTGTTGTCATATTCATATTTTAATTTTTAAAATGTATTTTCAACAATTATTTCAATTCTTACCTTATTCAACTGTATCCATTAATAATAGATGAGACAAGGAAAATTAACAGTCTGTGACAAAATAACTGAAACTGCACATAGAATGGTGATGCCATAGTAATAAAAATGAAAAAGTACAATTAAAAAGTTTCTAATTTTGCATTAGAAAACCACTTAGTAGCCAGATGGCTTTAGTCTTAAAAATTATCATCGAAGATTAAATAAAATAATAAATATAAATTGTGAAACTAGAAAATTATTTCCAGAAGAAAAGAAAAACTTTGTCAGACAACATCTCTCTGGAAGCGATTGAGGATCTGGCAAGAATCCAAACCTATGTAAGAATCCAAGTAACCTCTTCTTTGATCTAAAGGTTGGTAACCACAGCTTTAAACTTCCCCTTATCTTCTGCCTTTTTTTTTTTTTTTTTGTTGATAGTGACCATTGTTGACCATTGTCATCCCACATTATTATTTGTCTTCCTTTGTCACTTGTTATATCTATGACCCCTGAACATATGTCTTGCAAATCTCTTCTACTCTACTCTTTTCTATACCCTGTTTTCTATGGAGGTGGTTAGGCAACCTTAAGACAGTCAGGCGTACCTGGTCCTTTTAAATTTACACAAGGTAACTGTGGTGTGACCCATCCTCATGTGATTCTGGAAATTGTTTACAAAGGTTCACTCCCTTTCAGCTTTCACCAGGTCAGGAGATGCAAGTTAAGTGCTTGCTGTCATGAAGATATTGAACTGGGACTACATATTAATAAAAAGGAGAATGAAAGATGAGGATAATGTGTGTTCATATTTTCATAACTGAACTGAGAAAGAAAAAAATCTGCTTAATTGCACATGCTCAGTATTCTGGGGTTTCATTTTCAGACCATTGGATAGTCAGTATCTTTCCTGTTATCCTGAAATGAACAATGAATAAATAGTGCTTTAGACTTCAAGACATAATGTTATTTTAACTGTTAACTTGGGACTCTGGAGGTTGCTTCCTGAACAAGATTATTGAAGTAGTAAAGGTAAAAGATAACAAATGCTTGGAAAGGGAGAACTACAGCTAATCAAGAGAGTTGGTCAGAATGAATATTTATTTTACTTAACACCTTTCATGATATGCATGACAAAGTCCTCTGGTAAGTAATTAGCAAATCTAGAAATGTTCAAGAAGTTCAACACTGGAATGACATGCAGACCTAAGGCTTTTAAAGGTAATACATAAAAAAGTATTAAATAATAGAGATTCAAGTAAGGATTCAATATATATATTGTTAGATTATTGCTAGAATGTCAGCTGATTCACTGACTCGAATTATGTGATTTGCAATGTTACCTGTGACCTGAAAATATACAGATTGGTATTGAGGAACACATGCAATCCAAAAATATGTTTATCCTTTGGTCAGTGTCTTCGGCTTAGATTCTGATCTAAATCTATTTTCCCAAATTATATTGTAAAGCCACGATTTTTGGTCAACAATATAAAAACCAAAATAAGACATGCCAGCACAATTTTTTTCCCCACCCTAGGGAAGGTATTGCTAAAACAATATATAATGATCTTAGATTTTAACAAAAGAATTTGTTTAATTTTGCATTTGCTTGTGCCCAACAAATTGAAGTAAAACCTTCTCAAACTGTCAGTGAGGAAGAATATGAGTGAATGTGCTATAGTGAAAGGTCATGAAAAGTTTCATTTTTATAGTTTTCTAAGTTATTAAATGCATAAATAGCAGCCACAGTTGTATTATGAAAAAGATATACAGTGCTGTAGCTAACAGAATCACTGCATGTTTTAATTTCAGAAAGGCACTGTTTTGTAACACTTAGCAATTACTGTTTTATATATTGAAGTGAACCCACAGAGAATTTGGTTTTATTGTTCAAGTAATTTAATGCACAGACTTGTATCCAATTTCACTGATGCTTTACATTTTAAAGCTCTAAGCCTCTGTGTTACCAGGCCACATATGTGTGAATCTTAAACAGCCAGTTTTTTAAAATTCGCATGTGGAGCTATTTAAAAAGGCTATAAAATTAGCCAAGAGCAGGACAATCAGAAAGGTCTCCCCCTGTGTCTCTGGACTACCAGTATGGCAAGTCAGATTCACTAGGCCATTAACAGTCTCCCTCACACTTGCTATCAACGGGTTTTCATTAATTTATAAAAACAATAGCTGCAATTTACTGGTATTTAAACTCTCATGGGGTTTACAAAGCTATCTTTTCTTTTGTCCCAGTGGAAACATAATACTCTTGCAGCCAGCCATAACCTGCCAAATTCTGATTTCTTAAAATAGATTTCTGAATTTCTTTGGATGAACTTTTATGGCAGCATAGTGATGCAGTGTTTAGAAGTGATGCCTCACAGCTTCAGTTTGCTTCCTACATGGAGACGGAAGGTCTTAGCAAAGGTTTCTTCCCACATCCTAAAGATGTATGTGTAGACTAGTAAGCAACTTTGAATTCCTCTCTTATGAGTAATTTTTTCCCTGCAGTCTACTGGGATCTTTTTGAAATGAGGTTCTTTCCATGAACCTTGTTATGTAGTAGAAGAAGGTTTAAAATAATGGTGGATGGTACATCATGGTATAAGGTAAATGAATGGCTGAAATTATTTATTTTTTTATGTATAATTAGTATTGTTAGAATTTTCATCCAACCCACCACCATTCTCTGTGGAGTTAATGGCCATTTTGCAGGTTGAACAGAGTTTCCCAGATGCACCCAGATCTTGTGGGCATAAGGAGTGGAAATGTTATGACTCGATTCCCATCCTGACATCAGCCTCTTTATGACAGGTAAAAATAATGTCATCCTCGTTCTAATTCCAGGTCATAGGACTATATGTAATATAATTAATATTTGTAAAACAATTAAGGGTGGCAATGCTATTGCTGCTACCTCACAGCTCCAGAGTCCTGTGTTTAAATAAAGAAAATGACAACTTGACGCTAGAGATAAGAATGGCTAAGTGGCACATTCATATTCACATAAGATTTCTTTGGTTCTATTGTTTCCTTCTGCATTAAAAAAAAATGTGTTAGATTAGTAGCATTTTTATAAACTGAATCCATGTGACTGTGAGAAGAATGGTGTGTGAGCTTGTCCCATGTTGTAATGGTTAATTTATAAATTGTGCCCAGTGTTATAAAGTTAGCCATTGGAATGCTATATAAATCTCTATTTGACTAAACTGGTCAACAGATGAATGCATATTACTGTATATAATGTTTAATTTCTTGCCAAGACAGTGTTTGTCCTTTTTGGTGTATTTTGATGCAAAATAAACTATTACTTTTAATCCAACAGATACATCACCTATGAAATATTGCTGCATAAAAAGTGCTGAAATTACAGAGTCAAGATTGCATAAAATCTCTCAAAACTCCCCAGTAAAATTAACAAGGCAGGATACACTTTTCCCACAATGAATCATGTGATTCTTCACTAAAATCCCAAGATTTTAAAACGGTCAAGAGAGGAGAAATTTTGACTACTGAACTACTAGCTAAGCAAGATAGTATGACAGATTGAATGGTCACTGCTCCTTTACCATATTTCTTATGTTCTTAATATTAAAAAGCTCAAAGAAAACTATTGTGAATGAATGTGTTTCATGAAACCTCAGTTAGGCTCAATACACAGTCCATTTTTCTTCCACATTACTATGATAAAAATTGTTGGGAATTGTAACACAAAAATCATTAAAGCTAACTGGTGAAAATTATCTTTAGAAGTAGAAACAATTGTATTTAATGACTTTCATCCATAGCAATTTTTCTGAAAAATCCCAGTTATTGCCATTACACTAAAACAAAAATCACAAAAAAGCTCTTATGCCTTTAAATTCTGTTGCTTACTGCTGGGTTGCAAAATCTAAAGGGGAAAGTCCAATGAGCACTCTGAACACAAACTAGCTTATTTCCTCCAATTCATGTTTAATCAGAGATTAAATCATTTACAGCATGCTTGTGTATTTAAAGGGGTCACAAGATGAGCTTTCCTCAAAGCAAGTTAACACCATATCTTCTAACTTGGCTGTTATATTAAGATGTAACCAATTTTATATAACAAATAGGTTCTGTAACAGGAAACTATTTGATAAGGTAGTGGAGGGAACATAAGGGAAAGTGTTGTGCAATATGAGAAATGAAAAATATGTACAACTCTTTATGTAAAAGAAAAAAAGTAAAGTTATGCTTCTTCAACATTCAGCTTATGTAAAATAACATGCACACGTGGTATATTTAGTGATGCAGTGAAACAAGAATAAGAGGTCTTGTTTTACACTCAAGCATTTTAGTTTGTTTTTGTCTGTGCCTGTTTTTCTTATTACCTATTAAATATCATTTACAACAGAATTATAGAAAAGTAAATGAATGTAACCATAAACAAGACTGAATAAAAATTTAGTAAGATGTGTATGGAAGGTCAAATTTAAATAAGGAGGTGGATAAAATCTCACTGTTTGTATTGATGTGCAAAATTCAGACTAAACACGACATGTATGACATGGATGCCTTTATAAACTGCTCGTGTCCGTTATATTGGTTTCCAAGAAAAGGCTATAATAGGAGGAGAAAAGACATACTTCATAGAGTCTCGGACTGATATCCTTTGTAAAGAGGTATAGGTTAGAGAATTAGTTTCATTTGACAATATCTGCAGCTCTAAATTAGGCTGAAGTAAAATTCTGTTTGTGTGTGTGTTTAGGTTTTGTGTTCACAAATTTTGTCTTTTCAATAGTATTCCACATAGAGGGAGTAGAATAATCTTTCAGTTCTTTTACAAAATGTGTCAAGAGGCAAAATGCCTCTGCTTTTCTCCCAAAGCATTTTATAGTTGTGGGGAGAGTGTCATCACAAGAGATGAGTCTTTGATCAAGAATTTTGGACATCCATTGGCCTCCTTGGTGTATGTCCTGGGCTCATGGTTTCTGCTTTCTGGCTGAGGAAACAAACAAGCTTTGAGGCATTTAGAATTCTTTATCTCATCCCTAGTGAGTTTAATTGTGCTCAGAACAACACCAATGTGATGATTCATTAATCTATACTGTTATCCAGGTGTAAATGACATTTGCCCATTGGTGCACTTCGAAAATGACAGTTGCAGTCTATATTGGCAAGTAATTCACAATTAGAAAACTCAATTTTAATTAGTACAATAGTCAATGCCTTAGTAAAGAATGACTCTGTGATGCAGTGATCAGCAGTGTTTCTATGCACGATCCTCCTTTTTTGTTATTTGTTTGCACAGTCCTCCTTTTTTTGTTGGTATATTCGCCCAGGGTTGTAGTTCAACCAAGCATTTTAAAAATGAGTATCCACCCATTGAAATTTAACCAAATGTTTGTGTGAGTGAGTGTGTCAACATTACTGTATACTTTAATAAACTTGGATCCCATTCAGGACTGATTCCTGGCATCACTGAATATTTCCAAGGAAGGCTACAGGTTTCCCAACCCCTGCAGTAGAATCTATCACACTCACAATTTTTTAATAGGTGATCGAAATAGATAGATATTTTTTCTGTAGCTTCTCAGATTTTAAGTTAGCTACATAAACAAATTAAAATATAACAAGGCACGAAGCTTATAAAGAACTGCTATTGAACTCGTATTATATAAGCAATTTAATCAATTATTATCTAGGCATCAAGCCCATACATGCAACAAATGTGTCCTATATGGGCCCAAATATGCCCATCAAATTGTGCACCCAAGGATTATATAGAGCCCATATGGGTTAGTACATTATTATTAATTGCACTGGTTGCAATGGATTAAGCGTTAGCCATGTAAGTTAATAAATCTTTCATTATATGCCAATAGGGACTCTGCTCTGTTGGGCTGTTGAGCAAGGCCCTTAACCTTCAATTGCTGAGCGCTTTGAGTAGTGAGAAAAGCGCTATATAAATGCAAAGAATTATTATTATTTCAAATGATTGGTTAAGTATGTGTTATCTAAAGCAGGGGTTCACAACCTAGCCCTCAGGGACCCTCAAACTGTCCAGGACTTTCAGCACACCTGTACCAGGCCATTGATAACAGTGCACTAACCCATATGGCACCATATTATCCTTGTATGCACAAACTGATTTATTGCCTAATCTGTTTTGTTTTTCATTTCATATAACTATCTTTCTGTCATCTTGTAAAGTACTTTAACAAGCCACATTGCTTATATGAAAATTTGCTATATAAATAAATGTTGTTGTTGTAGTTGATGAGTCTCATCCCAACAGATTGAGGTCTGAGTCATGCTTAATCCCACTAATAATTCTTTCATGTTTTTTTTACATTTTTAAATATTCACATATTTTTTTTCCCTCAATGGCTGTTATTTTCTACTTATATAAGGGTTAAATCTAATTAGTGAATGATTTTATGAGTAAGTGTGAATAGAGAATGCAGGACCAAAGGAAATTCAGGTGTGAAAAAGGTGTGGTAGTTTAAACTAGCTTTCTTCTGCAGAATCTTTTCCCTTTTTCAGGCAGAGACGGAAATGTAATCAATTTAATTTGACCAAGGTAAGGAAAGTTGTGAGATTCTATACAAGCAGTACAGATTCAGAGAAATTTCCTCAAAAGGTAAACATTTAATCCGCTGAAAAGAAAAAGAGTAATCGTCACTTTTATAAGCATTCATGCAAATGAATTATAGATCCCCATATATTGTACTGATTAAATGCAAATTCTGAAAGAGTGATCTTATTTGACATGAATAGTCAGACTGTGATAACAACTATCTTTCTTAGTCACTCTGTAAACATGAGTATGAATATGAAAGTAAAGTATTACATTCACTACTTATATCTTTATTGTGTAAATCAAATAAAGGCAGATGTGTGAATATTGCATTACAGTGATCACATAAGACTTATGAAATAGAATCAGATACCTTTATTCATTATAAAAATTGAATAGAAATTGTAATAAGACAAGAGTCACATAATGATCAGACTAATAGCTTTGTTATCTTCAGTCCTGTTCTTATGCAAAGAAGGGTGTACTGATTTTGTAATTTACTGATAGAAAATCTGAAAGAAGACGAAAACAGTCAAATGATCTGATTACATATTTAGTTTTGATACATACTTTGGTTAAGTAATTATATATTTATGAACTACAAATAAGCAGTTAATAATAGGATGTTCACATAGACCAGTGCTTATTTTTTGGTATTATAAATTGTAGTTTATTTTTTGTATTGTAAATACTTTTTATAAGTCCCCTGATTTACTGTTAAGTTTTTTCATGATTCTTTTTCTTTTTTGGTATTTCACCAAAATTATGAACACAAGCCTGTACTATATCACTGTATAGGCACACACTGAAGGACTAGTTTGTGCTGGTCACAAAGACAACAACTTTGGTTTTTACTTTAATTTTGAACTTCTAAGGTTTATTTTGTCTGGAATATCTGTAGGAATAGTGCTGAACATAAACCTAATTTAAGGCTGTTATATATATATATTGCAAGGATAATACTATACTGAGGATTCTAAAACCAATATGTTCACTGGTGGCATGACAAAGAGTGTAGGACAAAATTGTGGTAACAAAAGGATGAGGTGTGAAATCTGCAGAAGAGAAAGGCACACAATGACACAAGCACACAGTTGGCAAGTTGCTTTTAAAAAATCTCCAGAGTAAAAGTACAGGAATTTAGAGAACAATAAAAAAAAATTCTGGAATAGTTTGCCTAAATGTTATAAATATCATTAGCTGTAAGTTTTATGTTATGTGCCCTGTGGAGCAAACACAGTGATTATAGCAGGACTTCTTACTACAGACAACTGCATTAAAGAACCATTTAGTAATAAAAATGGCTAGGTTATAAAGATAATTAGAAAGCATCAAAATTTGCTTAAAATTACTATGAATCACAACTTCTTATTGGTTTATCTCTTACTGGTGCCCGTCTGTCACAAATCAATCCTGACAGTCTTCTTCACCCATTCCACCCTGTCTGCAATTAGTATTTTCTTCACCTCTCTTCCACACTCCTCATTACTCTGTACTGTTTATCCCAGTTATTTAAACTCATCCACCTTCACCAGCTCTACTCGCTGCATCCTCAACATTCCTCTGACCTCCCACTCATTCACGCACATGTATTCTGTCTTCTTCCTACTGACCTTCGTTCCTCTCCTCTCTAGAGCATATCTCCACCTCTCCAGCGTCTCCTCGACCTGCTCCCTATTCTTGCGACAGATCACAATGTCATCCTCAAACATCATAGTCCAGTCCATGGGGACTCCTGTCTAATCTCGTTTGTCAATCTGTCCATCACCTTTGCAAATAAGAAAGGGCTCAGAGCCAATCCCTGATGTAATCCCACCTCCACCTAACTCCTAACGCAGATCTCACCACGGTCACACTTCCCTTGTACATATCCTGTACCACTTTTATATACTGCTCTGCCACTTCCGGCTTCATCATACAATTCCACAACTCCTTAAAATAAGGAAACAAATTCAGTAACAACAAGTAAAATTATAATAAAAACCAAAGAAAACAGAACAGCCCCACTATCTAAAAAACAAAGTGAACAATTGAAATGAATATCAAAAAGCTCAACGGTAAAGAGTAATTGAACAAAGAATTAAGTAAGTATCCGTTATCTAATATATGGGCCTTTGTATCAATATGGCCAAGTCTTTTCATAACCTAAGAAGGAATAATTTTTTATTTTAATTTTTTTTCAAAAGAAACAGATTTCTACTTCTTCAAATACTTTTGGAAAGACATGCTAGTACCAATCTACTGCATATGCAAAAAGTGCCTGAAAGATAAAAGTATGAATGCCAGGTGAATAATCATCATTCCTCAGTCCAGACAAAGCCATCTGAGTTAATTTAACAACAAACTCTAGAAATAAAGAAGTGTCAGAAACACCAGCCAAAAATGAGAACATTACTTACAAGACCACCACATATGCAAAAGGGAACCATTCTTGTCATAATTCTTCCAACACAGAATAGAGTTTTATGTTTGACCTGGCTAGTCTCTCAAGAGTAAGGTGCCATCTGTAAATTAATTTTGGTCTTAATGGCATATGTTTAGCATAATGTGTGGCTTAGTCAATTCTGTTATCTAATGAGAAGAAAATAATGTAATTAATTTTAAATATAGACAAGGCATAAGTAAATCAGAATACAAATAAAGCGGAGTTATGAAAATCCTTATAATAAATATTGAAAGGCACAACATTAAAATCAATGACAGGTGAACATTGATTGTCTAATTACAATGGCACCTTTCAAGGGGTGGGATATATTAGGCAGCAAGTGAACAGTCAGTTCTTGAAGGTGATGTGTTGGAAGCAGGAAAAATGGGTAAGCATAAAGATCTGAGAGACTTCGACAAGAGCCAGATTGTAATGGCTGGATGACTGGGAACATCTTCAAAATGGCAGGTCTTTTGGGGTTTTCCTGGTATGCAGTAGTTAGTATCTAACAAAAGCAGTTCAAGGAAGGAAAACCTGTGAACCCACGATAGGGATATGGGTGCCCAAGGCTCATTGATGAGCATGGGAAGCAAAGGCTACCCTGTCTGGTCTGATCAGGCAGTGTGGCATAGTGGTTAAGGCTTTGGCCTTCACAACCTGAGGTTGTGGGTTCCCGCTACTGGCACTGTGTTATCCTGAGCAAATCACTTAACCTGCCTGCCCTCCAATTGAAAACCCAAAAGAAATGCAACTAATTGTTTCATAAATGCTGTAGCTTGCCTTGGAAAATGGCGGCAGCAAAATAAGTAAATGTAAATGATCCCACAGTAGAGCTACTGTAGCGCAAATGTATTAATTTTGAAAAACTTAATGCAGCAGAATGCACTATGGAAAGAAGTAGCAAGCCGGCAGAGGCAATATGATGTTCTGAGTAATATTTTGCTGGGAAACGTTGGGTCCTGACATTCATGTGGATGTCTCTTTGACATGTACCATCCACCTAAAGATTTTTACAGATCATGTACACCCCTTCACAGCAAAAGTATTCCCTGTTGACTGTGGCTTCTTTCAGCCTCATAATGTGCCCTGCCACACAGCAAAAAATGTTCATGAATAGTTTGAGGAGTATAACAAAAATTGAAGGTATTGACTTGGCCTCCAAAGTCCCCAGATCTCAGTCTGATCAATGAACTGTGGGATGTGCTGGAAAAATAAGTTTGATCCATGAAGTCCAGTTGTTATTATTAAGTTTGATCTTGGTGCCAGATACCACAGGATCCTGTCAGAGGTCTTGTGGAGTCCATGCCTCAAAAGGTCAGAGCTGTTTTGGCAGCATGAGAGCGACCTACCCAGTATTAAGCAGGTTGTCTTAATGTTGTGGCTGAGAAGTGTATGTGTTGAAACCATTCTATAGTAATGTGTAAATTTAAATCAAAAATGAAATGCTGGACCACAGTTAAACAAAGCAATTTTATGACTTGCAAGATAAATGTCTCCTTGTCTCGAAGGTTTTATCAGAACTTTTTATCTCTTCTCCACAATTATATAATTTAAAATCCCCTTCTATTTTATTTTCTCCTTCTCCAATTGTATGTTTAAAATGGATCTTGTATTTTCAGCCTTTGAGGATGCCCATGCTCATGAACAATTGCCTCACATCCTTTAGCATTTGCAAACAGAAGATACACTGAACAGTAAATGAAATATGATTATAGTATTATTATAATATATTTAGCTATGAAACAATTCATTGCAACAACATTTGGAGTAGGATGATATAAAAAAGTTAACAAAATACCGACAAAAAACCCTATTTAATGTTGATCATTTGAATATTATAATACTAATTATAATACTATAGAGAATATTATAATACTAATATTGCAATGAGGAAAGTTCATATTTTTGAGGTCAAGTGAGCTAAATTGGGTCTAGAATCTCTTTGAACATATACAGACTCCTTTATGGTTTAAGTGTCATTGGTGTATTTTGATTAATGTTTAGGAATAGATGCACCATGGATCTAGAGTCAATCTAAAGTCATGTTCAAAACCTTGTGAAATGCTAGGGTGCAATTGTAAGCAGACCCTCAACCCAAATGAAATTGTGGTGGCCAAAGTACATAAAAAAGGAGTTAATTATAACAAGTATTAAATTACAGAAGGCTACATTTAACTTAAGATAATTATATAACAAGAATGAAAAGCACACAAACCCACAGCCTCTTGGGTCTTATACAGGCTTCCCATGCAGACTTTCCAACAATATCTCTATGGTACTGTTGCTGGTCCACTTTTCTACTTTGCAAGTTTCCTCTAGCTTACACCTTTTGCCCCCTCTCTCTTTTCTCTGGCTTCTCTTCCTCACACAAGTCGAGACCTTGCCTGTTTCAATCATCCTGACTCCAAACTCACCTGCTTTGTTTGAAAGAGACTTTTACATTCCAGCCAGGAATGACTTCTGTGGGTAGAACAGGGGAGCTATTTCCAAGGACAGGACTGTCTCAGGGAACTCCTATGGCAATGTTCTAATAACTCTAATAATCTTTGTCTTGAAGGGCTAGACCAAACCCATGTAAGCCATTCATCATTCAACGTAGCAAGAAGCAATGTATAACGTAATGATCCTGCCTGCTGCCATCTGTCTGCTTAGTCTCCCAAACTCTTAGTTTTTCCTGCATATATTTGTACCAAAGAAGTTGTTGTTTCCTGTTCTCCTGATATCACATTGAATCACAGCACCCTCTGTTGCCTGTGGCGATGTGTCACTGTAAATATTATCAGCACGGTAAAAACTGGGGCATTTTGTTTCTTAACTCCTGTCTTCCACTATTCAGTTGTGACTGCAATTGCATTATCTACCAGACCTTCTATTACTCCCTTTATATTCACATGCCCAGAAAAATGGAAAAAAACTTAGTGCAACCTGTTACTAGATGTTGGAACTGTTCTAGCTTATTATTTTATTTATAATTTCAGTCTTAATTCCTTGTGATTCCATAGTAGAAATTGTGGGTATAGAAAATTTGTGATTTTATTTATTTTTAACAATTATTCCTAACCCTGACCTTCTTGATACAAACCAATAGTGAGGTAACAACAAAAATATCTTCTAATAGAGTAAATTTCAATTATGGAGTTCTAAGGCAGGTAGAGATAACCAGGTTTGTGTAGGACTGAAATTAAAGAAACATGTTTTAGATAGACCGCATCAATCTAATAAAAACTAACTTAAGAGATTGGGGAGAACAGGGTTAATAAAATTAAAATGTAGAACTTAATTAATTTTAATGCCCTCTAAACAACCTAGGAGAAACAACTGGAATGCAACACAGGAAATTAATAGGTTTTTAACTTTAAAAATGTGGTGATACGAGTATTTGAGAATCAATATAGAAATTAATTAGGTGAGGCTGTATCTTACATACATTTGGCTTGCATAGTTTCCACTTTAAGGTTGAATACACGGTTTAATTTTTTTGAATTTTTATAGCAGACTTAGTAAAAGAATTTCGAGGTTAATGCTGAATGAACACACATAGCAAAATGTGATGCAACAATTCATATGAAATGCTAATGCCTTCCATTCAAGTATTAAATATACAGTATAAGGGACAATCTCCTCCTTTATGTCACAGTCAGCATCCTTCTGACTTTCAAGAATCCAAACTCTTCACAAAATATCTTGCAGACAATAAAAGTAGCAAATTGCCTTGCTGTTTTTTCCAAGCAACCTGAACAGATTATTGTGAAGTGCCCCAACACCAGTCATATTGGGATTCTCCATGGCCTACTCAGTTTAAGATTGACTTCTGCATCATTTCAGTCTCAAAGCATATTACTTTCACACAGCTAAATAACAAAAACTGGCAAAAAGAAACATTGATGCAACAAATAAAAAAAACACTGTTTCTTTATTGTCATGACATTTTACCTCTAAACTTCTATTTTCTTCACCTGAAAAATCTCAGATAATGAATTTTGCTAATCTTCACAATAGCACACTATATGTTTCTTTAATTAAAGGTAACAAATTTCAGTTTCAATGGACAACCTGTCTTCAGTTTTGGTTTTTCCATCAAGGTAACAGGCCCACAGTGAAGAACTCTGAAGTAACTACAGGAAAACAAGTAATTTGTGTTTCAACGTTGGGGACCCCAGTATTTTTTTATTGCCAAAATAGTGAGATAGCTGACAAATTTCATTTTCATTTTCCCAGTGATTGCACCCTAACTTTTTGTTTTTAAAGATGAGCCATTTGATCTCAGTACAAAAATGTATTATGTGATTCTTTGACTAAAAGTCAGCTGGTTCTTTTACAATAATGTTGTTTTAACATGCATCATTAGGCTTTTCACTAATCGTGGTGTTAGCTTGCTGAAGCTGCTCACTACCAGCATTTGTTTTGAAGAAATGACACACTTGATCTTGAGTTGGTGTTATGTCCTCTGGCCTAGATCTTATTCTCTTGTTTCCCTTCTGTAGACAGGCTGCTATTGTGAGAAACATGTAAAGTTCCTCTCATCTAGCCTAATGCCACAAACACAAATAACTGGAGAGGAGAGTAGAGGGGAAAAGGAATGGGGGAAATATGACCTGACTTACGTAACTTTGTACACCCTAGGTACTACAGTTTAGCCTACAGCCTTTTTGTAGAGAGTGGCAGATCAGCGAGTCTCACTGAACAGAGGTACAGTAGAGGAGTACCAGGAGGTGCTGAAAAGTGGAAATACGGTAAGCAGGTATGCAAGAAAAAGTGCTGGTTCTCTAAAAAGCAAAACATTGAAGTGCTAGTACTATATACTGGTGAGTACTGGAATATGTCAAGCACTGCTGTTACCATTGCAGTGTGAACAGCCACAAGAACAATGTAATTGAAGTCTCCCTGAACACCGCTAAGCAGAAACAGGAGAATAATTTATAAATATCTACCTGGTTAATTAAATGAAAATATTATGTACAAATCAAAATGAAGCAGTCATTTTTATTATTTTTTATTATTTTTTAATAATAAAAAATTATTATTTTTTTTCTCCGGCCGTCTGGAGTTTTTTTTTGTTTTTTCTGTCCCCCCTGGCCATTGGACCTTACACTTATTCTATGTTAATTAATGTTGACTTATTTTATTTTCTTAATGTGTCTCTTATTTTTCTATTCTTCATTATGTAAAGCACTTTGAGCTACATTTTTTTGTATGAAAATGTGCTATATAAATAAATGTTGTTGTTGTTGTTGTTATTAGAGACAAGATTTATGCAAATGTGTGGCAGATCATGGAGGCTCCAAGATATCAAATAATTGCAAGGGCAAGCATAAGAATTTTCAGGTAGATAGTAAAAATCAGGAATTACTGACTTGGTCTTCTGGACCAAATGGATTAAATGCTGTTCTTTTTTTGCTTTGTGTCAGTGGTAAAATAGGGGAAGACAAGCTAACGTAAATCTTCAAATCCTGATTGCAAATATGGTTTTTGGCCTTTTTTTTTCAAAAAAATTCTTAGTGTCTTTCCTCCTGAACAAGCAACAACAACATTGCAATAACCTGATCAAGAAAGGAGCATTGTACACAAGACGATGCATAAAAGAAATGTCTAGTGGCCACGTGAAACAAGATAAAGGCCCTCTGGAAAATTCAATGAAACAGAAAGACTTTTACGACAAAGGTGGAGAGTGTCTAATCACCAAAGAGCAACAAGAAAACAGACTGAGTGAACATTTCAAAGCACTGCTTAACAGACTACCTTCAACAACAATAGCATACCAAAAAAGAAACTGCACTTTGAAGTGAACAAAAGAAAGATTAAAAAAAATTATAATGTTAAGACTTTTAGGTGCAGTAAACCTAAGGGAGATGATGACATACAGCTGTAGCACTTATAACAGACTTTGATGCTTCAACCAGCATGCTGTTTAATTTCATAGGGGAAGAGAAAAATGGTGCTGAGAAATTAGAGTAGATCTTTTTACAAAAATACAAAACCTAAAAAAAGGTAGTAGGAGCTGCTGGGCAGTAATACTATTATGAACACCTACAAAAGTACTCAGTTGTGTCAATTTAGACAGAGTTAGCTCAGTTATGGTATGACACGCAATAGAAAAATTAAAGTTCATGTATATATCCATCCATTATCCAACCCGCTATATCCTAACTACAGGGTCACAGGGGTCTGCTGGAGCCAATCCTAGCCAACACAGGGCGCAAGGCAGGAAGCAAACCCCGGGCAGGGCGTCAGCCCACTGCAGGCATGTATATATGTATATTAGAAATCTCAGACTGGCTTTAGGAATGGATGATAATGCTCAAACCGTATTTCCGGGCTGAAGATTTTTGAATTCTGAATTTACAGTATGATCACTTGGAAGGACCAAAAAAAACTAAACCAGATTTGTATTTCTACATATCTTGTCAGCTTTTACGTCAATCCAGACCCATATTTAATTGTTTGGACCTAAACTTGGTGGCGTGTATTCTGGACTTTTTAATTAACGGAACACAAAGAGTGAGTGTCAGTAGCTGTTTTTCTGATTAAAACATCCATGGGAAAGCTCACTGTTGCCATCTGTCACCTCTTTTGTTCATCTTATACGCAGTTGACTGCAGGAGTTCACACAATGACAGACCTATGCTGAAATTTGCAGATGACTCTGTCATTGTGGGCCTTCTACAAGATAAAGAGGAAGGGCCCTGGACCTGTTGTTGAGTTTGTTCGATTGTGTAGTCATTTGTTTTCACAATATCTCTCAAATGAAGGATTTGGTTGCAGGTTTTGGGTGCTCCCTTCCTCTAACTTCCTCAGCATTAGTAAAAGGAGAAACAGTGGACATGATGTAGCACTACAAACATCTAGGAACAATCATCTTTTGATCTTAACAAAATAATTTTATGAGAAGCGGCGGACACAGCTTTTCTTAGTTTGGGAGCTCAATTATTTGTGGACAAAACCAGGTCTTTTATTGACTGTTGTTACATCAGTTTTAATATGTTTGTTTGTAGTAGTAGGGTGTTGTACCATGTTAGCCATAACTACTCGTGGTGGCTGTGAGGCTAAGGATCTGTGCTGGCATCCCGAAGGTTGCCAGTTCGAATCCCTGTCACTGCCAAAAGAGATGTAAATAAACGTGACATTCACGTATCCGCCTGTCTGTGTCTGGGCCGGCTTCCACAATGTATGAGGTTGATTAGCACGCTTTTTATATGGATGATTCAAGTCAGCATTTGAGGTGCATTCACGTACAAATAATTACAGGGTGATTGTGATTTAGAAAAGGGTACACTGTGAAGAAATGTACATATGGTTAGTTTAATAAATCTGATATATATTTTTGGCACATGCGTTTTCCTGTTTTTTTTTTTTTTTGGGTGTGCACATATTTTCACACTCAAATCAACACAAAGTTTTATAAATGAGGCGTAAGGTCACTTATAGGACAGCATAAAGTCCTAGACTACCTTGAAGACCTGGCACTCCAATCTCACATAAACTGACAAATTCAAGAAAAGGCACACTTGTTAACAATCATGTCAGTCAAGACAGGTTTGCACATATAAACACAGTTCGAAGGTCATGAGAATAAAACAACAAAACCTTAACTCCAATTACAGCAGAGAATTCAGGGCAAAACTTTTGATGTCCTCTTTTCTTACTTTGGCAACACAAAAGTTACTTTTAACTAGTAATCACATTGGATGATACCTTGGAGCTCATTGGCCAGATACTATACTACAATAAAAATCAATAGAAATATGGCCAGAAGGAAACAAAGTTTGATCATTTATATGCCCTTATGGAAAAAATACAGAATTAAACAACCTCTAACTTAAAAACTACTGGGAAAACAAAACAGAAGAAGCTCAAAAAGATCTTTAATTAAATATTAGTGAGGACTACCCAACAACACCCTATCACCCTTAGCTGTCAAAAGACATGTTTGTAATATCACAAGACCATGAATTTATTAAAGGCAGACATTTGTTTAATGTAATATAACTACCCTTAAAATCTAACAGACCAGAGATCTTTGGGGACAGTAAAAGCCCTTGACAGAATCGATTGGGACTACCAATTCACTTTGCATAAATTTGGGTTTGGCCCAAATATATGTGCATTGATAAAACTGCTTTATAGCAGTCCAGAAGACTCTGTCTGCATTAACAACATGATCTTAAATTACTTCAGAGTAGAATGTGGTACTTGACAAGGGTATCTTCTATCACCATTGCTTTTGCAATCGCCATCGGCCATTCACTTTTGAAATGCATTAGAGATAAAGGGAATTATCAAAAAGGACAGAAAATATCACTATACACAGATGAAATGGAACTGGATATTTTACATGCACAGACATCTTTACTAGTAGTTCTTAATGCACAAGTAGAATTTCAAAAGAGATCTGGACTTAAAATCAATTTGAATAAAAGCAAGCTTTTTCCAGTGAACTTTCTAGCACACAAAACTAGACTGGACATCTATTCATTCATTTTATCAGAACAGCTTAAATAACTAGTGCATACATCACAATATAAAGATAATTTTTTAACACAGTTTTGCTATGGAAAAAAATGGTCTGCCCTCCATTTCACATTATCAGGAAGAATCAATTCTGTCAAGATGACCATCCTTACCAAGCTTCTTTTTCTATTTGAGAGAATCCCTATATACATTATCAAATTATTCTTTAAGAAATTAGACCCAATTATAATTTCATTTATCTGGAATTTGAGATATCAACACATTTGAAAGTGACACTACAAAGACCTAAAGCAGAAGGTGGTATTGACTACCTAACTTTCAGTTTTATTACTGGGTGGTAAATATACAAGCTATAAAAACTTGGAAATTGACGCAAATTGAATACACACAAGCCTGGTCCACAACATAAATACAATCTTGTTGTACTTCTTTATATGCTCTGCTTTGTGCCCCAGTAAATACTAATTATTGTAAATATGCCAATAATCCAATTGTCCACCGATCACTCAGAATATGGAATCAATATGTTGTAAAACACTTAGAGAACTGTATACAGATAATGTTTTTGCATCTTATGAACAATTATGCTTCAAATGTAACTTGCCAGTAACACAATTTTTGCACAACTTTCAAATCAGAAATTTTACTAAAAGAAACCTACCCAATTTTCCACACCTCCCACCCATTTCTGTTCCAAAAGCACTACTACCAATCTTGAAGACTCAGGTGGCATCTCAACAATATATAAAAAGCATCTCAAAATGTCTTCCTTTCAAAGATCCTAGGGTATGGTGAGAAGAATATCTTTCAATTAATATTTCAGAAAAAGTGTGGAAGGCAGCATGCATAGAATACACTCTAGCTCCATATGTGCAAAGCATTCAATCATTCAACTTAAAATCTTTCATCAATCACATTTATTTCATTTAAAAGTGTCCAAAATGTCTGCAGGACAAGATCCAGCATGTGATTATTACAATGTAGTTCCAGCCTCACTGGGCTTCATGTTTTGGGCATGCACCAAATTAACATCATTTTGGACAAACATCTTTGAATGCCTATCAGGTAGCCCTGGTGTTACAATCACTTCTTACCCATTAACAGCTACAGTACTATTGGTGTACCCCCAGAAGGGCTTAAAGTGGAGAAAGACAATTTGATTGTAACTGCCTATCCTGCACTATTGGTAAATGGACTTATCTTGCTTAATTGGATAAATCTCAACCCATCTTTTATTAAGTCTGTGAGTAACTGATGTTCTGTACTATTTGAAATTAGAAAAACTCAAATTCTCACTTAGAGAACTGGTTTAAAAATTTTCTAAATTATGGCAAGATTTATTTAATTTAATTTTAGAATAAAATTTGTACCATGCGAAAATGACATTTTCCCCATTTTTTTTTTCTTTCTAGCCTTTATACATGCTGTCTGCTCTCCTCTCTCTCTGGATTGAGGGTTGCATTCTGTTTTGTTGCTTTCTTTTTTAACTTTGATATTTTGTTTTATGAAGTAATTTGTTGTATAAGTTCAACTTGATTTTATGCAATGTTATTTTCTTCAACTAAGAAAACAAAATATATCAGACAGATACTGACTGATGTTCTGTGGCACGTTTATTCAAGAATGTTGCAGCTTCTCCTTTAGAATAATGTAGACTTTGTTGACAAATGTAGCAATTAGCAAACTTCACATACAGTAAATATGATTTAAAGAATGGAGAAATAGGAAGAACATTGTACAATTGCCATTGCAAGATTATGAAACAATAGAAGAGCAGAATTTTTAACACACATCTGACTTTTTTCTGATGTGACTGGATGCAATAATTCTAGAATCTTGACAGTACTATGCAAGAACTACATATAAATGAGAGAATTTATTGGCAGTTGCGATGGGTAAGATATATATTTTGCTTTTTTTCCTTGTACATGTACAGTATGTGGCTGAGATGGAAGAGCATTTAATCTATGCTGAATTCATTTGCATATTTGTATGTTGCAGAATATTTTTTAGTAACGTGTTAGTAGTTGGCCAGTATGGTGGCGCAGTGGTAGCATTGCTCATGTCCTGGGTTCTCCTCTTGTTTGCATTGGTTTAGTCCGGGTGCTCCAGTTTCCTCCCATAGTCCAAAGACAAACAGGTTATGTGGGTTGGCAACACTAAATTGGATCTAGTGTGTGTGTGTGTGTGTTCCCCAGAAATGGACAGGTGCTCTATCCAGGGGATTGTTCCTGCCTTCAGACCTAAGCTTACTTGGATAGGCTCCGGCATCACCCCGCAACCCTGATCAGAACTAAGCAGGTTAGGAAATGACTGACAGACTTATACATACTAATATGGGGTCCAAAGGTTATAGGATACTATAATTGGCTATTATATAGGGTGGTCCAGATCTAATTATGCAATTTTCGTTACGCTATAACTTAAGTTTATTACATATAAAATCACCCGAAAAATCCTGGACCATCGAGAAGTGTGCAAACTGATGACATGAAGAATCGCCTTTGCACCAAACTGGAATCATCCCTGCATAAATCAAAGTCATCCAGACAATCTGGATCTGCATAATTAGATCTGGACCACCCTGTATGTAGTTGATAATGGATGTATGTGCTTGGTGCTTTCCAAAATGCCTCTATGCAACCGACTAATGCAGAAAGTGAGTTTGGAAAATGTTTAAAAACTCATACATTTATGGACATAATACGATCACAAATACTGCTTTCCAGGGATAAGTACTTTATTTTGGCTTAAAGAAATAATGTTACACATTAGAACTTTTAAATGACTATAAAAATGTTTCCTTATAACTAGGGATGCTATACCAAAACAATCAACAATGAAAGACCAAATTATAGAGATAGCTATCTGCTATAACCATTCAGTCCTCTGATTAGAAACTCCAGGAAAAGAAAGAAAAAAAAAGTTCAAGGAGCCCAAGTCAAAATGAAAGAACTCATCTGTTTTACTAAAAATCAGTCTTAGAAAAGACAACAAAATGGAATATCACAAAGCCAATGAAATAATTACTTCAAATGAAGACTGTAGCTATCAACTATAATGCAAGTTTTGCTAATCTCAAAAAAAAAACCAAAATAAAAACACACACCTATAATTACTAATAATAGGATGTGCAGAAAAGATGACATTTTTTCGAGGGTAGTAGGATTGATAAGAGTGTTTAAATATATACAATACAAAGAAGTACTGCTTACCTGATTTAGCATTTTCTAGAGAATAGAACAGTAATTTGCAATTGTTTTGGAGCACACTGTACTGTAGCTAAGGAGGCATAATACTTTTAAGTAGTTACATAAAAAAATAGTTCAATCGTATTTATTGTATTCATTCATTTTATTTATTCATTCTTGAATAACACTCTCAAATCTGCTTAAGCCGGAGCCTATCTCAGCAGCACTGGATGCCAGGCAGAGATCATCTTTTGATGAGACACCAGTCTGTTTCAGTCATTTTATTTATTTTTTATAATCCATATTAAATATTTTAGCTCTTACCTCAGTCTTAGAGTTGACTTTATGGAAAAATGAAAAACATTTTATTACCTGTCTTTTTGTTATATCTACCTTTTCTTCTAATTGTAACTAATCCTATTTAACCAACTCCAACCTCAATGTGAACAGTGTTTCCGACACTTACTTTAATCCACACCTTCTCTAACCTTAGATTAACTATAATCATTCTCTAAAAGCATTTTTGTTCTTCACCAACCTTAATCATATCTTGTAACTTTTTGATTATCACTAAATCTTAACCAGAAATCTTTTAACCTATACCTATTCAGACATAATATGTTCTACCCTCCTCAGGCAGTATCACTTTCATGTTCTTTTACACAACTGTAATATTAACTTGTGACTCTTTGCCCAGACTTAAACAAAATTCGTACTGCTTCCCTAAATCTTAACTAACATTTTCTGACATTTTAATCTAAATCAATGCACATTCCCTATTCATAACCTTAACAAGAAAATCTTCCACAGCTCTGCTTTTAAGTGACTACCCTTTCAAATCCGATTGCCTCAATTTACCAATCCTAGCCATAACCAAAAAAATTTCCAGATTTTTTTCTAAATTAAGATTTCTTATTTGTAACTTCCTTTTCAGACTTCTTGCTGTACGTCATACACTGCAAAACCGCTGTATCCTCTTTTATAATGTTTTCCTTGTATACACTTTGTAACCTAAATATTCTATATTTAGCAAAACTTCTTAACTTTACCTTTCAATAAAGATCATGTGCAATGTATTGGCCCATGTCTGGGTCAATAGCAATGTAAACATTGGAAGGATTTATAGCGCAAATTTTAATTATACTAATATTTTACTTGTTTATAAAGTGTGGGGGTTTGAAATGTTTTTATAATAGTAATCTAATTAAAATGTATATTTATAAGGAAATAAGATATTAGACCTCTTTTGAAGATTGAGAGGATGGCATATAAAGTCAATTTTTTAGTTATCACTGTATATACAGTCAGGACACTTACATCAGTTATTACTTTCATTAAAAGAATATCTTTCATCATAGTATTTTGTAATGTAGATTAAACTGTAACTAAAATGAAATACAAGGGGTTTCAAGTTAAAGTGTCATGACACTTTCCACACAAGTTAAAACTTCTTATAAAAGCAAGGTTTTCATTAAATGTCTGTGTTCAAACACACTGGGGAGGTAATGAAAGAATAAGACAAGAACATTAATAAAGAAACCATACACAACTGCCTTAATGAGCTAGCCACAATGACCAAACTCTAATTAATTAACCATGCTGACTGGCAGCGACTTCACTCAGTCACAACTAATGCCTCTTTAAAAAAAAAATTATATATATATATATATATATATATATATATATATATATATAATTAAATGACTGTCATAACATAAACATCCATTACAATAAAGGATAGAGAACACAGAAATCATATTTTGCCAAATGCTTCTCATATATTTGTTTTCTTTCCAGGTATGACATACCTCCAAATGTACTATGGCCCCCAAACCTGAAGTACACCTCATCACCCACAGCTTCTGGAATGATTCTTCATTCACCATTGTGAAGCATAATTGCAGAAGGTCTCTCTTTTTTTTCTGTATCTATACTCCTTTTACTTTAATGGTTAAACCCCAATAATATGAAAGAGGCACTCCATAACATAATCATGAAGAGAAGCTTTACATAATGAGTTCAACCCTATATTCTGGATAAAGAAACAACACTCACACCATTAACACTATTGCGAAATGCAGACTAAAAGTCCTTGAACTATAACGAAGATTCAACCAATTCATTCAGTTTCTAAATTTTCAACAAATATCCTGTCATTTGCAACACCAGACACATGACTGCTCTACAAATGGAAATTTCAGTATTTATCAGTGGCAACTAAAATTCTGATATTCGCTTTTGTTTCACAAATACCATTCCTATGCTTACATTCTGAAATTTAATTTGAAATAATTATTTGATTATGCCATTTGTTATGCTGAAAGTGCTGGATAAGCTTGTACAAATATTGCTGTGAAATAAATAAATAAATATATAAATAAATAATACATTATCATTACCCATCCATTTTTCTATTCATATTATTGAAATCATGGATGTAGAAACTAAAAACTGTCTTAGTAGCACTGGGTACCAGTCAGGGACTGGATTGATCTTTAATACAACATATCACAGGAGGCACATCAAAAAAAAAAAAAACAAAAAAAACAAACGGGGAGAACATTTAAACCCACTCAGAACATTTTTACCACTACACTACTGTGCCACTAAGCAAAAAATAAACATAAATAGTAATCAATATTTTTCTGCATTGATATGTATACAGTAGTTTACATTAAAATCAATCTGTTAAATTGGTGGCTTAGTAACATATTAAAAATACAAAAAGATAACTACAGTATGAACTGCGAAGTTAACCTTTCAATATAATCGGAAAATATACTGCAGAGTAATAATGGAGGAAACGTATAACTTGTTTTATTGTTCATAATTACATGGTACTTTTGAGTACCTGCTTTCTGTTTACTGTTAGGTATAATTGACATGCAGGCGATTATGACAGTGTTTTAAAGGAAGCAGTCATATTTTCAATACAATTCAGTACAAGAACTAAATGCTGTGCAACTCTGCCATTAATAGGACTTAACTTATAACCCCCTTGAAATAATTATATTTTAAACACACCATATAGTTTTAATTTTTGTAGGAAATAACAAGAGTAGGTAAAAGCATAATCCTTCTATATTTTGAAATTCGCATTTTCTGTTTGAAAAGCTTTTTTAGTATGGTATGTGTGGTATGCATGCAACCTCCTTTTCTTTCTTTTGAAATACACATTGTGACAAACAAAAAATATCACACATTTCATCAGCTGAAGGGACCACATCTCTTCACTGAGACTGGTGCAGTTTCACTTTTCCTTCATCTAAATTATATTAAAATATTTACAGAATAAATTATTTTTGCTCCAAATTAACACACCATTTTTGAGTGTACAGCCACAGGACTCACCAGAAAATACTTAAAAGTATTAATTAGGTTAGTACTTTTAATATGCCTTAAGCGTGTGACGAGTATAGTCTACATGATTTTGGCCGTAAAGATATGAAAATGTTTCTTTGGTAGACACAGACACACCAGTCAAAGGAAAAATGTCCATGGTGACTTTAAAACCACCAGGTATGGAAATTGCATTGCTTTTTGAAACTGTGTGCTTTTCTTATGAACAACCCAAGAGAAATTTGAAAGGGTAAGTTAGGATTTTTTATAACTAATTCACTCTTTAAAATGTCATACTTCCCAATACTATGGTTTGTTTTATCAAGACGTTGCATATTTACCAAACAGTAATAGTGGATTGAGAAAGTCACACATGGGTTTGTGAAACATTCTTTAACCAAATTGTTAAAGTAGATCAGACAAGAAAGAAGAAATACCCAAATTGACACTGTAATTGGAAAATGACCTATATATCAAAAACTGTAAAGTAATGAGAGTTTTCATAAAGGTTTTATAAAGGTGATTTTCACCTTTTTGCTTTGATAATCAACACTGAGAATGCTTCAGTGTATCATAATCAGTTCATAATGGTTTTGATGTACAAGACATTTCAGCTTTTTTTTTTTTACTAGATAAAGACACAATCTCAAATTAAAACCACAAATCGCGACAATAAAAAAAGACATTTCTTTAATAATAATAAAAAACAATTTATGTGTTTAAAAATAAATATATTTGCTAAAATATTTTACACGTTCTAAACAAGTTGTTAATATTTAAAAATGACCGGTGTTGCGCTTCAATAAATATATTAATGTGACAAAATATACTAAAACCGTGGCTGCACAAAATAGTTACAGAAAGCCTTTTAACTTAATACCAATTGCATTTTTTAAGTTTCAGAAGAAACAATGCAATCTAATATCTGTAATTATACACAAAATTGGGGTAACATGCACTGCCCACAGTGAAAAGTGTAGTCGTCTGGTTAAACAGAAAGAAGCCATTAGTAGGTAGTAGGTGATTTCTCAATTTGTACTTTTGGACAATTTTACCAAGCTTGTGCAACATTATTTTCAGACTGTACAATGAGGAAGACAATATTCACAACAGCAGTTAAAAATGGGTTATGTATATATTGTCTTGTTTGTCTTTTTTCTTAACTTAAAACTTAAAAGATATGTTTAGGAGGAGGTCACAACACAAAACATTGTTTAGGAATGTTTAAGTGTAATTTGTTACTCTTTCAAGAAATAGGAAAATAAAAGAATCAGTCATTGAAATTGGATGGGGGTGATTGATATAGCTCTTAGTTTTACCTCAAATAACAAGCACATAACCTTTTAACACTGCGTATAAATAAGATGCAATTAAATATATACACACTGAATACTGAGGAAGAAAAAAAACAAACTATAAATTACTTGGTTGCTGTATATATAACATAAAATG
>JANRMT010062791.1:11220002-11366109 GCA_026402145.1 Polypterus bichir lapradei
TATGTGGTACTTCTAATTTTCCTGGGAATGTTCTGGTTAAAAAATGAATTCAAAGTGCTGTGCTCTGTTTCCTTCATCTTTATGCCACTGTATTGTCTTCTAATCATCTCGGCCTGTCACATCTGTAATATTAAATTAAAAAGGTTAATTAGTCTTTTCAGTGACAACACAAATAAACATCTGGCTGCCTAAAAATGCACACCTGCAGTGCACGTGTTTGTCTTTAGAAAACTATAACTATTCAACAGTTAAATATTCATACACATATAATGCAAGTAGCAATTAAACATCTTCAAAGAGTTCAACACCACCAAATGACACACAAATACTTTGTGTCAATTCTATGATTTTTTTATTTAAAAACATTCTCCATTTTGTATCACAGAACTGCTGTTACTTAGTTTAATAAAAGACACCACAAATTTTCCATTTGTTTTATAAACAAAATACGTTTATAACCTGAATACCCTTAGTGTACACGTACAGTGAATATCAAATCCTCACTGAAAATTTTTACAAATGCCAGAAAGACAAAGCCAAGAGAACCAAGAATTAATGCACCCAGTTTTTTTTTTTATTTTAAGATATTTCTACATTTTGACATGATATATATGCTTTTGAAAGCAAAATGTGGAAACTAAACAATCAATGTATGGAAATTAGCTCTGTTATGATATAGAAAGGGTGCAACTGTGCATTTATTTGTCATGTATAATGTTAATAAAAATGAGGCAATAAAAAATCCTAGATAATACCAGATAAAATGTAACTGCTGACAAAAATGTCTTGACACCATTTCAAGTCTATTCATTTTAAGGTATTACAACAAAATAAGTTATACAAGTTAGAGATTTCAAGCAAAATAAAAAATCACAGGTACAGTAGTAGCTTATACATGACTTTATGCAGATTTTAAAATGATCTATGCCAAATGATTTATAATTTTGTTTACACATGTGAACATGAAAATTAGAGAGGAAATGACCTTAAAAAGCAAGCAACAGGGTCAGGCAAGCTTTTGCATATTGTGAGAATTTAACAGGCTGTGAATGCCCACTAAAGAAGCTAAAGGACAGTTATGTTTGTTAATGAAGACAATGCAGAGCCACAATTTTATAGCTTCTATCCCATATAAAAAGCAAAGCAAAACCTAAAACAAAGACATGTAAAATGTCAGCAAGATGCAAGCCTTTTTAATAAATTTCTGTTGATATTTCCTTGTTTGTTATTAAAAAAACAAACCTGCAAGTTCTTTCGTTTAACTCAAGCTGCTTGGACTTGCAACGCAACTGTGTGAATTTGCAGGAACATTTACAGGTGTGTGGATCCTGTACAAACAAGTGTTTTCTTCTCTCTGAACAAGGCTCACAGTGGCTGCAAAAAGGCAAAAAACAGGAAAAAGAGTTCTAAGCTACAGCGCTTTAGCAGAAAGAAAGAAACAACACATGCAATATCCCGGGAACAATAAGCACACCTGTTTTTTGGAGAGCGGGAAGCACACAGAACATGTTTTCTAAGTGTTAAATGAAGAGGTTAACAAAGCAATGGCATAAACCAAAATGACTGGCACTTGTCTGTTTGATTTTATTTTTGACCAATGAAAACTTGATCACCATTTCCATATACAGGCTTTTTCACAGTGAAAGCAAAGTTTGAGAATGTGGGTTCACAAATACAGTAAAGTATGTTCAACAATACAACCTAAATTATATTAGAGGCAAAGTTTAATATTTATAGCAAGAGAAATGACTGAAACTAGTTCTTACTTTCAATTACATAATGAAAGTCAATCTTTCATTTTCACAAAAAAAAGTTTTCTGTACAACAATCTATTGCTTTTTATTGTCTTTTTTTAATTCTCTAGAATATCTTTATGCTTGATGGCAAATACAATTTGGGTTTGTGTATTTTTATTTATTGTGTGTTTTTTATATATTTCACCTGAGAGCACAAACCATTTTCTTCCTCTGATTCATTTTGCAGATTACAATCTATTAGTTTACATTTTCTGTTGAAAAGATCTATGGACCTATGTTTGACAAATATTGTTTCCAATGATGTGCCTTTTTAGTTATTCTTGGTGGTCAACTTTTCAGAACCTACACTAATTAACAGATTTATGCACCCATTTATTTTCTAAACTCACTTTTTCTGAGAGCCATATGACCTGACAACAAACAGTGGGGCCAGCTCTGGATGAGACATTAACCCACTATAGGGAAAACAAGTACACAGGCACACACCTTGACACTTGGCTAAACAAATTTTCCCAAACAACTTAAACAACATGTACTTTGAAGTTGATGAAAGACTCCCATTTGCGCACAGAGGGGCACGCAAATTCAACATCTTAACTACAGTCAGGAACTGAGCCAAGGTTCAAATCCTGTGAGGTGTTGATGCTAACGTTTACACCATCGTGCCATTCCTTTTTAAACAGAGCATTTTAAATAAGCCTCAGTTGTATGAAATGTATTGAAGTATATGAATTACATCTTTGGATTAACAAAAAGAAACACATCTATTTTCTGACCTACCTATCCAGTCCAAGAAAAGGAAATGGTCTCCTGAGAACAGGTGGGAACCAACACTAAATGGGGCACTAGTCCATTGCAGGGCACACTCACACACACCTACACTCATTCCGATTTTAATACCTTCAGACTGTTTGCAACTAATATATGTTCAATATGCTTGACTTTTTCAATTTCATATTATAAGAACAATGTTAAATAAATGGATGCCTCAAAACCACTTGTGAAAAAAAACTTTAAATAAAACACAACATATTAGAAGTTTAAACATGCAGTGCTTTTATTGCATTTTTTCACAATCAGAATCAAATCAGTACATTACTACATGTTCTGAAAGTTACAGTTTTTCTATTAGAATTGTATTAGTTTTCTCAAATGCCTTTATTAAAAAACAAACATTTTACACAAATTAGAATCTGGTTTTAAATAAAATCTTGTTCATAATCACAGCTAAAATGGACATTGTTATACAATGGCTGAAGAGGAATTTGAGAAAAATCATAAAAGTTCATCCTAGGAAAATACTAAATGTGTTGGCTAAGCCCCATCAACATACGTTGAAAAACCTGGATGCAGGAAAGTTTATGTGTTGAAATTATGGAGAGATTATCACATTAAGAATCTACTAACTAAACCTACCAAATATTTTTCTGTTAACTTTACTATAAGAAGCTGGTGTATTAATGCTATAAGAAATGTGTGTATGTAGCAGATATGCATTGCCAAGTTGGAAAGTAGCAAAAAAAACCCCTAAAAAATCAAATGCATTTGTTAAATGTTCGAGTTGGTCTGTCTATGAATCTATATTTGAGAAATCCAATTATCTGTCAAATTTCACATTTTAATGTACTACAGTTTGTAAACTTAGTATATTTAATTGAGTATGTTTGCTATAGATGAACAAAAAGTACTGTGCGATTTCAATGTAAAATCTAAATTCTATACCTTATCATACACACAGAGCAAATATAATCAAAAAAGATTCCATAATTATTCTCCTCCTTTGCCATGAAACACCTAAACTGGTGTTGAAGTAAATACTGTAGCTGTCTTAACAATTATTTGAAATGTATCCAACAGGATTAATTTAAGGTACTCTTTATACAGACTGAGGTTTAATTAGCCATTTTCAGGCAGCCTCACAGGCACTGATAGCTCCTCAGAAAAACACCATGTGGTAAATGGAAAAATTTAAGTACACCTACTGAAATGAACCAATTAAGGACATACATTTGACAAGTACACTAAACAATAAAGTTGATTAAAATTAAAGTGAGAAAACATGATGTAAATGTTCAGCATAAGGTGCCCTCCAAAACTAAGTGTTCAGATAAGAAGGGCAACAGTTATGACCAATGAAAGACCTATAGCCACACTAAAGGAATTACACTGTTCTACATATGTCATCTGAGTGTCCAGGTGCTTCACATAACTGGTCCTAATAGAACAATACTAAAAAATCCATGTTTAAAAAAAATGTAACTTTAACCTCATCTAGAAGCATGCACTGGTCTGTTTAGTAGGGAAAAAAAAAAATCAGTTTTCAGCCTTAAACTACCTGTAGTGGATATGCCTCTGCATTACAGTATAATGGCTTAAAATGAAGAGAAAAAAAAAAAAACGCACACACACACACATATACACTTAAGTTGAGATCAAGCCAGTCAACACCCTAAGGTTACCAATTAAAACAACAGGAAAGATCTGAAAACCGTTCAGTAACTGTCTATCTCTAATGTGAACAACTTCAAACAAGCAAAGAAATTTTATTTACAAAATCCTGACAGACACTCATCATAAAAGATTCTGCAGTATAATTTCTCCCAGCCCTGAAAGTATTGAATACTTAATAGAATGTGGATTCAGCATATTTTCACGTTTTTATTTTAGTAGGGCTTTGGACCATCACAAAGTGTAATGGTTACTGTGGCATCACTGCTTCAGAGTTCTTTGCTTATGTCCTAACCTGGGCACTACCTGTATATGTGAATTTCCCATTGGGATTAATAAAGTATCTATCTATGGTGTTTCCACATGTGTGCATGTATTTTACTATGTACTTTTCTCCCACTCCTAGCAGACATTCAAGTCAGTATACACTAAACTGGCTCAGCTTGAGTGTGATAGACTAGCACCCCTTCCAGGGTTGGTTCCTACCTTGTGCTTAATACTTCCAGAATAGACGCCATGCTTCTGTAATATCTAATGTAATATGTTAAATTCAGAATATGAATGATTGGAAGAAATTAATGTTGTATTTTATAAAGCTATGAATTGATCAATGGCAATGCTATAAGTGGATGAGTGACGTAGCTATAACCATGGAGAAGAATGCTGAAACTGATGTAGTATACCTAACATTAAAAAAAGCAAAAAAAAAAAAAAAAAACAACTTTCATGTCTAAAAATCTTTTCATAAAATATGTATTTATATTTAGATTGGCCAAGTAACTGTACCACTACAGATTTGTACAGAAAAATATTTTAAAGCTAATTAAGGTAGAATTTAGAATAACTGTGTGTTAACTGGATCAATTATTTATATTACATATGCCTTACGTATCATATATGCCCCTCACAAGTAAATCTTATGGCATTTGAAACTATAAAGAGTCCTGGACATATATTTAATTCTGCGTTGAGAACAGACTTCTCAAAAATAGAACATCTTTGAAAACAAGATCAACAAATACTTCTGGATTCTGAACAAAAAGTTATTAATTTTGCACAAACATAAGAAAATGCACATATCAGCAGAATTACATGTAACAGGTTATAGCAATCAGTGTTTTAATCAAGTTTAAAAAGAAGCAAGCCTCCCTTGTAGCCATTATTCACATTCATTTTAGGAATTAAGTACAACACACCTATTGGATTTCTTTTTCTAATCAAACATCTAGGCCTCATGCCAAATCACAAAGAAAATCATATGAAATAAATAACCTCCTCCCAAATTAACTTAACAACCAGGAGTAAAATGCTCAAATGCAATTGTGGCATTGAATATGCACAGCTGACATACGAGTTGGGATTTTTGTCTTTGCTTTTCTTTCCCTTTCGTTTAAGAACTTTGCCTTTGCTTTTCTTGAATTTTCTGTAAAACAAAAAACCCAAAACATCTACAATGTATGAGAGAGGCAGTTAGCTATTTGAATTTTCCTCTTACCCTTGTCACAAAATAAAAAGCATGAAGCTAGAGACTAAAACTAAATGTTTGCTGCAAATGATTTGTCACATTTTAGCCTGGAATTTTATCACTTCTTAAAGGAATACTCCACCCCAAAAATTATATTTTATATGTTGCTTACCCCATGCAGGTTGTAGTGGTAACTGAAAAAATATAAAATTAATCTCATGTTTTTATGGAAAATAGGCATTCAAATTGATTAAAATTGAACAGGGCCCAATTGTGTCTAGAGTTGGGCAATAGCAAACAATGCCAAAAAAAAAAAATCCGTGGGTGGGAAAAAAAAATAAAATTTGCACATAACTCATGTCATATAATCCACATGTCCATTATCCATTAATATTCTTAGAATGTGCAAAATACATCCATTTTTTCTTAAAATACTATTTATATTTCAAATTCTGAAAGACTCAGAGGTCAGAACTAAGAACACTTCAATTCAAATGCACAGTATTGTGGGAATGTGATTTTCTTGTTTATCTTTTACACTGAGTTTTGCGTGGAGTTGGTCACTATTGAGTCTTGTTCAATTTGAGTCTTCATTATGCCTTTTCTCCATGAAAACTTGACATTAATTTTTTTAATGCTACCTCTACAAACTGCATGAGGTAACATATTAAAAAAAATAATTTTTGAGTGGAGTATTCCTTTAATCTCCATGTACTATTTTTTTTTCATTTTTATTACTATTTAATTTAATATTGTTTCTTTGTATCAGTATACTGCTGCTGGATTATGTGAATTTCCCCTTGGGATTAATAAAGTATCTATCTATCTATCTATCTATCTATCTATCTATCTATCTATCTATCTATCTATCTACTACACTACTACTAATGCTCAAAAAACAAAACTCCAATCATTTTTCCACTTCATTTTAACTCTAGTACAGGAATGATTTCAAATTAGCGTATTACACAAACAAAAGGGATACTTATAAAAAGCAGTTGCTTTTGAAATTGCTAACATGCATCATGTTTTTAATTATGTCTAACAAAATGTCTACAAACGTGCCATTCTGAATTATGCTACTTTCACTATAATAACTATTATATGAAAAGTTCATTAGTCACATTTATTTCCTTACTGTAATTCCCTTTTGGTTTTTTTAACCACATTATCTGCTGAATGTACAGTCCTGCTACAATCATGGATGATGCAAGGCGAATATTTAAATGCACCATTTTGTTTTCTTCTTGGTCCATAGGCTGCTACCATGTCTAGGAATTTGATTTAAAATAATACTCTTTCTTCAGCTTTGACAGAATATCACACAACTTCTCAGTGTCTCCACTGCTTCATAAGTGATGCACTGACATAATGAATTGCAGGAGATAATTCAGATACATTAAATGCACACTGCAGGATATGTGTTTTAAATGAACTGTTATTGTATGTATCACTCTTCATAATGAATCCCTCTCAAAGAAACTTTAGCATTTAGCATTTTTGCAGACCTCCACATTTTTAAACATTATGTGAACAAAGAAACCAATCAAAAATATGCAGCAGTTCATAAAACTGGCTTGTATTTACAAAATACACTTTTTAGAATTGTCTGTTTCTGTAAATTCTAATCCAATGTATGGTTCTACATGCCCACTACTACCTGAATTTTATTATTTTTAATTCCTCTTGAAAAGCAATATTGTAAAAGTCTTACATATGATCTCTGATTATGGTGTGCAAAGCTTTGATCACATATAATATGCATGTAAGCTACCAAATTAAATGTAGAACTCAAACATTCTTCAGAATATTTATAACATTCATGTGTTTCTCTGAATTAAGTAAGATATTAAATAAATTATCATCTAAATATTAAACTTACAACATGGTTTACTTTGCTTTGCTTTCAAATGAAAAATTGAAATGGAGCATGTCTCTTTAATTGGTTTATGCCATTAAAACCTCTGCAAAATATTGCTGTTACATTTTTTTCAGAAAATAAGACTACTATCAGAGCCCTGTCTTTAAAAACTAAATCCTCATAATAATCAGAAACATTCTTACACTGTATATAAGTACAAGTAAACAAATAATAGTGTTGATAAACAGGTGCCATATAGCTATCACTCCATAACATAGTTTTTTTACATACTGAAATATACTGCATTTTATAGTTTATTGACAGACAGTTCTTTTGATAAACCTCTTATACCACAAAATTGTTCTTAAATTTCAACACTACTTTTACAGGTAACCAACAAATTAGAATTTCAAGTAGAATGAAAAAAATAACTTTCTTACTTGAATCGACAGATATTGTTACTCTTTAATCCTAATTAAACAAATCCTAAGTGTATGGTGTTTTACATTTGGTTGGTAATTATTTTTGTATTTCTTTAGGACATGCATTGTAAATATTAAAATAAAACGTATTGATACATGTAAGATATTCATCTAGTCTATGGATTATAAAAACTTGTTAGACAGAAATCGCTATTTATATTTGTTAAATAACAGAATGTCATTAATACAAAAATGCACCTCACAGCGTAACATTAATATGATAACACATATCTACTAATTACTATTTAAGTATTCAAAAAAATAAAAACATACTAAACTATACTACTATTATTTTTCTTCTTTTCAGCTATGCTACAAAATCTAAAGGAGTTATCTTAGTTATTAACAGATTAGCAAATTTGAATTTGAAATTAAAAGATCAACAATCCATCAGAAGCTTTTGATTGAAACTGCTGCAGTGTACATGACAGTATATTTTAATGGTAGTAAGCAGTGTTACTCATTTAATGAAAAATATTTCTCTCAGCTGTGCTGGACTGGCATCCTACCCGGGGTTTGTTTCCTGCCTTGTGCCCTGTGTTGGCTGAGATTGGCTCCAGCAGACCCACGTGACTCTGTAGTTAGGATATGGCGGGTTGGATAATGGATGGATAGATGGATATTTCTCTCAGTGCTGTATTTTCTGTGCATTTTTTCATAAATAAATTAGGGATAAATAACTAAATTTTTTATTGTTAGGACTATGGATAACCTGTAGCCTCACACAGTTTTGCTTACCAGCTGTTGTGAATAATGATGCTGCACTATACATGTTAAATACTGTATACAGTGTGCATAAGAAAGCCATTCATTATAAATGTGAGCAATTTAGTCTTAAAGAGCAAAACAGTGAGAAGCCAGGCAAAGGCTGCAAAAAAAGCACAGCACTGAACAAAATACTTATGTGAGGTTAATACTGACTGATGAAAGAAATCAAAGTAAATTATGAGAACAGGCAGGTGAAGAATTAGTTGTGTGCCATGCAGTAATGACAACCTCTGAGAAGAGATTAAAATTGCTGCTTATTTTATTGACAGTTTTATTGTCCATTTCAAAATTTAAGCTTGGTAAAATTTATATCCAATTCTGTGAGAAATAATGACACATCTCTCAATTATCACTAAATGATTCTACAAAAAATGACACAGTATCCTATAATCATTACAGACTGAAAAATTCATAAGCCAACATAAAATGAATAATACAAATTAATGTGCAGATATTAAAGCAAAATATCAAATTAAAAACTGCTCCCTATTATGATGGAAGTGAAATGCTGTATGCATGGAGTGGAGTTAAAGTAGTTGGGTACAAAGCCTCTCCGCTGAAGTGGAAGACCTGTTTCACATAAGGTATTTCCTAGCTTTGGACAAAGAATGTTAAAATACTAGTATGAATAAAGATCTATAGTATGTTAAATAACAACACACATGGGCACACACAAACACAAGACAACTGCTTAACAAACTTTCACTTACTTTTCTTTTTTCTCTCTGAAATCTTGCTTTGGTCTGTAAAATACCAATAATATAGGTCACTATGTGTCACCAATTTTTACTCCACAACACAAATCCAGATGCTATTTAACAATAATTACAGGTTAGCTGCTTCTAAGGATTTTTACCTGCATTCACATCTGCTGTGTTCTGTGAAACTCATTTCACTGACATGTTGACCATGTTTGAATTTCATTCTCATTACCTAAATAAAAAAAATCAGAATGCTTCATAAGTCCAAAACTAAGAGATAAATAAAAACTAAAGAACTATGGATGCTAATTAAGTATCACAACACATTATTTTTGGGCACTTGAAATTGACACTTCCACACAGATTCAGACTGAAGGCTCTACTACTTTATTATCTTTCTGATTAAGCACTAAAATCAAGAAATCATTTTCAAAGACACACATTTTGAACTTAACACAGTTTAAAAAGCAACTATTAATTCAAATATTCAAAAAAAAAAATCAAAAGGACAAACCTACAGTGTAGATGCTTCTTACATCATACTGTACAAAAATAGCTTTTCAGATATGATCTTTTTGATTTATGACAATGATTAGTTTAACAAAATAACAAAAAGGCAAGTCAAAAAGAGATAAAAGATCGGGAATTTAATGAAGTCTAAGTGGGTCAAACTGAGACTATTAAAAATTAAACTAAATTCTATTCTTTGATTACATAGTAGTGAAAAAGTAACTTGTATTATTAATATTAAGTTATAAAAGTGCCCTTCAACATATTTCAGGTACAATTCAGTTCCTTACCTGCATAGTTACATTATACGTTTCTGTGGGAACACACTCTAAGCTTTCATCATTACAGCACCCTGCACATCTCATAAGTGGTACACAAGAAGGCTTGAAAATGTACTCTACTTCATCAGGATACTCCTGGAAGATATCTACTAATGTCTCTATCGTTCGACAGTAGCTCCTCTCAAAGACTTCCAAAAACTGTATAACTGTAAATAAACATAAAGAAGATAATATAGCTCAATGTGGAAATAAGTGCTCAAATTTAACATTTCAGTCCTTACTATTTTAAAAACCCATGTTTTGAAACATACTTTTAAATCAAAGTGAAATCAAATTATACTAAATATGTTGCTCATTTGTTCAAATTACAGGGATATTAATTTATGCAATATAAAAATTGTCCACTAATGTTTATTTACAAATAATATATTTGGCTTGAATGTTTTCGTCCCTTTAAAGATTTCCATGGGGTTCTTTGGTCAAGAATAAATTATTTTTTAATAAGATCTATCATGTTTTTTTTCTAATTTTCAGCACACCGATTATAGCTCATCACTTTAACAGGTTGCTGTACACTGTGGCTCTGCTATTTAAAATGTTAACTACTATAACATGTACTGAGATACACTAAAACTAAAAAAAGTCTTAATGGTAGCTAAAAAATGTTGTGTTTGATTGGGAATAAAAAAGTACACCCTGATTCAAAAACAATATAAAAATTGGAAATGTTTATGTCTAAGCAGAGGTATCCGTACTGAAAATTTACTCAAGTAACTTAATAAATTGCTATAGTACTCTAACAACTGAGAAGAAAGTGAAAATAAAATTGCTGCTAAGCATGATAGAGAAAATATCCCTTTTTTACACCTTGAAGTTTGCATTTAAATGCATAGCCTCTACTACTAAAAAATTAATAAACGTAAAAATATTTATGTATAGAAATAAAATATAAAAATTACCTGAATGTATATGGGGAAGCGGCTTACTATTTCTATACTTTTCAATTATAGGCCTATAAAAGGTAGAGAAAAGGGTGATAATTTTTAAAGGGCCCTGGATTAGTCAAATATAATTAACACCAATTCGAAAGTCTATGTTAACTGCATTTTGATTGGTTACAAATCAAGGTCTAGTATTCAGGTCAATAACAAGAGAAATTATTATGTAGAATGCTTTATCTTCCTACTACCTAAGGCCATAGTTTGGGCTCCTAGTTGATAAATTTGTTCCATTTAAGGTAGATACTGTATAACTAAATAAACTGTTTTCATTTTTGTAAATAACTGTGGAGCAATTTTCCTTTTCAAAAGTACTACTGTTAGTTTTTAATAGTCTTTGAATCTTTCTTCATCATACAAGGATATACAATATAGTTAACTGTAAAAAATAGTTCACCCTATATATACACACTGTATGTATAAGTGTGCCTGGGAAAACTACTATGAATATAAAAAGGGATATTCTCTCAACTAGAATAGGTAGCAAAGAGCAAAAGAATCATCATGCTGTAGTAAATATGGTAAGAAATATCTGAGATCAGAAATGAAAAGTTTGGAACATCATGTATGATATTATGCAAAAGCAGAGTCTTTACAAATTATTCAGTCACTTTGTTTAAAAATAATTTATCTTTAAATCAACCATCAGTATTTCCCTTACATAATGGATTCTGTTGCAAAAATACCCTCTTACTTCAAGCAAATGGAACTAACATGTGTTAACAATATGCATTCATCCAAGTCACATGACATGTCTATTGACATCAGTACTAGGGCAAACAAGGTGGTATTTGTGATAAAAGGGCATTTTAGTATTAACATAAGGAAAAATTGTGATAAAGAACAAAATGGTTTCACTGATCAAATACTCTAGTTGAAAGTAAATATCATTTGAAAAAGAAACAGTTAACAGTACATTTTGTTGAAAGTTAAAGCAGTGATAACTTGGAGCATACTTGGAAAGGATTTATGAAATCAGGTAATTCTAGAGTTGGGATCCCCTATAAGGCCTTAATGACAAAGAAAAACTGGCTATGAAATGCAGATACCCCCAATGTACAATAAGATAAATGTTTTTCAAACCACAAAGTGCCTGGGTGAAAGAAATACATGTTAAATCATTAAGAAGGCTGCAATAATTCTGCCAGAAAAACTGGCAGTCCAGTACTCCATATTAAGTCAGGAATTAAAGAGCAGTAACTCTTGAACAAAAGGCTGATTCTTTTATTTTCAGGCATTACTATGATTTGAAATAAATATTTATTCTATAAGAAAAGTAAGGGGCTAGTCTTAATTTATGATCCTGTGGTTGAAGGCGGTTATGGTGCCATCATATTAAGGTAATGAGAAAAAAAAGTCTCAAGCCGGAGTATGGACAGGCCTTCATTAAATTGTGAATAGTCAATAAAAGCCATACAACTGTTCATTCGACATTACTCCAGTGTATAATATTATTAAATGTACTTTTACTTTCCACTTCATTTATGTTTTTTTAAATTCACAAAACAAAAATACACACAAGAGCTCCCTCGGCCTGAAACTGTCAGCAGTCGAGGCGAGTCTCTCTCTCTCTCTTTCTCTGTCTCTTTAATTTCCTTAGGTGAAATCAATACGCTTTGCATCCAGAAGAGGGCAGCATATGCGGATCCCTTAAAATCTCTGTCCCCTCTCGCTCTGGCTATTCCTCCCCCCACCCCCGTTCATATTCTTTTCACACTATACTTAAAACACCTTTTGGATGAAACCCCGACGATGCCAGTGTGGCACTTCAGGCATTACTCCAGCCCTCACTTTTGCACAAAAAATGACATACCTTCATTTGTTCTTCTTTCTCCATTCTCAGGTAAATGGGCACTCTGAGGAGAGGGGGGAAAAAAGGAAAAGATCAGTGCACGTGCAACGAAGGTTTTTACAGCAGCTGTCTCGACACCGAGTCTTTACACTACAGCCATCTCACTTCCGATCCTACACGCCAAACTGCACGGTATGTCACACGATCGAACAACTATCAGAAAGGCCTGCGACAAGTGGATATTTTCAACAATCATAAACCCGACCATTTTACACCTTTACGTGCCACAATCAAAACGATTAAAATGCGAATTATATAGCTTTAAATTGTAAACCTCGTTTCAAAATTGGCAATTTCGATTACGTTATCCCAACATTTTGTAAATCTGACATTCCATCTTTTTTATTCCCACTTGGTTCCTATTGTTCTCTCCCTGCCACCTCGTGCAGCACCTTTAAAAAACATTAAAACATTTTATTGAGACGTACTGCTGGACATCACGATGCAAGTATTAACATTTAGTCAGATTGACGCCTTGTCCTATTTCAAGAGGCGAAGAATTTAACAAGGCGCATACAACTGGAAGCCTCTCTTTTCTCCCATTGTTCAAGCGTCAGTAAGAAACAGAGGAGGGCTGTCACGCCTTAGTCCGGCTTAATAAAATAATAAATCTCCGGTTTTCTCACTTCATACATTTCGTTTAACAGCCTCCAGTTATACTGTACATACATTATTACTAATTTATAACTGCATAACAAAAAAGTAGAATCATACTTGATGCAGCGCACCACCAAGGTTAAGTAGAAGATTATAATAAAATTCGAAACTTTTAGCGACTGAGTGCAGAGACTATTTTACCATTTTGAATTTAAGACTTTTAAGAGCGCGAAAAGAGTTCCCTAAAAACGCCTCTAAACCCTCCCCCTCTCTTTTTTTTATTTCTCTCATAAGTAACCAGGCTGAAGGACAAACCTCTCACACATTCAGCTTGACAGTGATCCAAATTCAGGGGCACTTAAAGCAACCTCCCAGCTGCCGTTTCTTAAGCTATGCCGGGCTTTCATTTCTACCAGCCCATATGGATGGCCTGCTCCGCTGGTTCACTGTAATAAAGAAACGCGTTCAAACGTGTATATTCTGTTTGGGTGTCAGGATGCTTATTCCCATAGGATGTTTTTACTTGATAACTAATATTTGTCTAATTACCACATCTGATCTATGTACAGAAGCTCATATTTTAAAATATAACATGTAAAATGAAACAGTATTATGCGATTTTGAGAGCTCTGAAATCATTAACAGTCCGTTCACATCATTCGCCTGTTTCGTATGGCAGGTCTCTATGGAAATACTTAGTTTATAGCAAAGCCATTGCAAGCCCAATTTGTTGGTTGTACGTCATTAAACCCTATGTCAAATAATGAATACAGTGCATTACTTAGAAATGTATCTCTACCCTTTCCATGGTCTCCCGGCTTCCGTGCAATCTCCGATGCCTTATTGTATTTTGATTTATACATATATGTATAGCCTGAATAACGTCTGGAATGTAAACCCTGTACACTTAAGAATATGGATTACAAAAAATGCAGAGTACGGGGTCAGGGATCAAAGATTTATATTTCAGAATTGAGAAGATTAAAACTTCACTCCTGTACAATGTGCTATTTATTACTTATTCTTTAGATTACAGCAGCCACGCTGGGACATCATGCTTCACAAAATCATGATTTGGTACAGTAATCAAATATTGCAATCACGTGTGTGGCCGTTTTTCTTTGACATTAGAAACTGTCGCTGCTCCTTTAAGAATGATCAGTTTTATGCGCCGCGAAGGTCGTTGCCACTGTTACAAAAGTAAAAGATCAAACCTCTTTGGAAATAAGGGCATATAGGCCAAATGCTTGTATATAATGTTTTCGAAAAACGGAATCATTGGGTGAAGCCGCACGGGGACAACTTTGCATAACGTCCGTGATTGTGTAAAAATATATATCTGGGAGGTGATTTCTAGAGTGAATATTTCGGAATGACCTACGAAGGCAAACTACAAGGGCAGTCGGACACATTAATATGAACCAGCCATATAATAAAAACAGCAGCAATAATAACATACACATTTCGTAATTTTTGTAATTATTAAAAGCAAGTCCCTACCTTTACCGTTGATAAATATAAAACGAAGGCCAGAACCAAATTTATTACGCTCAAGATGAAGTTCATGACTGTATTCCAAAAGAACGGATGTGTAGAATTTAAAACCTCGTATAATAAATGCACTTCTCTGAAAATTACACGAGTTCAAGATCGCAGTGAAGGCTATAGTGACTCCATATCAAATCCACTCATGGTGAAGCAGCACTTCAAGAATATTTCAGATTAATTTCTGGAACTTTATTGCCAGTGTTGTTGTTTTCAAAATGTGTTAAATGATATAAAAAAAGCACTTTTAAAAAAGTAAGAAAAAGTTGCACTTGTAGCGGCCTTCTCTTACAAAGTAGTATAGTCAATCCATATCTGACCAAAAAACACCGAATGGAGTTTCAACATCTTCCACTGTAACTTAAACCAGGCTAAAGTTTTTACACACTTTCCATAACTTTCTTGGCATCGACTTGACGTTGTCGGTAGTGTTTCGTTCCAATTAACTGCTGGCGTTTTACTCCCTTTAGTGCACAATCAGTAGAATAAATCCCAACGCTTAAATTCTGAGAGGTTACCACGATGGTGAGATCCAGTTACAAGACTGCAGAAGAAATATCTGTACCACTGAAGACCGGTCTAAAACACACACGCAGCAACACCAGCAGCAGCAGAGCCGACTTGCTTAATGAGAGAGAGGTCGCTTTAGCCTACTCTTGTGTTCTTGCGCGTCAAAATGGGCGGGCCGGGGGCGGGTCATGCGTCTAGATATTGCTAAATGCTCGCGACAGAAGATACGAAATCATAAATATAACGAAGAGGAGACTGATTTACCAAATAGACAGGTACCGAACGAAAACAATGGGATTATTGTTCGGGAATAAAAAAAAAATCAAAACACAAGCTTGCTGCAGTGAATTCTTCATTCGGCACAACGGGCTGCAAGCACTGAGAAAACTGGGAGCTTCTGAAAATGAACTGGATTGCAGGTGACAAACAGATGGGCAAAATAAAATTGCATTTAACTCCATACTGCCAAACCCTTCGTTATCTCTGTAAAGAGACTTCTTAAATAACATGTATATGCAGCACCGTTCTTTTATGCAAATACTATCTTACCGCCTTTACCTTACCGCCTTACTGTATCGCCTTTGGAAAGATTGAGAATACAATGAATGCTTCATGTTATTTTCGTTAGTACGAAGCAACCTATAATGGACAGGCATTATAGTGCAAATAGGTGAACAGTGGACATTTTAAGACACGGATTTAAAATCAAGCACCGTCTTTGAAAGAGTTAATTAGTCCATGTAGGAAACTTGTTTCGGGTGAAAGCTCCTTATACGTAGCTTTATGATAGACAAACGCTTTTAATATATCGATCAGGGAGCTCTCTTGCACGAACATTAGCAGATTCACTCAATAAATATCAATGCCGAACACCGCGAATGTCGATTAGAACGATCTCGCTGTTTATTCTATTGTGTCGAACAAAGACTTAACAGCGCCTTAATAAATATGGGTAGTCCCAGGGTAAGCAAAAGAAAAGGGATTTAAATAAGAAATTGTTCCAGAGACAGTTCAAGGAAATCAAATGATTCAAAGAAATATTTACATTGGCGCGGAGTATATTCGATTTGCTTTTCATCCTTTCGTCGTCATATTAGAACAATCCCTTCCAAGAAGCCGGCTACTCATTTTAGCAATAAAAAATCGCACTAGCTATTTCCCAGCGACAACAGAAGATCTTTGCCACACCAGGGCTAGTCCCCTTCTTAAACCCAAGTAAACGTCTCTGCCAGGAATAACGCCACAGTTAAGCACAGTTTAAATTGAGAAATCTGCTTAGTAGGAAAGCAAAAGGATGACGGTGCCATCATTTCAGTCTCTCTTTTTAGATCTCGTGCAGATCTTTATTGAGTACAGTGGCTTTAAAACGGTTAAAATAAACTGAATTGTGCAGACTTCCCTTTTTTAACATTCTAACATTCATTCAAACCAATAAATTGTTTTAAGTTTGGAGGTTTATAACATACCTGTATTTGACTTCTCTTTCCTTCTTTACTTGATAATGCTGAGTCATTTTTAAAGCACCTACAGTTGGTTTTTGTGTTCATTCTTTTTATTTCTAAGTTGTGCATATAGCGGTATGAGGGTTCGAATCCCTTCCTTTTTGGAGTCCGATGGTTCGTCATGTGTCTGCCTTCCCTGTGAGCATCACGTCATATCTCAAACAGTGTTACACGTTAAAACTGGAGAATCCAAACCCAGTTTGGCAGGGAGGAACAAAACCAAGCCAATTTAGCGTCACCAGTTAAGCTAACCTGCATGTCTTTGGACGGTGGAAAGAATCCGGATCGCCCGATGGGAACCCACGCATTGAGGACCATGGAAGTCAACCCTAGTCTCCTTAGGGCGAGGCAGAAGTGCTACAATTGCGCCACCGTATGGAAGTATTAGTAAAGCGATATTGATGTGTTCCTTAAGCTTTTTTATTCAATTTCACGTACCACTCAAAGAACTGAAAATAATGAAAACATTACGTCATTCTGTGTTAGAAAATGAAGTCAACTGTGAAGTGATGGATTGTACTTCCTTTTTAATACAGTGTAAGATTAATACAATGCGTATGTATCCGAAAGATATCATGAATTGTTACTAACATATCCCATTTTTGTACATGCTTGGGGCCATTTTCTTGGTTCTTTACTATTAATGGGATAGCCATTAAATAGTTCACATAATATATAAAAAATAAAGTGCCTTTCCCAGTTTTTCCTTTGTTTTTATACCAATTTGAAAATCTTTCAATATTTATCTTTTGTTTTCTGTGATTATGCTTTATTCCTAGATTTGATGAAGTAAAATAATTAATATTCGCACGTTATTGGCTAAAATGATTCATTCTTTATCCATCTTTACATATATTTTAATAAACACCAGATTGCAAAATAATCCTTTTATGAACATAACACTTTATTTTAAACATCATTATTATTATTATTTGGACTTCAGGCACGGTTTTGCACGCTAATCATGCAAACCTAATTCTTACAGAAGTACAACTTTAGACTTTAAAGCCACCAACTGGTCATTTTTAATACTGCCCTTACCAGCGCAGAGGGTAAGCTTTTTAAATGTTTAAGGTTGCCCTCACAATTGGTGATATATCACGGATTTTTAAAATAGTGTATAACTCTGCTGCATAAACGTTGGGCAAAATGAAGAATTCAGGTTTCATGGGTCAAATAATAATTGCAAAACGTCATTTAACACTACAGTATGTTAGCACAAAAAGTGTTAAACAACATCATGCCCTGTTGGCCATTTTCACTGCTTAAAGTTTCAAGTATGCTTTACAATCATTATACATGTTAAATGCCTACCTAACAACCAATATTTTTAATGACTTAAGTCATCCATGTTTGATTACCATGTGACATTATTTTATCATTTATTTCCTTGGAATGGGATATAAAGCTTATTTTTCTTTTTCTGAAAGAGCCTGAGGGATTAGACATTTTCCTCATCAGAAATGTACACTGTTCACAGCAGTTTGTTTCTGCAGCTGCTCAGGTCCCAAGGGTAAAGAAAATCAAGATGCTTCAACATAAACTATTGGGAGAGGAGCCTTTGCTTCACAATGGAAGAAAGTAACCATGGTTTCCACTCCTTTTCACCTCTTTCTTCTTTGTTCTTTCAGTGTAATTAATTCTATACTTTTAAGACACAGCATGAAGAAGCTATCACAATTAGCACTGACAAGGTTGGGCCTCACCTAATGAAGGGAAGTATTTGTTTTAATAGTGGAATATTTACACTCATTATAGCACTTTATATAAAGATGTACAGTATATGCTGCCGATTAAGAATTTCAAAGAAGTATTCCATTACCATTTATGAAGTGCAACTGAAGGTTTAGAACAGTTATTTTCTTTTAAATATATATTTAGTATGTCTGTGTTTACATAATATATATATATATATGTATATATATATATATATATATATATATATATATATATATATATATAAAAACTTTGACTTATGTACAAAATATGTAAATGCACAGTGCAGTGCAGCTTCCTTTGATTTCTGATCTCTTATTTGTAACTTCACAGTTTGCAATGTGTTTTATTCAAATCAGCAACTTTGCCTGATGCAAAATAGCATTAAAAGCTCAAAAAGATTTTTTCCATAGGGTAATTATTTATTTAAATCAATATGTCAAAAACATGAAGGAAAGTTAGTCTATGAAATTGAAAGCTTTCCTGGGCATTAAGTTAATGTGGTCAAAGTGGAGCACTCTGAAGTTAGAAGAAAGTTTTCAGTTGACCAAGGAACAGGAATGCTTTGAAGTATAATTTAGGCAAAATCGGGAGATAGTATAAGACACGTTAATCATCTATCATTTGTAACAACTCCTCTTTAGTCTTTTAAGCTTAAACCCTCCTTACAGAGAAGCTGGTAGGTTTAAAAAGTAAAATGATATGATGTGATAGCTCAAAAGTATGAACTAGTGGATAAAACCTTTGAAATTCATAATCAAATCTCTTTCTCACAAAAGTGTATTGTTGTAGGAAATTCAATGATTTCAATAATATGTTAATAATGTTGTGCAACAACGTGTGTACAGTATATAATATAGATCGATGATATTGATGGATAGATATATAAATTATTGAATAGATATACTGTAGATAAAATATCAATTTGCATTCATTACTTTACATTCAATGTGAAGGTGAATGAAGTTCTAAACAATTTTTCTGCTTATGGATGGAATTTATGTAAAGAAGAATGATAATATTAGAAACCTTTACCTTTATTTTAGGTTGAATGGTAGCAAATGCTTACAAGAAATATTTTGTTTTATTTTAAAGCAAACGGTTGAAGCAAATAAAGAGCACTCAGTTACAGTACAGCATAATGTATGTAAATTTTTGACAGGATCTTTTGGGGGTGCAATGAAAACACCTGAAAATTTACCTTTAGGTCGGCAGCCATGTATATTTTAGACCACTTGCCTAAAAGAAATTATATTTTAGTAGAATTAAAGTAACATTTTAAGTCTGTTTAAATGCATATTTTGAAAATTATTTTTTCTTTTTAGGTACAAATTACTTTTGTTTAAATTTGAATGTAAAAACTATATTTATAAAATGACAATAAACTAATCTCTTATGTTTTTTTTAATAAAATCCATTAAGTAAAACAGAGTTACTTTATTGTATACATCTTAAGTGCAAGCATTTCATATAGTGTTTTCAAGTTCAAAAGTGAAGCGTTGGCTCCCCCTATGGGTTTGCCTTGTTCATGACATTTTCTGTAACTGAAACGCAGTTTGATACATATTAAGTATATTGTTAATTTTGTGTTGTTTATGCTTATTTATATGACAGTGATTTAGATACATAAATATACAGACATTAAATTAGAACATGAAAGAATATGCATTTGTAGATTATGATGAATTGGGTTGCAAATATTACTAAGAATAAGTAAGTGCACATAATAAACAGCCCTTAATGCCACGGACAAAGGGGATATTAAAGTGTACTAAATTATTTATGCTGCCTAAATTAAAATATGCTGAAGAGAATGATAATTAATGCTGAAGTCCTGTTAATTTTTTACAGCCCCATGCAGCTACATTATCTGTACATACAAGTCAAAGGTAGCATGGTGGTTCATGGTGGTTACCTTACATCTGCAGAAACAAATGAGAAATACACCATATGAAAATAAATTGCCTTGAACTGAATTATTTTAGATGGTTTCAAGAAATTGCTTGTCTGTCCATCATTCATTGAACTTGCCTTGTATGGGGAGCACATGCCTTTCTTGGCAGGAAGTGCAAAACAGAAACTAATTAATTGGAACACCAGTTTTTCCAGGGTGCATTTAGACAGCTATACAAACTCTCATTTGGGCCAGTTTAATGATTAACTCAATATGAATGCTTGGCCTATCTGTTTGTGAAAGATGTTTGTATTTTTGGGATTGAACCTTTCATATGCTGTATATTTATATGACATCACAGTACACAAAAAAGCAAAATTATTGTTAAGTGATTTTTCTAAAGTTGAAACAGAAACTCTGCCTTTGCTAGTTGAGAAGCATTCCTGTTTCTATGACACATATTGTTTTTGTTTGTTTGTTTGTTTGTTTGTTTGTTTTTTTAGAAGTTAATCAGCGAAATTACTGGAATAAACCTAGAGTATGCCAGGTCTCCAAATGAGGCACCTTAGAGGAAAAGACAGATTATGCAGTAGAATTTAACCTCTGTACTACTAAAGAAACAGAACAACTGATCTTTAAATCATGACATCATTATTATGAACATAGAGAGAAGGCCAATAAGGTTTTAGCTCAGCAACTCCACAAGCAGGAAGTTTTAAGAAAATAAAAGACACAATCTAATAAGTTCTTTGACTTATTGCAGGTACCACAGTTAGATACTCTTAGTGCTGTGGAACTGGATAAACCTCTGACACTCTCAGAATTATTAAATGCTATAAACTCCTTTCAAAGTTAGAAACCAGCCGGCCCTGATGGCTACCCAGTGGAGTTTTATAAAAAAAATTTAAATAAGCTAGCTCTTCTATTAGCAAGGTTTACAGAAGCTAAAGACAACAAAAGTCTCTACCTTAGACTTTTTTTTTACTAAGTATTAATTTCCATCTTTCCTAAGAAAAATAATGACTTACTACAATGTGCATCATACAGATCAATCTCACTCCTGAATAATGACATTAAGATACTCTCCAAAGTTCTAGCCAGAAGGATGGAGAAAGTGCTTTTGCAGACACATGCTTAGATTCTAATCTTTGACGTTTGTTTTACATATTTACCCATTAAATCTATCACCATTGAGAGCTTACTATCTTTGGATGCAGAAAAAGCATTTGACATGGCTGAATTTGACTACTTATTCACCACATTGCATAAGTACAGGTTCCGCCCAAACATATGTGCATGGATCAAACAATTCTATACAAGCCCAGAAGCATCAGTTCGTATTAAGAACATTATTTCAGACTACTTCAAACTAGAATGTGGTACTTGACAAGGATTTCGCCTATCACCATTGCTTTTTGCAATCACCATTGAGACATTGGCTGTTTACTTTTAAAATGCATCAGAGATAAAGGGGATTTTCAGGGAAGGACTTGAACAGAAAATGATCATTATATGCAGAGGATATGGTACTGTATATCTGACCCACAAAATTCTTTGCCAACAGTCATAAAAGCACTAGCACATTTGCAAAAGACATCTGAACTCAGAATTAATTTTAATACAAGTGTGCTTTCCAGTGAACTCTCTAGCACACAATACTAGGCTAGACACCTTCCCATTTATTATAGCAAAACAGTTTAGGGGTAAATATCACAAGTAAATATAAGGCTCTTATTCAACAAAAGTTTGCTGTCTGCACGGAAAAAATTAAACAAGATTTCAATAGATGGTCCACCCTCCATCTCATATTAGCAGGTAGAATCATCAATTTTATGATGAACATCCTTCCTAAGCTTCTTTTGCTATTGCAAACCATCCCCATATACATTAACAAATCTTTTTTTTTTAAGAAATTGGATTCAATCATAACTTCCTTTATTTGGAATTGTAAACATCCATTCATAACAAAGGGTGACTCTACAATGACCTAAAGAAGAAGAAGGTATGGCACTACTTAATTTTAAATTTTATTACTGGGCGGCAGATACACATGCTATAAAGACCTGGGGCCTAATGCATAACGCCATATGTAGAATTCACACTAAAACATGGCGTACGGACAAAAGCGTAAATGTTCATAGAATTCACACTAAAACATGGCGTACGGACAAAAGTGGAAATGTTCGTACACACAAAAAAATCAAGATGCATAAATCTGTGCATTCGCCAACTCCACGTTCTTCCGCTACATACATTCCAGTCAGCATGAAAAGTAACGCACATGCATGCGCCTGCTGCCACTCCCCAACTCCTCCCAGAATTATGCCTCTTTGAATATGCAAATCAATATAAATATCCCTTAAGCTCAGCATTCTGTGAAAAGGCAAAGGCAAAAGCACTGGGGAAAATAGAAGAATTTCAGCTAATACCAAGTGGAGGCAAGGAAAAAATGTACTATTTGTTGGTTTAAACAGTGGTATAAACAACAAAAGGAAGTTGATCAAGTGACATAGAGTGTCGGAGAAACTCGAAAGCTCAAGTTCACAAAGTCGCACAGTGCCCAAAATAAAAAAGAAGTTGTCAGATATCAAAGTCGCCATGAAAAGGTGAGTTGTAGCCTGCCATCTGAGTGTCATATGAAAGCTTATTAGGGTACAGAGAAAAGAAAAAAAAATAGGGACACAGTGGGGAAAAAAGCTCGAAATGTCAACTTTAATCTCAAAATTTCCAATTTAATCACATAGTTTATTTTGTCATTAAAGTAGAACATCATAAGCTTCATCTTAAAATCGTTTAATTTACTAGTTTCTCAATTGTCTTGTATGTGTTCTTCTATGTGCTTTATGTGTGTGAATCACTACGTGCTTCTTAAACGGGCTTTCTCTTCCTCCGACAGGACACAGAATCCATTACTTTCATGATATTACAGCTCTCTGAATAATTTAAATACTGAGATGTATACTTGATATTATTTTCATGATGATACAAATTAAAGCATGTATTAACACTAGAATTACCAGAGCCTACGAAAAAACTCGTAAATCCGTCCCACCTTATATCGCTTCTTAAAAGTGTTCTCACCTCTCCGCCAGTGTCTTTTGTTAATTTAAATTTATTTCAAATAATATTGCATTTCTCTCTATGCTGTGGTTTCTATTACACACCTGAAAGAAAGAGACAATATATGTGAAAACATCATCGCACAAATGCAATATTATTTGAAAACGAATAGCGTCCGATCAGCTGTAAAAGTATGGCATTTCTAAATGTTTGCTTTTTTTCAGTCTGATTCTCTCAGTCAGAGTGTACTGTATATTTGTCTCTTATTCAGTGCACGAAAGAACATGCAGGTGGCCAGATGCTGTGTGCTACAACATGCTGGCAGTGATCAACGCACATTTAAAAAAAAGAAAGAGACAAATATATGTGACGCTTTGAAGAAATCATTTTATGACATGATTTACCTTTATTTATTTACTTACTTCCTAAAGCCTAAAGTCACAAGTAGTGTGCAGAGGGCATGCTCAAAAATGTGTGTAATGCCACGAAAAGTGCCTGCTGACACTTTAGTATGCAGGCAATGGTATGTGCATTCTTGCTCCAATGTAGAAGGGAGCTGAGTTTACCTCTGTTATAGCGCGTCTATGTGAAAACAGCAGTGTCAGATGCGGGGGTGGGGTGTGTTTGGGCTCATGAACGTGGCCGAGATAATAAAACTGACTAAAAAAAAAACAAAGCTAACATTTACAAGTATCATAAATTACACCGGCTATTACAGACTGAAATCAAATGCATGTTTTTAATCTAAAATAGTAAGACTAAGAGCAGTTTACTTCTCAAAACAGAGTGGTGCAGGATCGAACTCGTGACCTTTTGATTCCCAGTCAGCAGCTGATTCTATTGCTCCACAGAAGCAGTCATAGTAAACAGTGTCAATGTCGCATGCTAAGGCGGCTTTTTTTTTTCTGCAGTTATATTTTTCAATAAAAGCGCAATTGTTGTGTTAGATTTGTACCTTCTGTGAAAGTATTTCTTTGATACTTCAGGCTTCATACATTATATAGTTTATGCCTACATTTTGTCATCTACTACTAGAATATAAAAAATGTTTCTGTTTTAACAATGTGTTTACACAGATTACTGTAGAAACGGAACAGACATGAAATGCGTGTGTTCCAAATAAGGATCTATTATTTCTAAAACTCCACTTCACTCCCAGATAATCAATCAAGGCATGAGCTGGGAGAAGTTTGTGCACGTTCTAAGTCGGTGGGGGGATGGAATAGCCGGCTACTTGCAGCTTTTCTTTTATCAGCACATTTAGATTAACAAAAGACGCTGGCGAAGAGGTGAGAACGGTTTTAAGAAGCGATTTAAGGTGGGACGGATTTACGAGTTTTTTCATAGTCTCTGGTAATTCTAGTGTTAAACATGCGGTGGTGCCTCATCCACAGATTGTTCTTGCCTCACGCAAGATGCTTGCTGCGCCATGCGGGACCTTCGATGAAATAATTTATTGCAGCAGTACTGTCTCTTTCAAATGTACTAACCAATTCCTGTCCTTCCTTTTCTTTCTCCAAGTACCCAATCACCACACAATCATCTCTGTAATAGACGTTAAGCCTTCTGTAAGCTTAGACCTCCGATTCTTTAGAACTTTTAAGGAACATTGAAATATTTTCGTAGTACATGTTTAATTATTCTATGCATTTATCCTTCCAGTGTCGCGTCAGCCCCAGCAAGAATACAGCGCGAGGCAGGAACAATCCCTAAACGGGACGCCAGCTCCTTGTTAGCGCTGCAACACCGTGTCCTCACATGTTTAATTATTAAAAATATAGATTATTTAAATGATGTTAACATTTTATCTGTATAATATAATAAACATATTTTGCTGCATTTCATCTTAAAATGATATTGTCATCATATGTAAATACGCGCTAAAGTGGCAAAGGTTGTGCAATATTACAACTGTATTGCAAGTTTACAGTGAGGTAATTGTACTTATAAGTACAAACAGTTCTACAAGGAGCACTTGATGGACTGATTGATTGTGTTTATAGTTCTTGGGATGAAAGTGTTGCTGAACCGCGAGGTCAGTACAGGAAAGGCTCTGAAGCGTTTGCTGTATGAGAGCAGTTCAAATAGGCAGCATGGCTGATGCAGCGTGTGCTTGATGCTGTATATCGATAATTCTCTTTCCGATCAGCTGCTGTAGAGCTGTGATTCCACACTCAGATACGGTGATATAAATACTCCGAGTGGTGCAGTGAGAGTAATTTAGAATAAGATGATCTGCTGTGGCAAACCCTTACAGGAGCAGCTGAAAGAAGAAGAAGAAGGTGCAGTGAGAGTAACAACGCTAAAGCAGCTATGGTATTTGGAATAGTTTGGCCATTCCATGGACCATTATATTGTCACGGGTTAATTACAATCAGATGCCTTATACTAATAAACAATATGCGGTTAATTTCAGTGTATATGATAAAGCCATGTCAGGGACGTGGATCTAAAAAAGAAAGGGAAACAACACTGGAACAGTAGCACTGCAAAACCGAGCGGAGAACTTGCATACGTCAGGGTTTGAGCTAGCGTGAAAATGTGTGTGACTTTACGCCAAGTTTAGTTTTTATACATTGTGATGTGAGTGTGGAAACAGGAGTATGCAACATTTTTGTGTGTACACACCATTTATACATGAGGCCCCTGGACATTATATATATAGACAAGCCTAATCTGCAATACAATTAAAATCTTGCTTTACTTCTTTATATTTCCTGCTCTGTGCTCAAGTAAATACAAATTATCATCAATACACTAATAATCCAATTGCCCTTCATACACTCAAATTATAGAACCAATATAGGTCTATAACAATCACTCTTTTCCATCCTCTCAAACATACACAATATTTAATGCTTGGAAAATGTCTGAGAATAAAACATTTAGAGACTTGTACATTGATAATGTTTTTGCATCCTGCGAGCAATTAAGCTTCAGATTTAACTTCTCATTAACAAATTTCTTCCACTACTTTCAAGCTAGAAACGTTGTTAAACGGAACCTGCCCAAATTTCCTCACCTTCCACCTATTTCTGTTTTGGAGGAAATATTGATCAGTCTTGAAGTTCAGATAGCATCCCCACAATTTATAAAAATGTTTTAAAGTCCCTTCCTTGCAAAGATCCCTGGGCAGGAAAGGATCTTTCACGTAACATTTCAGAAAAGAAGTGGAAGGCAGCCAATCACAGAATAGACTCTGGCTCCATATGCGCAAAGCACTCAACTATTTCACTTAAAATTTTCTTTCGAGCACATTTATCCCAAATAAAACTAACCAAAATGTTTCCAGTGCAAAGTTCAACCTGCAAATCTAGCTCCAGCCTCACTGGGCCACATGTTTTGGGCATGCACCCAATTAATATTGTTTTGGAGAAAAATCTTTGAATGTCTATGAGATAGCCTTGGTGTCACAATCATTCCTAATCCATTAACATCTGTGTTTGGTGTTTACCCAGATGGGCTTAAATTGGAGAAGGACAAACAAATTGTAATTGCCTTTACCTCACTACTAGTACATAGACTTATCTTGCTCAAATGGAAGAATCCCTACCTACCACCCTTAACTCAGTGGGTAACTGGTGTCCTATACTATCTTAAATTAGAAAAAATCTAATTCTGACCCAGAATATCTGTTCAAAACGTTTTTAAAATATGGCAGGACCCAATCAATTACATTTTATAATAATCCTCCATATCAGGGAAAAGGATACTATTTCCTCCTTGCTGCTACAAAGATTTGCTTTGTTGGTTGGCTCTCTTCTCTTTTTCTTTTTTTTTGGTTGGGGGGGGGTGAGTTTTAGTTTTGTTAAGTTTGATTTGATTGTATGGATTGTTATTTGCTTTTAATTAAAATTAATAAAAATAAAAAAAGTTCTTCTTTTCCTAGGTATTATAGAACCTTTATAAATATTGTAAGATTATTTAATCTGAGGTGAAAATTTGATTGGGAATAAGTAATTATTTGATACTTTCAAACAAACAGACCAACAAAATATCATTATTTTTAAAAATTTCATTTTTAATACATTGAATCAGTCAACACTGGTCTTCACTCCTCCTTCTAAGATCTGAATGATAGAGCTATGTGTGTTTATGTACATTTAGTGTTTAAAGAAATGTAATCTTATAAATTAGACTGTTTCATGGGTATCTGAGTGTGAAGGTAAAAGTTTTAGTACATATTAAACTTTCCTGGTCCTTGTCTTGCAGGCCTACCCTATCAGCCTTTTTTTTCTCCAACTTAGCTTTACAAAGTAGGTGATTTTTTTTTTGGTTTGAAATAAAAACGGTATCTTTCGGATTATTATTTTAATTGTAAGTATTTTTTCAATGTGTCTATAATACAATAGAGATGAAGACTGTTTACCATGCAAAAGCAATTCCAAAAATCCTACCCTACGTTTGTACATTGCTGAAAACCATAACTAATTCTTACATTAATTTTTCCTGTAATTCTTTGCAGATTCAGAAATCTATTTACACTGCAAAATACCCTTCTGTCTATGGTGCCTCTGTTTTGTGTGTCAGCACACTGTGCTTTTCTGTGCACATGACTTGGTTATTTCTGTAAATTTATAGTTACTGGTAATCATTTTAACTCCGTATTTAGTGGTCAGGGCCATTGTTGCCCTTAAACATAGATACGTTATGTTAAATAGCAAGTAAATATTTTACTGTACATTGTTCATGTTATCTCTTCTATATGAAAAGAGAATGTGGTTAGAAATAATGGCTCACATTTATGGGAGACTTACCGCTTTGATTTGGTTATGAATGTGTTGACTCATGGGATAAAAGATCAATGGCCCGGTGAATGCTTTTTGCTGATGACATTGTGTTGTGTAGCACCAGAAAAAAGATGGTTGAGAGGAAGTTGGAAGAACAGAGAAGGGCTTTGGAAGACAGAGGGTTGAAGATAAAATGTAAGAAGACAGAATTTATGAGGTTTAATGATAATCAGGATTCAGACGTTAGCCTGCAGGTAGAGCTATTGAAAGAGTTGATAAATTTTAATATCCAGGATCAGTGGTAGCTGAAGATTAAAAATTAGACACAAAGATGACCCATAGAGTTCAGTGTAGATGGAACAATTAGAAGAAGTTGTCAGGAGTATTGTATGATCAAAGAATTAAGACAAAGGTTAAAGGTAAAGTTTTTAGGAAAGTCGTAAGACCAGCAGTGATGTATGGAGTAGAGACATGGGCAGTAAGGGGAGTGCAGGAGAAGAAGTTAGATGTGTTAGAAATGAGAATGTTGAGATGGATGTATGGAGATACAAAAAAGTACAAAATAAGAAATGAAACTATCAGAGATACAACAAAAATGGGAAAGATATCTAAAGAAGTACAGGAAAGTAGGTTGAGGGGAATTTTCATACATAGAACAGTCTCATTTGTAGCATCAGATGTAGTATCTGATCCTGAAGGGAGATATGTGATTGTCATGGGCAACTTATTTAATTGTAAAGTGATTTTGATAAATGTTTATGCGCCTAATATCGATGATAAGGAATTCATGCAAAATGTATTTGCATCCATTCCCAATGTGAACACTCATAAAATTATAATGGCTGGGGACATTGATTGTGTTTTAAACCCACTTTTAGATAGGACTCCTGTCACATGGGGGATGACATCTAACACAGCTAAGACAATTACACAGTTTGTAACTGACCACAACTTATCAGACCCCTGGAGGTTTCTAAACCCAAACTCAAGAACATATTCGTTCTACTCACCAGTACATCATTGCTACTCAAGAATTGATTATTTCTTTATAGATAATAATTTCTTGCCTACGATTAAATCTTGCAAGTACGACGCTATTGTTATCTCTGACCATGCACCTCTGATCTTGGAGCTAAAGTCATTATGCCCCACCCTCTCACCTCGCAGATGGCGTCTTAACCCGCTTCTATTAGCAGACAAGAACTGTACAGAATTCATATCCAATCAAATCAGTTTTGTTCCTAGAGACAAATAGATCCTCAGAGGTGTCTGCAGGAATACTCTGGGAAACTCTCAAGGCCTTCTTAAGAGGACAGATTATTTCATATCTTTCCCACAGGAATAAGTTAGAAACCAAGAAAGTATCAGAGCTAAGAGGCGAAATTACTAAAATAGATGAATAACATGCCAGGCATCCAAGTGAGGCTGTACATAGGAAAAGGCAGGCTCTGCATTCAGAACTCAACTTCCTGACAACTAAAGAAACTGAACAAGTAATTTATAAATCAAGACATCACTACTATGAACACGGAGAGAAAGCTAATAAGCTTTTAGCTCAACAAATCCATAAGCAAGAAGTTTGCAATGCAATCCCAGCAATCACCAGCACGAACAGAGATGAAATCATTGACCATAAAAACATAATGTACACATTTAGAGACTACTATAAATCCTTATATTCTACTGAGTTTAACACTAGAATTACCAGAGTCTACGAAAAAACTTGTAGATCCGGCCCACCTTGAAACCGTTCTCACGTCTCCGCCACCGTCTTTTGTCTTCTAAATGGGCCAATTAAAAAGAGCAGCAAGCAGCCGGCTATTCCATCCCCCACCGTCGCAGAACCAGCTCATACCTTGTTTGATTATCTGGGAGTGACTCAACTGCTGGAGTTTTAGAGTGGAAATAATAGATCGTTATTTGGAACACATGCATTTCATGTGTGTTCCGTTTCTATAGTAATCTGGGTAAATACTTTGTTAAAACAGAAACATTTTCATATTTTAATAATAAATGTTACAAAATGTAGGCATAAACTATAGAATATGTAAAGCCTGATTTTCAAAGATCAATTAACACTATCACAATAGGTTCAAGAATGCTGCAATAGCTGCCTTGGCGCAGTGCTAAGATTTGTTTCTTAGAGCCCGGCATGCTTATCGTGTTTCAGAGACCCGAGTTTGATTCCCTGCTGGGGAGGAAGTGCTTTTTTTTTTTTTCTTTTTAACCTTCACCGCTCTGCCTGCCTGCAAGCGTCTGCTTTTTGTGTGCTGGGGCGTTTTTTTTTCTTTTTTCTTAAGTAACTGACATTAACTGACAGTGCATACTAGTTTATAAATTTTATGTCCGTTTGAGGTAAAAAAGAAAATACATTAAATCATATATCAATTCGACACACGCTGCACGCAGGCAAGCGGGCAGTGAGAGTGGAGATAAAGACGCTAGATAGATTGTATACAACAGGCAAAAATAGCGACCACTTGATAACAGTATTAGCTATAATGAATGAAAGCATGAATTAATCAACAGAAATAACCGCGATCGACATTTTAAACTTAATGATTTACCTTAAGAAAAAAGAAAAAAAAAATGCCCCAGCACACAGAAAGCAGACGCTTGCAGGCAGGCAGAGCGGCGAAGGTTAAAAAGAAAAAAAAAAAAGCACTTCCTCCCCAGCAGGGAATCAAACTCGGGTCTCTGAAACACGATAAGCATGCCGGGCTCTAAGAAACAAATCTTAGCACTACGCCAAGGCAGCTATTGCAGCATTCTTGAACCTATTGTGATAGTGTTAATTGATCTTTGAAAATCAGGCTTTACATATTCTATAGTTTATGCCTACATTTTGTAACATTTATTATTAAAATAGTAAAAAGTTTCTGTTTTAACAATGTGTTTACACAGATTACTGTAGAAACTGAACACACATGAAATGCATGTGTTCCAAATAACGATCTATTATTTCCACTCTAAAACTCCAGCAGTTGTGTCACTCCCAGATACTCAAACAAGGCATGTGCTGGGAAAACTTAGTGAACGTTCTGCAATGGTGGGGGATGGAATAGCCACTTGCTGCTCATCTTAATCGGCACATTTAGAAGACAAAAGACAGTAGCAGAGAAGTGAGAACGGTTTTAAGGTGGGCCGGATCTACGAGTTTTTTCGTAGACTCTGGTAATTCTAGTGTTAAAGAAGACAACACACAATCTAATGCATTTCTGGATACATTACAGATACCACAAATAGACACTTTTAGTGCGGAGGAACTCGATAAACCTTTGGCGCTTTCTTGAAATAAAGTCACTTCAAGGCGGGAAATCAGCAGACCCTGATGGCTACCCTGTAGAATTTTATAAGAAATTCTCCACTCAGCTAGCTCCCCTTTTATTAGAAACATTTACAGAAGCTAGAGACAATCAAATTTTACCTCAAACTTTTCACCAAGCATTAATCACCGTCTTTCCTAAACAAAATAAGAGCTTATTACAATCATCATACAGACCAATTTCACTTTTGAATAATGATGTTAAAATACTCTCAAAAATCATAGCTAGAAGGATGGAGAAAGTGCTGCTTTCGATAATATCACAAGATCAAACTGGATTTATCAAGGTTCGACACTTATCTTCAAATCTTCGACACCTGTTTAATGTAATAAACTCACCAGTAAAGTCAAGCACCCCTGAAATATTACTATCATTGGATGCATAAAAAGCATTTGACATGATTGAATGGAAATACCTTTTCACTACATTAGAGAAATTTGGGTTTGGCCCAAACATTTGTGCATGGATCAAACTACTGTATACCAATTCAGAAGCTTCAGTCTGTATTAACAACATTTGCTCAGACTACTTTAAACTAGAACATGGTACCAGACAAGGATGCCCCTTGTCACCACTGCTATTTACAATCGCCATTAAACCACTGGCGGTTCACTGTTGAAACGCTTATTAGATAAAGGGGATTAGCAGAGAGGGACTGGAACAGAAAATTTCTCTATATGCAGACAATATGGTACTGTATATATCAGACCCACAAAATTCTCTGCATGTAGTCTTAACAGCACCCACAGAATTTCAAAAGATCTCTGGTCTCAGAATTAATTTGAATAAAAGTGTACTCTTTCCAGTGAATTCTCAAGCATATAATATTAGATTAGACACCCTACCTTTTATCATTGTAGATCAGTTTAAATACGTAGGGGTTAACATCACAAGTAAACACTAAGCTCTTTATCAACAAAATTCTGCCATCTGTATGGAAAAAATTAAGCAAGACTTGCATAGATGGTCAACCCTTCATCTTACTCTAGCTGGAAGAATTAACGTTGTTAAGATGAGTATTCTTCCTAACCTTCTTTTTTTATTTCAAAACATTCCAGTATACATTGATAAATCATTTTTAAGCAATTAAATTCAACAATAACCTTGTTTATTTGGAACTCAAAACATCCATGTATCCAAAGAGCAACCCTACAAAGACCTAAGGCAGAAGGTGGCATGGCTCTTCTTAACTTTCAGTTTTATTACTGGGCAGCAAACATACAAACTATAAAAACCTGGACACAAATAGATGAACATACACAGGCTTGGTGTGCAATAGAAGTAAAATCCTGCAGTACTTCTTTATACTCCCTGCTCTGTGCCCCAACAAAATGTAAGTTATTGCCATTTTACTAATAATCCATTAGTGCTTCTCTCACTCAGAATATGGAACCAATGTAGAAAGCATTTTAGGATGGAGAATCTTTTATCTTTGGCACCTCTGCAAGAGAACCACCTCTTTCAACCTTCGCAAACATATGCAGTTTTTAATATCTGGAAAAGATTTGGGATTAGATTGCTTAGAGATCTTTATATAGAAAACATCTTTGCATCCTATGAACAATTACAATCCAAATTTAACTTTCCAGCTACACATTTCTTTCACTATCTTCAAATTAGGAACTTTGTTAAACAGAACCTGCCCAATTTTCCTCATCTTGCACCCTGCCCCAGGCTGGAAAAAATATTGCTCAATTTCGAGGACTTAGACACCATCTCTGCAATATATAAAATTATTTTACAGTCCCTCCCTTTCAAAGATCCAAGAGGACAATGGGAAAAAGATCTCTTAATCAATATACCAGAAAAGGAGTGGAAGGTAGCAATGCAGAGAATTCACTCGAGCTCCATATGCGCAAAGCATACAATTATTTAACTCAAAATTATATATCAAGCACATCTGTCTCACTTAAAACTATCCAAAATGTTCCCAGGTCAAGATCCAGCCTGCGAACGCTGCAATCAAGTCCCAGCTTCACTGGGTCACGTTTTGGGCCTGCAGCAAATTAACATCATTTTGGACCAAAATTTTTAAGTGCCTTTCAGACAGCCTTGGTGTCACAATCCCTCCTAACCCATTAACAGCTGTGTTTGGTGTTCTTATAGATGGGCTTAAAGTGGAGAAGGACAAACAAACTGTGATTGCATTTACTATACTATTGGCAAGCAGACTTATTTTGCTAAACTGGAAGAATCCTAACTCTCCTCTTTTAAGTCAGTGGGAAACCAATGTTTTATACTATTTGAAATTGGAAAAAATCAAATTTTCAGTCAGAGGATCGGTACAGAATTTTTTCAAAAACTGGCAGGATCTAATCAATAATATTTTAGAATAAGCTCTTAAAGCACTGAGGAAGCAATTCTTTCCGCATTTCTTTTTCTTCTCAATTCATCTCTATTTCCCTTTTAAACTAATCAATTTAGGTATGTTTACAAGCTTTAAGTTTTACTCCGTTGGCCATGCTCTCTTTCTTAGGGGTGGGGGTAAAGTTGTTTTCATCCTGTGTTTTTTAATTTTTGTTGTAAAAATTTATTTATTTGTATGGAATGATTACAATAAAATTAATAAAATTACAAAAAAAAAAACAAAGGAATGTAGGTTGAAGTGGTATGAGCATGTGATGTGGAGAGACAATGAATATGTGAGCAAAAGTGTGATGGGAATGGAAGTACAGGGAAAGAGAAAGTTAGGAAAGGTCAAAGCAGAGGTGCATGGATAAAGTAAAAGAAATTCTGAAGGAAAATGGCTTGACTGGCAAGGAGGTGCAGGACTGAGCTGTTTGGGGAAGGTTAATTAAGCACATCAACCCCACAAGAAGAAAAATTTCTTGGAGACTAGGTTCCATTTGCAGCCAAGTCACTGCCTGTGTGATAGCTTTTCAGTGGGTATCCAGGTTTTCATCCCAAAATTTCAAATATGCCTAGGATGAATACATGTGGGTTTGTACATATGTTTTGTGTGTGAGTATGTTCAACGATATACTCAAGTCCTGTCCAAATTGGGTTCCTGTCCTGGACCAGATTTTGCTAGAATAGGCTTCACCCTTCACAGACAGCAAACTGGATGCGATGGGTTAGAAAATAAATGGATGAAACAGCTATGACATTTATGCTGATCCCAAATATTATTGTACAAGCAGAAAAAAAAAAATCCTAACTTTCGTAACAGTACTATTAAAAACAGAAAAATACTTTGTTTTACCATACAAGGGCACACTTGCAAAAGCAATCTGTTTTCATTGACTAAATATGTGATACCCAACACCCACAGTGTCCAGATAGACAAAAATGGAACAACCATAAAACCATCTCCAAAGACAATGACAACAGACTTGTCAAGGTGGCTGCATAAAGTTTTACAATACACATTTGCACTAACACAAGTTTTCAGAACTGAACCATTCACACATAATCACATATTCAGTAAATTTATTTATTTATTTATAAAGCACTTTAAAAACAACATCAAGGCTGACCAAAGTGCTGTACAATAAAAACCCAACATATCAGACACACAAAACCAAAGGGTAAATAAAACAGAAACACATAAACACATAAGAACTGAGGAGATTCTTAATAAAAAAATATACAGATAGCCAACATATCATGCTGGGTTAAAAGCCAGAGAGTAAAAATGTGTTTTTAAAAAGGATTTAAAGGCAGCTAGTGAAGGAGCCTGCCTAACGTGCAACGGCAAATCGTTCCAGAGTTTTGGGGCTGCAACTGAAAAAGCTCAATCACCTCGCAGTTTGCATCATGTCTTGGGAACACGTAAAAGCATCTGGTCTGCTGACCTGAGAGAGCGAGATGGTACATAAGGGTGCAGCAGTTCCTACAAATAAAGAGGGGCACAACCATTGAAAGATTTAAAAAAAATACAAGGATCTTAAAATTAATTCGAAAACGAATTAGAAACCAGTGAAGGGAAGCCAAAATCGGGGTAACATGCTCATGCTTTCTTGTGCCAGTTAAAAATTGAGCAGCAGCATTTTGTACCAGCTGTAGGCAAGCAATGGAGGCCTGGCTAATTCCAAAAAGAAGCGTATTGCAGTAATCTAGACGAGATGTTATAAAAGCATGTATCACTGTTTCAAGGTTGCGCTTAGACAAAACAGGTTTGATTTTTGACAGCTGCCTCAACTGGAAAAAGCAAAATTTTACCACTGGAAATGAGTAAATGCCACCCCTTCAAAAGTTGTTTACAATTTTGTACAACTGTTGGTCTACTCAGTGTATTTGTATTGTGTGTTGCATAAAGTTGGATTGTGGCAAAGATGTATTTTGCTCATGTTCACTTTCTATCATGGTTTACTTAATGCTTTCACTTAGTGATTTTGTGTTGAACAATATACAAACAACTCCCACTCCCAAACAATCAGCATTCCCTCTATACATCAGTCAAGAGCACATAAAGGTCCATTCACTGATGCACATTCATACTTTTACACTGTTTATTCTTTTGGCATGCTTGTCATTCTGCATTAGCATAGCACCATGCAAGAATTTGGCATGACACACTTTTTGTGTAAATGGTGTGTCAAACCTAAAGACAAATATGTTAAAGTGCCTCTAAAGAAGCATAGATCTAAAGTGCATGGATGAAGATTCAGGTGTGATTTGGTCACCACACTGCCTGCACCTCATGACTGACAAACTTCACTACTGCACATCTGTCTCACTTGCCTAGGGAACTTGCTGAGCCACATTCATGCAGTTTTGAAAGAGCCTGTTCATGTAGTGGCCTGAAGACGCCAAGCCTTTTTAAACATTTGCATGAATCAGAAGTTTACTAAGAAAACAATTACCCATAGAGAAGTGGAGACCAATCAAGCAGCCATGTAGCAGATTGTCAAGCACCACTCTACTTTTTCACCTGAAAAGTTGCAAAACAGTTCTTAAAGAAATACCGGCCACCATTCTACATCCCGGCTGCTCTCCTCAAGCTGCTGCTCCAAGAAATGAAAAAGTCATGTAAAAGGTCTGGCAATTTACAGAGCTATAAGTTAAATATGGACATTGAAATCCATTAAGCTGTGGCGCTAATATCAGAGACCAGGGGTATTTACTTTCCTTTTTTCACCAAATTAGTGGTGAATTTCAGCAAAATTGGAAATAGTTAATCTTTTCCACTAAGAGCATGCAGAAAGGACTTTCTTGGCTTCAGTTTGATTTATACAAAATGAGAAAGTGCATTACACACATTTCAACAACATTTTGCCTCCTTTTCTTTATTTTAAGAAGCTTGTCAAGGTTAAAAATGAAACTCCATTTACTACTTATGAAGGAATAGATTTGATAGAATAAAAGCAATTGTTGTAATTTTTCTTTATTTTATTATAATTTATATTATTGCACGGGGTGCAAAGGTTAATGCTGCCACTTCAAGGATCTAGCATTCTGGATTTGAATACCCAGCCCTGAGAGTTACCATGTCGATTTTTACACATTCTCACCATATGAATGTGTGCATAAGTGAGGTCGTTATTGGACTGGTGTTGAACCCAGTACCGCTTTCTGCTCTCTCTGGTCCTACTGGCATTGGTTCTGGCTGCCTGCAACCTTAAACTGGATTAAGTGGGTTTAAGAATATTATGTCATGTTATGGTATTACTGCTACTGTAATCCTATTGTTTGCTTTTCATCACAAACATATAGTTCTGCTAAGTGATGTGTGAAGAAACCCCTATATACATGGGGAAATGTGCAGACTCAGTCTTGAGGAAACATTGCCACTGTGTTGCCAAATCACATTTAAGAGTGGACGTCTAAGTATGTACTGTAACTGCTATCTGTGCTGCTCATGTTCATCTTTGATACATATTACACATATACACATTTTCATTCTTTGTCAGTAAAATTGATAAAATTCACTGTGGTATTGTTCCAACTGGCTATGAACTTCCTACTGTTAATCATGGCATTGTCTTGGAATCTTTTGATCTTGTCTCACTTTCACAGTTAAAAAGTATCATTAACACCCTTAAACCTACTCTCAGTAGGTATTGTACCACCATGATATTGTACCACCATGCCTCTTAGTGGAAGCCTTTGATGTTTTGGGTCTGCCTTTACTAGCCATTATCAATGGTTCTATTAGTGAGGGTTTTGTGCCCTTATTTTTTAAACATGCTGTAGTGCGTCTAAAAAAAGCAGAATTAGATCCTGGAGTTTTAGCCAATTTTCACCCGATTTCCCAATTGCCATTTCTGGCTAAAATATTAGAAATAATTATTTATAATCAATTGGTTGATCACCTTAACTCCAATAATTTATTTGAGATCTGCCAATCTGGCTTTAGGCATTATCATGGTGTTGAGACGGCCCTCCTGAAAGTATTCAATGACATCTCTATTATTACTGACTCAGGTGGTGCTGCAGTCCTTGTCCTCCTTGACTTGTCTGTTGCCTTTGACACTATTGACCATGAGATATTGCTGTTGTGGCTTGAACATCTTGTTTGTCTTAAAGGGGCTGCTCTTAAGTGGTTCAGATCATATCTAATTGGTAGACACTTTTCAGTGACTTTAAATTCCTCTTTTTCTTCTACTGCTCCTCTTAAATGTGATGTTCCTCAGGGATGTATTTTGGGTCCTATTTTATTCTTCACCCTATTGGAGCTATTTTTAGGAAATTTAACATTCCTTTTCACTGTTATGCTGATGATACACAGGTTGATATTCCCGTCTGCAACTCTGCAATGAATCAACTGCACAACTGTCTTTTTGAACTAATATCCTGGATGGCTAATAATTTTCTTGATCTGAATCAGAATAAAATGGAAGTGCTTATAGTGGGTCCATCAGCTAAAGCCCAAACTGGTCTTGGACTTCTCGGCTCTTTCTCTGTCTTTTGCAAACCTCAAGTCTGTAGTCTTGGTGTTATTTTTGACAGTAACCTCTCTTTTGAGAAACAGATTAATTCTGTAGTTAAGAGTTGCTTTTTCCTGCTTCGTCTTTTAGGTAAGATCAAGCCTTTTTTATCTTCTAGGGATCTTGAGAAAGCTACTCATGCTTTTATCTTTTCTCACCTTGATTACTGCAACTCGCTGTATTCTGGGATTAGCAAATCCCTGATACACAGGTTACAGTTGGTCCAGAATGCTGCCGGTCACTTTCTGGTTGGAGCAAGAAAGTCTGATTCTGTTTCTCCAATATTAGCTTATTTACACTGGCTGCCTGTCAGTTTTTGAATTGATTTTAAAATCTTATTGCTAGTTTTAAATCTTTATATGGGCTTGCTCCTGTCTGTTTATCTGAATTGTGTCCTTTACACCAGCCATCTAGAGTGCTTAGATCTTCTGGTCAGTTGTCTCTTATTGTCCCTCATACCAAGTGTAAAACTAAGGGGGACAGGGCTTTTACAGCTGCCGCTCCTCGCCTGTGGAACTCTTTACCTCATTACATAAAGGAGTTGTTTACAATTGAAATGTTCAAAACAAGATTAAAGACTCATTTCTATTCACTTGCCCTCCATGACCTTCAGTAATACTGATGGTTTCCTTATTGTAATTATATAATCTTACTTCTATTTATTATTTACAGTATTTTATTTATGTTCTTTAATTTAATTTATATTTATGTTAATTGTATGTTTTTTTCTTTTTTTATTGTAAAGCACTTTAGCCACAGCATTCCTATGTTGTTTTAAATATGCTATATAAATACAGTGGGATGCAAAAGTTTGGGCAACCTTGTTAATAGTCATTATTTTCCTGTATAAATCGTTGGTTGTTATGATAAAAAATGTCAGTTAAATATATCATATAGGAGACACACACAGTGATATTTGAGAAATGAAATGAAGTTTATTGGATTTACAGAAAGTGTGCAATAATTGTTCAAACAAAATCAGGCAGGTGCATAAATTTGGGAACCACAAAAAAGAAATGAAATCAATATTTAGTAGATCCGCCTTTTGCAGAAATTACAGCCTCTAAACGCTTCCTGTAGGTTCCAATGAGAGTCTGGATTGTGGTTGAAGGTATTTTGGACCATTCCTCTTTACAAAACATCTCTAGTTCATTCAGGTTTGATGGCTTCCGAGCATGGGCAGCTCTCTTTAACTCACACCAGAGATTTTCAATTATATTCAGGTCTGGGGACTGAGATGGCCATTCCAGAACGTTGTACTTGTTCCTCTGCATGAATGCCTTAGTGGATTTTGAGCAGTGTTTCGAGTCGTTGTCTTGTTGAAAGATCCAGCCCCGGCGCAGCTTCAGCTTTGTCACTGATTCCTGGACATTGGTCTCCAGAATCTGCTGATACTGAGTGGAATCCATGAGTCCCTCAACTTTGACAAGATTCCCAGTCCCTGCACTGGCCACACAGCCCCACAGCATGATGGAACCACCACCATATTTTACTGTAGGTAGCAGGTGTTTTTCTTGGAATGCTGTGTTCTTTTTCCTCCATGCATCACGTCCCTTGTTATGCCCAAATAACTCAATTTTAGTTTCATCAGTCCACAGCACCTTATTCCAAAATGAAGCTGGCTTGTCAAAATGTGCTTGAGCATACCTCAAGCGGCTCTGTTTGTGCTGTGGGCGGAGAAAAGGCTTCCTCTGCATCACTCATGCATACAGCATCTCCTTGTGTAAAGTGCACCGAATGGTTGAACGATGCACAGTGACTCCATCTGCTGCAAGATGATGTTTTAGGTCTTTGGTGCTAGTCTGTGGGTTGACTCTGACTGTTCTCACCATTCGTCGCTTCTGTCTATCCAAAATCTTTCTTGGTCTGCCACTTCGAGCCTTAACTTGAAATGAGCCTGTGGTCTTCCATTTCCTCAATATGTTCCTAACTGTGGAAACAGACAGCTTAAATCTCTGGGACAGCTTTCTTTATCCTTCCCCTAAACCATGATGGTGAACAATCTTTGTCTTCAGGTCATTTGAGAGTTGTTTTGTGACCCCCATGTTGCTATTCTTCAGAGAAAATTAAAGGAGGAGGGAAACTTACAATTGACCCCCTTAAATACTCTTTCTCATTATAGGATTCACCTGTGTATGTAGGTCAGGGGTCACTGAGCTTACCAAGCCAATTTGAGTTCCAATAATTAGTTCTAAAAGTTTTGGAATCAATAAAATGACAATGGTGACCAAATTTATGCACCTGCCTGATTTTGTTTGAACACTTATTGCACACTTTCTGTAAATCCAATAAACTTCATTTCACTTCTCAAATATCACTGTGTGTGTCTCCTATATGATATATTTAACTGACTTTTTGTATCGTAACAACCAACGATTTATACAGGAAAATAATGACTATTAACAAGATTGCCCAAACTTTTGCATCCCACTGTAAATTGACATTGACATTATAGTTGCCATTTTTCAGTTTATCATTGATATGCCTAATTTCTTCCTGCCATTCTGTGAAATCTGTAACAAAGGTTTGCACCTATGATCAAACCTTGGCAAAACTGAAAATCACAAAAGATAATACAACCTTTGACTTCAGTTTTTGACATCATCTTTGTCTCACACAGGTCACTGTACTACCCACAGTTTAAAACTAATTTTACCAGAAATATCCAAGCAATATTGAATACTATGAAACAAAACTCTTAGTCCTCTCCAAAGAATTAAAAATTAAGTCATCTAGTGGATTGAAATAAAAATAACCTTATCACTGTTGCTGTCTTCAGGGTACTGTGCTATAAAATCTTCAGCACACGTTTTAGATGGCAAGTCACATAAAAGTAGTGCTATCTGGTTGATATAGGAATAACCCATTACAAAAGTAAAAGTTTTTTTTTATCCATTCGTTAATTGCATATGTGCACATTACGTAGTTGAAATTTAAATATGTTGAATATTTCCTTGAATTCACAGAATATAAATAAGAGTCATCTCCATCAAAATTAATTTAAAAAGAAGCTCTTAAATGAATGTTGACAATTGCAAATTTCTGCCCTAATAATTTTCCATTACACTTCTGCAAATTTTCATTGTCTAATGCATTAAAACTACCTCCTTATTGAAAGTGTCATTTGTGCTTCAGTCTCTCTCATATGTATGTCATGCAAAGATGAATGAATGACTCACTCACGCATCAACAAAAACACTATTTACTTTTCATTTAAAAAGTTGAAATTTGGCAAGATGGAAAAATCTAAGGTAGTAGGTATTCACAAAGAAAAGTAAAACCCTACATATGACTCTAACTTTGGTTCAGTTCACTTATATGATACATACAGACTGCTCATTGCAAGATTAGGATTTGTGGACAGACAGATAATCATCTTGCCTGGGACACCTATTTTGATTGCATCATAATTCTAACCAAGAGCTACATAGTTCATCAGTTGTCATGACAGTAGGGATACGAGCTACAAGTAGGTCAGATGGAAAAGGAATCACAATCCAAAATTAAAAGAGAGGGAAGAGAATAATTTTGAAGCTATGCTAGAAGGCAGAGAAGGAAGAAATTCATTGTCAAGGAAGAGAGCAGAGGAGTTAGGGGTCGATATTGAAGCTGTGCAAATAGCAGGATGATGTGTGTTTGAGGAAGTGGCAGTGGAAGAACACAATATAGATAATATTATAATTATAATGTGTTTAGTAATTTGGTTTTGTAAGTCACTAAATAATAATAATATCTAAATAAAGACTAAAAATCATACTAATTAAGTCTTGCTGCATGCAAAGCATACTCTTTAGCCAAATATGAGAAAGCAACACAGCCAACCCTGAGACAGAAGCACTCAAGAGATATTTAGACCAGATTTGGTAGCTGGCAAGGTATACTCACCTGTAGCCACACAACTGAGCAGAAATTAACATACCTACCTTGTTCTGGAGAAGAGCACTCCAGTCCCATAGATCTAGGTCCTAGACTTGAACATCTGTGAAAACAAGGCGTGAATGAGATTATTAAGGTGTTGTAGTGCCTCAGATGAATCCTTTCAGCGTTGCAGTTATACCATCAAGATTAGCTCAAGGATGGAAAATGAAATACAAATTTAAATATTGTAATAAGGGGAAAGGGGGTGGTGCAGGGGTGGAGACATAAGGAGGTCAAGGAGGTCAGGTGCAAGGAGAGATCCATGGGGGATGGAGGTGTAGACTGGCTGCAACAAAATGAGAATGCTACAGGAAGCAAATTCTAGAAAAGATCCGAGACCTTCAGAAAGGAGTCTTTATTTGAGTAATTACTGCCCATGTACATACAACAAGGACTAGAAATCTGACTAAGAGGGTATGTAGTGCAAGAACAGCAAATGGTTGCCAAGATTAATTTTATTGCTGGAAGACTTATTTTTTTTATGTTTTCTTTTCTCTTGAAACACCCTTTTTAAAGGTCTCAATAAAGTAATGCTAATTGCACAGTGTTGACAGTTGCTGATTAACTGTTGAATGAGTGCAGTAGTCCTTATTGTAGTTGTAAATTTTATTTCAACAAACCTTTTGACTAAAGACATATTCAAAAAACAAACTCCCAGGATAAGCATTTTTTGTACTGGTGTAATATTTATGTGTATTTTATTTGCTACAACACTTCTTGATGAGTTGATAATTGTATAACTCAGAGCCATTAAGGTTCATGTGCCTTCTAGGCATTGCTCATTTTGTTTGTTTTCTAGTCATAGTTTTTTTTTTTTTTTGCGTTAATTGTTCAAACCTGATATAAAACTGGTGTCACACAAAAGTGCCAAAAAAGAACGTTTTCTTAAGTCAAAAAGCAAAAAAAATTTATAAAAATAAAAAAATAACTAAAGTGAAATTCTGTTGCCCACCTCAGGCAAGGTAAGATACTACTTTAACCCTGCTTGTAAATTAGAATAACTTCTAATAAAATTAGAATAACATTTTCTCAACTTAATGCCACACCTAAACACTCCTTTTTTTGGACTTCTTTTTTGCTGTGATTCTTAAGTTCTTTTAAACCATAGACTCTTTTAACAGGATTATTTGCTTCCTGGCAGAATTGATTTACCCAACCTATCATGCTACAGTGTACCCTTATTACCCTGTGGGTTCCCCTCATTCTCTCTTTGTTTGACCTATTATGTAATCTTCTAGCACCTTAGAAATATTGTAAAACAAGGAGAATCCATCACATTGCAAATTTTATATCACAGTTGATCCCCCTTTCAAATTCAAATAGATATCAGTAAAGTACTGAGTAACTTATCATTAAAGTACAAGATAAAATATTTTATTGGATATGGAGGTCAACAAGCAAGCAAGCAAGCAAGATAAAAAACAGATTTAATACCTGCAGTTCAGCAGTAAAAATTTATAAAAGAAAAATATGGCAAATTCAAGGTTTGAAGTCATTTCTAAGTAAGTAGTTCTTTTGGTAAATGCAGTAGAATTGATTAGTGTTTTCTCTTTGTTTAAATTACTTCTTATGTAACTTTATTATTTTTCTTCCTTTTTCATTTGTTTTATGGAAAAGGTCTTGTGTAAGTCATTACTGAGATTGAGATTTACGTAGGAGGTGAGTAGACTTGCTAACCCGACAATGCCACTGATGCACTGAAGATCCTAGTCTTAATTTGTGGTGGCACATTACTGTCTTGAAACCAAAAAGAGAACTGCATACTTTGGGGGTTTCTAGGAAATGTCCTCTTCTTGTGGTGGTATATATGTACTTGCTATGTCCTATGGCAAGCCAAATTAACATTTAGAGATATCTCAAAATGAATTTTGGATATCTTAAAATGTAATTTACTTTTTATGATATCTGAAACTCGCTTTGAGATATCTTAAAATAATTTCTTTTACATTTTAAGATATCTGCAATACATTTTGATATATCTCAAATGCATTTCAAGATATCTCAAATACAGTTTCAGATATCTCAAAATAATTGTTTCTGCATTTCAAGATATCTCAAATGAATTTTCAGATATCTTAAATTGACCTTTCATGCATTTTAAGATATCTTAAATGCATTTCAAGATATCTCAAAATCATTTCCTGTAAAATTGCCTATTATTTCAATGGGACTTCTTGTTTATTATAAGATATCTTAAAATGTATTTGAGATATCTTGAAATGAGCAGTAAGTGATGTTGAGATATCTGAAAATGTATTTGAGATATCTGAAAATGGACAGGTAGCTGTTTTGAGATATCTGGAAATGTATTTGAGATATCTTAAATTGTATTGTAGATATCTGAAAATGCTATTGAAATATCTTGAAATAATTGAGTGTCCTTTTAAAGATATCTTAAAATGCATTTTAGATATCTTGAAATACAATTTGAGATATCTTGAAATACATTGTTAGATATCTGAAATGGAGCAGAGACCCATTTTAAGATATCACGAAATTCATTTTAGATATCTAAAAATGTATTTCAGATATCTGAAAAAAAATGAATTTCAAGATATCTTAAATGCTTTTTAAGATATCTAAATTATATTTCGAGATATCTCAAAATAACTTCTTTCTCATTTTAAGATATCCCAAATTCATTTTGAGATATCTGAAATGCATTTTCAGATATCTTAAAATTACTTTCTGTGCATTTCAAGATATCTCAAATACATTTCAAGATATCTTAAAATAACTTCCTGCACATTTCAAGATATCTCAATAGCATTTCAAGATATCTTAAAATAACTTCCTGCACATTTCAAGATATCTCAAATACATTTCAAGATATCTTAAAATAACTTCCTGCACATTTCAAGATATCTCAAATACATTTCAAGATATCTTAAAATAGGCAGGAAGTTCCATTGAAAGTATAAGAAATTTTACAGGAAGTGATTTTGAGATATCTCTAAGGTTATTTAAGATATCTCGAAATGCGCAGGAAGTTATTTTAAGATATCTGAAAATGTATTTGAGATATCTTTAAATACGCATGAAGTTATTTTAAGATATCTGAAAATGTATTTCAGATATCTGAAAATGCCTGCAGATGTATTTTAAGATATCTTGAAATGTATTTGAGATATCTCAAAATGCACATTAACATATTTCAAGATATCTCGAATTGCATTTAAGATATCTTGAAATGCATTTCAGATATCTCAAAATGTACAGCATATCATTTCAAGATATCTTGAAATCTATTTGAGATATCATAAAATGGTTTTTAGATATCTTAAAATAGATGCATTTTTAGATATCTGCCATTCAATTTAAGATATCTAAAATGCATTTCCAGATATCTTAAAATTCATTTTGAGATATCTCTAAATGTTAATTTGGCTTGCCATAATGTCCTCATTCCTTTCCAGAGAAGTAGGAGATTGTTGAATAAGGGAGTGATGCCAACAAGGTTCCTTTCTGACATCATTACATGTTGTTATCAATAGTGAACATCTATTACAAAAATATACTTAAGCATTTTAAGGTAATGTACCACCTATGTAATGTATTTAATCTGTTTGTAGTGTCATGTTTTATATAAACATGTTAAAGATAAAATGACCTAAAATATGCAACAAGGCTAAATGACAATATCTAATTAAACTCTAATAAATGAATTATTATTATTAGTAGTAGTAGTAGTAAATCATAATTATTATTAATAACTAATAAACTAATTAAATTCTGCTACATGACAATATCTAAGAGAGGGTTTAAAATAATTTTTCATATTAAGATGCATTTTCATTCTATGATCAGAGTAATGAAACACTTAAAAGCTGCTATTAGATGCATGTGTGGGCTATAATGTTTAGATGTATTGCAAAATATGAAGTCTTTAAACATTACACATGCTAAAAACAGTGTGGATCTTCCATTAGTACTATTGAAAACTATTCTGCATGGAGGTAAAAATGAAAATGAAGTCCAACTAATTTTAAAACATAGCCATAGTTAAATATCTATCTATCTATCTATCTATCTATCTATCTATCTATCTATCTATCTATCTATCTATCTATCTATCTAACTATCGTGAACTGCATGATGTGTTGCTGCTCATTTTGTCACTAGCTTCTGCAAAGGTGGTTACATTTTTTTGAATGATAGTAGTGATGTTGTGAGTTTCTGTGAAATTCTTCTGAAATCTAAAGCCTTGTTTGTCCAGCGCAGATTTCCACCTTGTGTATAACACTGCTGGGATTGTCTGACAACCCTGAGGTAGGTTAAACAGGTTAAATAATAAATGCATGAAGAGTTTTTTGCTCTACAAACACCATCTCATATGTGGCAATTACACTTGTATCTTACAAGAAACTAAAATATTCCATAATCCTTTTTCACGTATTGCCACTGCCAGACCTGCAGTTGTATTACTGGTTTATTGTTGTTTGTTTTCTGGTGACCTGATTTAACAACTACTATTTTCTGGTGACCTGGTTTAACAAATACTACTTCTCCTTCTTAGCTTTAGGCTAAATCTGAATTTTTTTTTTTCTGTGATCTGCTCTGTTAATCTTTATAAAAAGCTGTGCACATCTTATTGATCTGCTTTAATAATATATCTGCCTGTAAAGCATGCATATGTTGGAACACTGCCCTGTAAAATGTGTTTTTTTTATATCACAGAAACCCAAACACTAGTTTGTTCAATTATGATTCATTCATTGGTTATATCCCAACTTTCCCAGTCACTGTTACAAGAAGAGCCATATACACTGATTCTGCTTGTCAGTTCTGCAGGTTCCTTTTAAACTTAACCAGCTTGGACCACCCCACTGACAGAAGCAACAATGCTGCCACAATATCTATTTTTTGTGTTTGATGGTAAATCAACTGTGTAAAAGCGGTTATTTATTGAGCATGCATTTTACTAGGTGTTCTTGTTTTTATTTCCACCTAACTTAAAATCAATTTCTTTTTCTATTGCTGTCCCCCATGCTTAAAACTGCAACAGATTCTCAAGAGCAGAACAGAATTTTGAGTTGTAGAATATGAGTAAGATCAGTTTTGGGTATCCAGGACAGACTGATGCAGGTGGCTCTCTGTCCATCCACTCATTTTAAGAACCAACATTGTCCAATCCAATCCAATCCAATTTTATTTATAAAGAACCTTAAAACAACCAGCACAGGACCAAAGTGCTGTACAATAAATAGTTGATAGGTAAAACAACACAACATTCTTGCACATAAATACGAATAGAATAAAAATGGTATAATACATAAATAAAACAGCCCTACAATAAAACAATATAAAATGGGATAAAATCAGCTAAAAACAACAAAAGTAAAATGAGCTAAAACGAACTTCTCACAAGGTGTCAAAGGCCAGGGTGAAGAGATGGGTTTTTAGGAGAGATTTAAAAACAGACGAGGCCTGTCTAATCTCTAGAGGCAAATCATTCCATAGCTTGGGAGCTGCTACAGCAAAAGCACGGTCTCCTCTAAGTTTACGCTTAATCCTTGGTACATTCAGGAGCAGCTGATCAGCTGACCTGAGAGAGCGAGTGGGTGAATAAGGCTGTAGGAGCTCAGAGAGATAGGGTCCATGAAGAGCTTTAAAAGCAAATAAAAGAATTTTAAAATGGATCCTAAAAGAAACGGGCAACCAGTGAAGTGTAACCAAAACAGGGGAAATGTGCTCAAATTTCCGAGTGCCAGTTAAAAGACGAGCAGCAGCATTTTGGACCCTCTGGAGATGAGTAATCAATGAGGCACGGACTCCTACATAAAGTGCATTACAGTAGTCCAGCCAAGTAGTAACAAAGTAGTATCAAGGGAAGACAGAGTTCATATGAATTATGACAAATGTTATGAAAAAAAACATAGAAGTAAACACTACAAATATGTATAATATACATTTTCTTATTCTGTTTGACTGTTAATAATGAATACTGTATGCTCTAAGATTTTTCAGATAAGAAAGACAGACATTTCTAGGTAAGTTAGGAAAGATAGAAGAATTGAGGTAAGGTACCTCTACTCACTAATCATGACACCAGATAATAGCAACATTTTGCATGCTAATTAGTGCATTAAATATACATTTCACTGAACTTTGTCCACTTGGCAATAATGATTCCAGATGATGCAAGACAGGACACCATCCATGATGAGATATTAATTTGTAGCAGTGACAGCACCTTGTCCTACTACTACCAATTTGATGTGAACTTTGAAGGCTCATTACACCTCCGGAAGATAGAAATCTACTATAACCATGTCCACAGCTCCATACTATGTGCCATCTGCATAATGTAGCTAAGTGTATTCAAATTGTATTTTATTTTTTTTTATTTACCAGGCATTTGGTGAACCTCCTCAAGATCAACTGTTTTATATGTGTATTTAATAGCATACCTGTTTAATTATTTTTTAGTTTGATTGATAATTAATGCTACACCCCACAGACTACGTGCACTGTTAAGGTGCCAAATGCATAGTGGATGCTGTTGAGATAAGACCATGTTACTAGCTCTCTCCAAGTTCTTTATTATTTTATTTAAATTGAAGGGTTTGTTTTGTGATAGTGTTCAAAGATATGATGCAGTAAGTTTTATTCAGTTATAAGACACATTCCATGATTTACTCTTACAATTCTTTATTAAAAATCTAGTGTGTTTACATTTTTTTCCCTGCCATGGCATCTCATTTTAGTTTGCATGGTATATCTGTATGGCCTCACAAATATTTTTTGATTTTCTTATTTTAATATGACAACAATCAAATTTATACAACAATTGACTTCATAGTCAAACTAAAAAACAATAATAATAATGTTTTAGGTGTCTTTTATTCATTTTATTTTTAATTTTCATAGGATGTGGAAAGAAACTGTTTTGCCATATCCCTTTTTATTTCCATCCATCCATCGATTATCCATCCCACTAAATCCTAACTACAGGGTCACGGGGGTCTGCTGGAGCCAATCCCAGCCAACACAGGGTGCAAGGCAGGAAACAAACCCTGGGCAGGGCGCCAGGCCACAGCACCCTTTTTATTTATTTTCTTTTAATTTATAAATAGTGTAAATAAATTTATACCAACATTGATATTAATGATGTAAATAGTTGTTTGTATATCATGTATGTTATATATAAAAGAAAAAGACAACAGATTGTGGATTCTTTTGGGGATTTAGATTTTATAGCACCTGTTTTTTTTTTTGTTGTTTGTTTTTTTTTTTGTCTTATAAGGAACTAAACTTTTTTTCTGCTTCTTTGTGACTCCTGAATGTATCCTGACTTAGTGCAGAGTAAGAATTTTATTGTTTGCCTTCCCCTTACCTGTTCTAGGAGCAGAAGCCCCTTTGGTTAATGGTGAAAATACTATCAGTGTCAACAGCTTACTTACCTTTGATATTCTGAATTAGCATTAGCATCACTATGAGAGACAATTTGGCACTGAACCATAGTCCCATCAGCTTGACAGCCAACACTGTTCTTTGCACAGGATCTACGAAAATGTGTCTTTTGGGGACTGTGATTTCCAGAAGCCCCATTTTCTGTCAATAGCAGTGCAGTCCTTTGTAAATTGGAAGCCCTGTCTGACCAACATTTCCATTGATATAACTACCCCTTACGGTAGCAGCCACACAGGGCTTATAGACTTCTCTTCTTTTGAAGTTTTCTAACAACACAGACTGTGTGATGATCTCTACTTGTGGCTTCATCTGTACCTGGTAATTGGATGTAAGAAAGACATCGAGAAAGACCATACAGAATTCCCCCAGGTGCATAGAGTGTTTGATCTCTCCACAACTTACTAGAACCAAACTGGTCTGCTGAGTGCAGCACCTAGAAGCCCCATCAGCTCAACAACACTCAGAGTGCTAAGTTCCATGACATGTCAATGTGATCAATTATCAGCGTCTGCAGGTAAGCACTAAGGCTTGAGTTTAGGGAACCTGATCTGTAAAGCACAAACTAAAGCAACAGGGAAGGTGGTTCTGTGGCAATTGCCACAAGTTAATCACAGAGTAAATTCATGGAAACATCCAAACATTCCCGAAACAGAGCTAATTTAGAGACAACATTAAGTGTTTTATACATAATTTAAAATGTGAGAGTAAACCAAATGCCCAGCAACCATCTATACGGGCAAAGGGAGCAGTTTCTACTTGTACTGTAATGCTAATTTTTGTTTATTGAGTTCCAAATAAATATATAAAATGACAGTTGCTAGTGCTTCTTCGCAAGGCATGTAGTTAAATCTGTTTTTTCACTTGGCCTGTCAATCATTCTTTTCAAAGTCAGTCTTCCCCTATAGGAATCTTTCTGTGACATTCTGAAAAGGTTACCTCTCTTTTTGTACAGGTTCATTTATAACAATTATTTCGTATTATAAAAAATATCTTGGAGCATGCTGTCTCATGAAAGCAGAAAAGAGTAAAAAGCAAAATCATAATCTTATGCAGAATGTGTTGTATGACCTCCCACATTTAATAGAATTTTTTTTCTTGAATTTCATCCTTATCTAGATGAAAACTGTGTCTCTGTAAAGTTTGAAAAAAGTCTGAATAGATTTCCTATCCAAAGACACAGTGGCATATGAAATTAGAAAAAAACAAAACATGTCATTTTTATTAATCTTCATGTTAACAATTAATTTACACCTATCAAACTAACTTAACCTTCATTACCTCTTACAGAATTTTCAGCAACATTTAGACCCCCTGACAAATATAATCCCCACTACCATGATTTAGATTGGCCTGTGTGTTTCTTCACATGGATGGTGCCTAAATTAGCCTTGCAGGCTGTTCTTCATCTGAAACAATGCTATTTCTACTCCTAGGTATCCTCAGATCATATGTAAAGCCCCTTATCATATCACTGAGAGTAAACCTGGCTACCCTCATGAAGAAACTAATTTCATCCATTTTCCATATGTTAAAGGAGAAGCAAAATGGTCACTTCAATCTAATTCTTTTAGTAACTATCCTAAACGTGCACAATATCTGAGAATTGAAACCTAAATTGACAAGAAGATGTGCTTAAGCTCCTGTAATCTCACATTTCCTGAAAGAGATCTTTGATCTTAGAGTTGGAGGTCCTGAAAAATCATACACTGGACAGGAGAAACAAGACCTCAGATTTTTTCTATTGTAAGAAACGTAATAGTTTTTTGAGCAAATGAGGAAACTAAATGGTACTCAACAGTGGAACAGTTATAAACTTTCCCAGGTCTAAAATGAATGTGTACACAGCAATATTCGACTTGTTTTTCCCCTCAAACATCTATGCAAGAACAAAGAGTTGGATCAATTTTCCATGGTCTGGATAGAATCTAAATTATTCTTCCTGAGGTTACAATATTTGCCAGAAGAGATTTTCTGGTTTAGAGGCTGACCAGTGTGATCCCTTTGTTGTTGGAGTACACCTGTCTACTAGTCCTGAAATACCAAAATACCATCCTAAAGGTGTGTGTAAACTAAAACATTCTAGCTCTGGAAGTCATGTATACATAGTAGCATTCACATCAGATTTTTAGACTGTCTCTGAGTAAGACATGTCAATTGGGTTCAAGAATTTAGAATTTCTCAATATTCAGCTGATACCTCATGATGATATCACTACTGTAGGTCAGTCTTTCCCCTTACCCGGTGGGAACAGCCTGGGATAAACCTCATCTCCTGAGTTAGTGAATGTTTTACCAGAAAACATGTGCTTATTTTGTTAAAATAATGCAGGCAGGATAGGATTATGAAAAAAAAAATATATATATATGGTTGAAATAGTTTTTACTGTCAAATAATGCAAAGAGTACGCGACACATGTTTCGCTCTAATTCTGGGCGCATCAGGCATACACACTCACTGCACCTCCTCTCGGGAATCTAACCTCGGAACGTCAGTAGCCTCTTACGTTGCACCATGCCGTGTGGTTTGTTTATTTGACAGTATGTAGATCCATACAATCAGATTGCAATTCAGACTACAAATGCCATGAATGTAATTACCCCAATCTACATACTGTCAAATAAACGAACCACATGCTGTGGCACAACCTAACGCTGTGGCACACCTCTGAAGCTGACATTCCGAGGTTCGATTCCCGAGAGGGGGTGCAGTGAGTGTGTACGCCTTATGAGCCCAGAATTAGAGCGAATCACGTGTCGCGTACTCTTTGCATTATTTGACAGTAAAAACTGTTTCAACCATTCTATGATCTGCTTCTCCCAACTGAAAGAGGGTACTGTGGCGGATGTTAGCCGACTTGCTGACCAACCACAAGTGTTACCTGGTAGGTAACCACCCATACAATCAGATTGTGATTCAGACTACGAATGCCATGAATATATATATATATTGTAAAAAACAGAAAGACACAGCGTAAAGGTTTGGGGTTTCCGGCCCCGTATACTGTAAACAATTCTCAAAAATCAGGTCAAAATACATAAACATAAATTGTTCATATGCGCGGCGCCGTTATTGGCGTCGGCGGCCATTTTATAAAGGAGGAGCCGGAAGTGGAGGAATGCTGGGAAGGAACCGTGAGGGAAGATGGGATCGATGACGTCAGGAACAATGGCGGAGGAAGGGCGGAAGTAACGTACTGCGGGCTTATGATGGCGGAGTGTCTTTTGTTCTGTAAGAAAGTAAAGGAGAAAGGTTAGTACCCCGCCACTCCCTGCCGGCGAATCCCTTCCGAAGCGTGCTAGGGTCCGTCCGCGATCTCCTACTCGCGCGTGCGTGACAATATATATATATATATATATATCAATCTATTATACTACTATTCTGACATGTCAACTTAATAACTCAATGAAAAAGAAAGTCTTATATTATTTAAATCAAGAAAGAATCAAATTTGCCTGATGAGGAGTGGAGCAAAGTAAGAATTCATTAATTTTGTTTATAGCCTTTCTAACTATCTCTGTTTTTCTTTTAATGTTTCAAGTTTAAATTAATTTACATGAGGAACTATCTCATAATGCGCTTTTTGTTCCTTACTCTGATTTATTTCTTACTCCTCACTCTGATGTGAATAGGGTTGGAATAGTAATTGCTGTTTATGAGTTAACTATGTTAACAGACGTTTTTACTGACATCTTCAACATCTCCCTGAGCACCACCATTGTTCTAACCTGCTTCAAAACCACCCCTGCTAGTTCCCTTGCCAAAAAAGTCACAAGTGTCCAACCTCAATGACTATCGTCCCGTTGCACTCACTCCCATTATCATGAAGTGCTTCGAGAAGCTTGTCATGAGGCACATCAAAACCCTGGTGCCCCTCTCACTGGACCCCCTGCAGTTTTCTTATCGCCAGAACTGTTCAACAGATGATGCAATAGCCACCACTCTCCATCTGGCTCTCGCTCATCTGGACAATAAGGACACATATGTTCGAATGCTGTTTATCGACTTCAGCTCAGCATTCAACACGATTATTCCTCAGCAGCTGACGGAAAAGCTGAGCCTGCTGGGACTGAACACCTCCCTCTGTAACTGGATTCTGGACTTCCTGACTGAGAGACCTCATTCAGTCAGGATTGGAAACAACATCTCCAGAACTACCATACTGAGCACTGGAGCCCCTCAAGGCTGTGTGCTCAGTCCATTATTGTTCACACTGCTGACTCATGACTGTGCAGCAACACACAGCTCTAATCACATCATCGCAGATGACATGACTGTGGTGGGTCTCATCAGCAACAACAATGAGTCAGCATACAGAGAGGAGGTACAGTGGTTAACGGACTGGTGTAAAACCAATAACCTGTCTCTGAATATAGACAAAACAAAGGAGATGATTGTTGACTTTAGGAAGACTAAGAGTGATCATCTGCCACTGAGCACCAAATTCCTGAGTGTTCACCTGGCAGTGAACCTCACCTGGTCCTACAACACCAGCTCTTTAGCCAAGAAAGCCCAGCAGCTGCTCTTCTTCCTGCGTAGGCTGAGAAAAGCACATCTTCCACCAGCTATTCTAACAACATTCTACAGAGGAACCATAGAGAGCATCCTGAGCAAATGCATCACTGTCTGGTTTGGAAATTGCACGGTCAGGAATCATAAAGCCTTACAACAGATAATGAAGACAGCTGAGAAGATCATCAGTGTCTCTCTTTATTCCATCATGGACATTTACACCACATGCTGCATCTGCAAAGCCACCAGCATTGTGAATGACCCAACACACCCTTCCCACTCACTGTTTACACTTCTGCCATTGGGGAAAAAGGTACCGAAGCATTCAGGCCCTTACCACCAGAATGTGTAAGTTTTTTCCCCCAAGCACTCAGATTCCTGAACACTCATGTACTGATCTGATATCTGATATATGTGTTCTGTTCTGCAATGTTGCACATGTTTGCTCATTTGACTCACATGCACCTTGTTATATATTATGTGTCTTTATGTTATGTGTCATGGATTCTTCGTTGTCCTGTGTTCTGTTGTCCATTGTCATGGTGTAGCACCATGGTCCTGGATGAACGTTGTTTCATTTCACTGTATGCTGTTCTACTGTATATGGATAAAATGACAATAAATACTCTTAAATCTTGAACTAATTTTATGGAATGTCGTACTGATTGTATTTTGATTGTATTGTGTTTTAGTTATTGTAACTTAGACTCTAAGTTCTAAAAAATAAAAAAAAAAATCTTTAGGATTGCTGAAAGTCATTCTCTATGGCTCATTAAATTGTCCCCACAAACACTTTGCTTTGGTTAGCTGCTTGGATTTCTACTATACCTTTGAGAGACATCCAGATGGTTAACACCAATATGAAAGTTGTCTTCTGTAAGTTGTTGCCTTTCCATATGATTGGTGTTTAAGTGGCAAAACATTTCTGTAGCTTAACTTAATACTTGTTATCAACAAGGTCATTTCAAAACCAGTATCTCCAACTTTTCCTCAATAATTAAATAATCTCAGACACCTTTTTATTAGAGTATCCTCTATGTGAGCAACCAGACCATGACTAGCACAGGAATCCATTAATAATTTCCCTTTTGGATTGAGATCAAGAAATCTATTCCTAGTCATCAAATCTGTGTGTTTGTAATTTCTCATGTCGGTATTAAACAACCCACAGCAGGAATAAAGACAATAGGTAGTACAATTTCAAGCACTTCAAACAGGTTTTGACTCCTATCAATAAAGTGTGATAAGTGTGGCAGGAAAACATGAAAAACATACTCGTACAAACATTGGGAAAATATACCAACATCAGCTCAGAGTATGGGATTTGAGTGCTGAAGAAGATGCAATAAGATTGTGAGACCATACCATAATCAGCTAATACTATACAACTTATCCTGCAGTAGCTGCATATTTAATGATGGGAATAAATAAAAGAAAACACAGAATACCTTCTCCAAAATAAATGATAAATTTTATTTAGAAATTGCTTTATTTCATTTACTCTTCAGTGGTTTATCAGCATGAATGAATGTACATATCAGTACATTTTCATAATCTTATGAGCTTTGCAATATGTGTATTCCTATAGATAATTTATTGTTTTATGAAGTAAACCTGTGTAAGACTGCCTTACAAAATGCCAATAAAATGTCATATAGTAAGCTTTGAATTACTGGTAAAACAAAAGACTCCAGCATAATAGGTTCTCTAGCTTTTATGAGCTGTAATGTATTTCATCAGTTTTCATGACACTTGATTCCTATATGTTTCTGTATAAGTTCTCTTAACTTGCTCTCTAATCTTAACATACTGCTTTTGATTCTTTCCCAGCAACATGTTAGCGAACACACCATTTTGCTACTGGAAGAATTATTGGGAGTTGTAAATGGCTATACTTTATTTACTATTATAACAAAATGAGTTTAGCATTTTTTTTATGTTTTGCACTCCAGGTTGTCAAGTTTTCACTAATTAGTTCATACCTAATTATTTGCTGAATTTAATGGATAATAGCAATGAATTCATAATATGCAGTATGGCAAAATCCAATACCATGGTATTATTAAATACTGAAACATATTTTTTTTTAAATATAAATATATTAATGATTTTTTTGTAGATGCAGACACTCTTCTTATCTGTTGAAACACTTTATAACACTCTGCTTCTAAAATGATTTCTAAAGCAGGATTTCACTTTACCAGGTTCAATCGATAAAAGCACACCCTGTTTCTCCCTCACTCAATTTGCCACCAAAGAAACACAGGACAAGACACAGATTTTCCACTCCACCTTGTCTGCTTCAAATTGCCAGCATTAAACATACATAAACACCTTTTAAACCTGCTTGGTCCAATACTGAGTCACAGGTAGCTGCAGCTAACATCATCTCACAAATCAGGGCAATATTCTTAAAGGGTTAACCTCACTTATTAGACACAGTTCACTTACAAGTCCATACACAAATGCATTAACTTTACAACATTAAAGCACCTACATAAAATCACATTTGTGTTTTCCTTCTGAAAGTGAAGAAATGATTCAATAAATTCATAAAAATAAGCAATGAACATTCTGTGACACATTTAATTATTTATAACTACATATATAATTTCTTCTTCTTCTTTTGGCTGGTCCAGTTAGGGGTTGCCACAGTGGATCATCTTTTTCTATATTTACCTGTCCCATGCATCTTCCTCTGTTACACCCATCACCTTCATGTCCTCTCTCACTACATCCATAAACCTTATCTTAGGCCTTTGTCTTTTCCTCTTGCCTGGCAGCTCTATCCTTAGCATCTTTTTCCCAATATACCCAGCATCCCCTCTCTGCAAATGTCCAAACCAACACATTCTCGCCTCTCTGACTTTATCTCCAAACTATGCAACCTCAGCTGACCCTCTAATGTACTCATTTCTAATCCTATCCATCCTCATCACACCCAATGCAAATTTTAGTATCTTTAACTCTGCCACCTCCAACTCTGCCTCCTGTTTTTCTGTCAGTGCCACTGTTCCAACCCATATCACATAGCTGGCCTCACTACCATCCTGAAGACCTTCGCTTTCACTCTTGCTGTTACCCACCTGTCACAAATTACTCCTGACACTCTTCTCCACCCAATCCACCCTGCCTGGACTCTTTTTCACTTTTCTTCCACAATCCCCATTATTCTGTACTGTTGATCCCAAGTATTTAAACTCATCCACCTTCACCAACACTACTCCCTGAATCCTCACCATTCCGCTGACCTTCCTCTCATTTGCACACATGTATTCTGTCTTTTTCCTACTGACCTTTATTCCTCTCCTCTCTAGAGCATACAGTATCTCCATCTCTCCAGGGTCTCCTCAACCTGCTCCCTACTATCGCTACAGATCACAATGTCATCAGCAAACATCATAGTCCACGGGGACTCCTGTCTAATCTCATCTGTCAACCTGTCCATCGCCATTGCAAATAAGAAAGGGCTCAGAGCCAGTCCCTGAAGTAATCCCACCTCCACACTGAATACATCTGTCACTCCTACAGTAGACCTCAGCACTGTCACACTTCCCTTATACATTTACTGTACAATTCTAACATACTTCTCTGCCACTCCTGACTTCCTCATACAATACCACAACTCCTCTCAAGGCACCCTGTCATATGCCTTCTCCAGGTCCACAAAGATGCAATGCAATTCCTTCTGGTCTTCTCTATACTTCTCTATCAACACCCTTAGAGCAAACATCACATCTGTGGTGCCCTTTCCTTATATGAAGCCATACTGCTGCTCACTAATCATGACCTCCCTTCTTAACCTTGCTTCCACTACTCTTTCCCATAACTTCATCCTGTGGCTTATCAATTTTATCCTGCTGTAGTTACTACAGCTCTGAACACCCCCTTATTCTTAAAAATCGATACTAATACACTCCACTCCTCAGACATTCTCTCACTTTCCAAGATTGCATTAAACAATTTGGTTAAAAACTCAACTGCCATCTCTCCGAAACACCTTTATGCTTCCACAGGTATATCATCTGAACCAACAGCCTTTCCATTCTTCATCCTCTTCATAGCTGTTCTTACTTCTTCCTTGTTAATCTGTTGCACTTCTTGATTCACTATCACCACATCATCCAACCTTTCTCTCTCTCTCTCTCTCTCATTCTCTACATTCATCAGCCTCTGAAAGTACTCTTTCCATCTATTCTACATCCTGTCCTTGCTTGTGAGTACATTTCCATCTTTATCCTTTATCACCCTAACCTACTGCACATCTTACCCAGCTCGGTCCCTCTCTCTGGCCAATTGGTACAGGCCCTTTTCTCTCTCCTTAGTGTCCAACCTCTCATACAACTCATTGCCTTTTCTTTAGCCTTCACCACCTCTCTCTTCACCTTACACCTTATCTTCTTGTACTCCTATCTACTTTCTGCATCTGTTTGACTATCCCAAACTCTTCCTCTGTATACTCTCCTGTATTCCCCTATTCCACCACCAGATTTCCTTTTCAACTTCCTCCGTCCAAATGTCACACCAAGCCCCCTTCTTCCTGTCACCCTTACTATTTCTGCTGTAGTTACCCAGCTGTCTAGTAACTCCTCAGTGTCACCCAGTGCCTGTCTTACCTCCTCCCTAAAGTCAAACTTGCAGTCTTCCTTTTTCAACTTCCACCATTTGATCCTTGACTCTGCCCTCACTCTCCTCCTCCTCTTGATCTCCAACATCATCCTACAGACCACCATCCTATGCTGCTTAACTAGTTTTTCCCCTGCCACTACTTTGCAGTCTTCAATTTTCTTCAGATTGACCCTCTTGCATAGGATATAATCTACCTGTGTGCATCTTCCACCATTCTTGTATGTCACCCTATGTTCCTCTCTCTTCTTAAAATATGTATTCACCATAGCCATGTCCATCATATTAGCAAAATCCACTATCATCTGACCTTCTTCATTCCTCTCCTTGACACCATACCTACCCATCACCTCCTCATCTCCTCTGTTCCCTTCACCAACATGTCCATTGAAATCCTCTCCAATCACCACTCTCTGTCCCTTGGGTACACTGTCCATCACTTCATCCAACTCATTCCAAAAATCTTTTTTCTCCTCCATCGCACACCCAGCTTGAGGGGCATATGCTCTAATAACATTCATCATCACATCTTTATTTTCCAGCTTCATAATCATCACTCTGTCTGACACTCTCTTCACCTCCAAAACACTCCTGACATGCTCTTCCTTCAGAATAACCCCTACACCATTTCTCCTCGCATCCACACCATTATAGAACTATTTGAATCCACCTCCGATCCACCTGGCCTTACTTCACATCCATTTAGTCTGTTGCACGCACAATATGTTAGCTAACTCTCTCTCCTTACCAATCATGCTGTCAACATTCAAAGTTTCTACCCACAGGTCCCCTCTCTTTACCTTCCTCATCTCTTCCTGCTTCTGGACACATCTCCCTCGTCTTCTTCTCCTTCTTAAGCCAACAGTAGCCCAATTTCTACCCACACCCTGTTGGCTAACAGTACTTGTTGCGGCTTTTGTTAACTTGGGCCTCAACCGATCCAGTATAGAAATCTGTATTGTTGTTCGCATATTGATCTGGCAAAATTTTACTCTGGATGCCCTTCCTGATGTAACCCTCCCCATTTATCCGGGCTTGGGACCAGCAGAAACACACTGGTTTGTGCATCCCCTGTGGCTGGGTTAATTGCATATATAATTTAAAAACTAATAGTAAAAAAATCTGTCTATAACTCCACAGCTCTTCAATTACTGATATCAGTAACAAACACAAGATAATAATATATATTCTACAGTATACTGTCTAAAAATAAGTGTTTATTTGAATTTAATTAATCAAAAATAAGTTTATTTTCTTGTTTTGGTTAGTCTTATGCAAACCGATCCTCATTTATCTTGTTAATCTGCTGTTTATAATAATAAGGAAAATAGTATAGAGAAGCATTACATTTAAAACATTTAGTATAAAGCTTCAGTTTCTTTAAATATATGCTCATTTTGCCAAGTTTAAAACCAACAAAACAATCATAATAGTCTGTAAAGCCATATAAGCAACTTTGCATCAGATGGCAGTGACAGCTTCAACCACACAGAGAACACTTTTTCTGTTTTATTAGGTATTAAATGAAAATGCAGTGGGTTACTGTAATTTGAAATAAAATTACTGGCCAGATTTACATGACAGCTCAATAATGTGCTTCATCTATACAAGATTTATTTCTTAGACTCTTGAGCATTCAGACCAAAACACTTGTTATCGGTTGATTAGCAGATTGCTAATCATGCAGATGCCAAAATAGCCTATGAATTGTACAGATATATGATAAGAGATATATGAAATAAGAAAAGTAATAAAAGTAAATCTCAAAAGCAATATTTTATTCGCAATAGATCATAGAAAATATGTCAAAAGTTGAAAGTGAGACATTTTATTATTTCATGAAAAATAGTAGCTCAGTTTGAATTTGATGTCAGGAGTAAGTCTCAAAAAAATTGGGATGGGCACTTCAAAAGGCTGGAAAAGTAAGTGGTTCTAAGAAGAAACAACTGGAGGAACATTGCAACTAATTATGTTAATTGGCAACGGTCCAATCTATACGGGATACCAGTGATCTTCGGGCCCTCGGACGGCACTGCATTAAAAATAGGCATGATTCTGTCATGGAAATCACTGCATGGCCTCAGGAAATCATTGTCTGCGAACACAGTTCACCATGCTTTCCACAAATGCAGGTTAAAGTTCTATCATGCAAAAAAGAAGCCATATGTGAACAAGATTCAGAAACGCCACCATCTTCTCTCGGCCAAAGCTCATTTAACATAGACTGAGGCAAAGTGGAAAACTGTTCTGTTGTCAGATGAATCAAAATTTAAAATGGGAGTGCATTAGTGCCTATGGAACTGGCAGCTTGCACATCTGGAAAGGCATTATCAATGCAGAAAGGTATATACAGGTTTAAGAGCAATATACGGTCCTTTCTAGGCATTGTTTCAGGGAAGGCATTGCATATTTCAACAAGACAATGCTAAACTACATATTGCATCTATTACAACAGCATGGCTTCATAGTAGAAGAGTCTGGGTGCTGAACTGGTCTCTCTGCAGTCCAGACCTTTCACATTTGGTGCATTATGAAACGAAAAGTACAACAAAGAAGACCCAAGACTGTTGAGCAGCTAGAATCCTATGTCAGACAAGAATGGGATAACATTCTTTTCCCAGATCTCTGGCAACTGGTCTCCACAGTTCCCAGACATTTACAGAACATTGTCAATACAAGAGGGGATGCTACAGCGTGGTAAACATGGCCCAGTCCAAGTTTTTTGAGACATGTTGCTGCCATCAAATTCAAAATGATCTTATTCTTTTCATAAAATGGTACATTTTCTCAGTTTAAACATTTGATATGTTTTCTATGTTCTATTGTGAATAAAATATGGTTTTATGGGATCTGCAAATCATTGCATTCTGTTTTTATTTACAGTTTACACAATGTTCCAAAATTTTTGGAATTGGGGTTGTAAATATGGCCACTAATGACCCATCCTTAAATTTTCTGAGCACACCTTTCTCCTGTGCAGGATTATACGAGTTGGAGTTCATTATGGCAAAAATCAGTGAAAGTGTTAACAAGTCTTAAATGTGACACCACTCAGTTTGTGTAGTAGATTAAAGTGTTGTCAGTTAATTGAGCTGCATGTCTTAAGGCTATTGCAGGAAACTGAAGTCCCCTGAGAGGAATAAACCACAGTAGGGTAGGAAGAGCAATGGATACTAACTAAGGTCTGGGGGGGTAATGCCAGCTGCAGTCACATCCTTGTTTTTCAGTCTAAAGAGCAATTGCTGTAGTTTTTTATCAATATTTTTTGATAATGTTCACTCATTTAGTATTACCAGTGTGAAATAGTCCTCTGTTTAAAACTTGCTAAGCGCTATAAAGTTCAAACCATAAACATTTCAAATTTACAAAGGATTAATCTGTGGAGGAATCTAATGCAGTTTTATGGACTTCTGTCTCAGACCAATAAAATGTGTAACCTCGCTGTATCCCCCTTTACATGTTGTTGTGAGCGGCTGGGGGCGGTACCCAGCCGGGATGCCTGGAAGGACTGGAAGAGGGACTACACCTCCTCCGGACCACGAGAATGAAGCTGCCCTGGTTGGTATAGGGACAGGGGGTGCCTGGATGCCTGAAAAGCCTTGGACGTCAGCACTTCCACCACGCCTGGAGGGAAGGAAGGAAAACCAGAGACACCAGGAGTGCTTCCGGGTGCTTGTGCAGCACTTCCACCACACGAAGAAGTACCACTGGAAGCTGATCAGGAAGCACCTGGAGCATGGCCGGGTGAACATAAAAGGGGCTGCCTCCCTCCATTTGTCAGAGTTGGGTGGAACTGGACATAGCTCGGAGGAGAGGAGTGGAGGTGGCGAAGGAGAGACATTGTGGCAAAGGCCTGGACTTAAGGGTGATTGGTGCAGGGGCACTGGGTTGTGCGCACTTGTAAATAATAATAATAATTCTTTGTATTTATATAGCGCTTTTCTCACTACTCAAATAGAGATATGTACAATAAACGTGTGTTTGGGTTTGAACCATCGGTGTCTGCCTGTCTGTGTCCAGGCTGTTTCTCACAAGGTGTATTTCTACAATGGTTATTATGACCATAATGATAGGAGCAATCTCACGGTTACTCCTGAAATAACATCTGATTACTTTAGATGGGAAAGTGGCATTACGTGTACATTTTTCATTTAAGTTTAGACCATCTTATTTGTGGAGTGCATTTCCAATAGAGTGGCTTGAATTGAATTTATGCCCCTCGTTTGAGTAAGAAAGAGGAATATATCATTGGAGGTATTAGTTTTACCAGACATAGGTTGTAGGAACAACATAGGAACAACTAAGCATAAGTCCTTCACAACATTTTCAAAACACCTTTAAATGGATTTTTCATTCATCTTCTGAATCCTCTTATTGTAATGCAGAGTCACCACTATTCAAGACTCAGTGGGAAAATGTGACAAATTATGATATAAAATTATAGTGCATTATGTAGAGTTTGCTCCTTTTAAATGTGATGTAAAGACTGTGAAAATGACTCCAGAAGTAATCCAAGTTGATGGGACTCTTATATTAGAAAAAAGGACTCCTTGATGCCAAAGATTTCTGTTAAGTCCAGCAGATTAATGGACGTTTGCCTTTGAGGGAAAATATATTCCGTTGTCTGAAATATACTAGTTGATCTGTGAGTTCTTTACCTGGACAGATCTGTGTCTGGCAGCAGCCAAACACTGTTTTTGAAATATGGAATTTAAAGTGATATCCATCTATTTACTGTACCCATTTTATTTAGAGTTGATGGGATCTGGAACTTATCCCAGTGTAAGTGGGCTGGAGATAAGAAGCAGCCCTGAAAAAAAAATAGGTGGTAAATTGCATTAACTTATGTCAATATTTTTGGTGATTTGCATTAATTAGTGTTGATGTTTTGTAATAAAATACTCTGAAATCTCACTAATTATTATTAAAATTAAGGAAAAGATTGATTTAGCTAGAAGAAAACAACTAAAGACTGTATATGCTGAACATATTAAGCTACAGCAGTATTTTAAATTCAAAGTCTTGGACTTGCTAGCATGACCAAGTTCGTATGTCATTTGTCTACATTTCACATACTGTATGTTGCAGGGAGACCACTCTTAAAGTATTTTATAATGGGCAATGGAAATTATTGAAGATTGAATATTCTTGATTGAGGTTAGCATGATTATAATCAGTGGACATCTGATGCCCTGCTACATCTGGAATAGAAGTCAGTTGTGGAAATTACTAAGCATTTATTTTATTATAAGTGGTTAACTGACTTAGCAAAGGTCATAATTTCACTGTATTTTATTACTGAGATTGCCAAAGGAAATCCAGGCAAATTATATATCTCTTCTGTTGACGGTTGGAATTAAGATATTACTATCTAGAGTGTTTTAAATATAAACCATTATGTCTCTACCAGGATGTAAGATCAAAGAGTCAACTAGCTTCTTGACAATTTCTATGAAATGCTACGAAGTGGAGTCCTGGCCTCAGTACTCTATAAAGATTAATTTACAACTGAGGCAGTCTGCGTATAGCCATGTGGAATTTTTATTTATTAGCAAAACCTATTTTTTTTCTTTTGTCACTTTTGTTGTATTAAGGAAAAGGGTGAAAGCACTCCTGGATGTCACATGTGCTAGGAAATAGAGTTCTTACCACTGTAAAATGCATTAGTCCTTCATTTGATAATGATGTTTGGTGTGCAGAGTATGTCATGAAGAGGATGAGGAGGACAAAACTTCTTATGTGACTTAGCCAGTGTGCTTGTCTTCTCCCAGTGCCCAATATCCCGCTTGCAAATATGCAATCAATGGGCAAAAAGTGTGTTAAATTACACTGCATTTTCAAACATGACATTTTGGATTTCTTGACTGAAACTGTTTGTTTCATGAGTCATACTTGCAAAGACAAATAGGCAGGGTTGTGATTTTGATGATACACCAATATCGAAATTTTCTTCAAATCTAAAACATTAATCCCAGCAAACATAAGACACAGGGCAGGGACAATCCTTAGACACACACACAAGGACCAATATATGATTGCCAATCCCCATAACTTGCATGTCTTTGAACTTGGTAGGAAACCCACATGGCCACGAGGAAAACATGCAAGTTCCATGCAGGGAGGACCCAAGATGTGAACCTTGCTTTCCTTACTGTGAGGCAGCAGTGCTAACACTGTGCCACTATGCAACCCAATCCAAATCATGTTACCTGAAATAACTAATTTTAAATTGACGAAATATATGTCTGTTGTGATTAGGTTGTAGTAGTATTTAAGTATTTTAGCTTTGTGATTTTTATATATAATTTATATACATGTATATTTTTGTTTCTTTTTCATATTGTATTCACTTTTTGTACTACTTGTTGATGACATTATAGTGATGTGGCAATTTGCAGCAAGTTGAGGAGTTGCCATGACATGTGTTTTATTATTAGGCCATGATTTCATGCTGGCCATTTACTACTTAGTATTAGAACATTAGAACACTCTAGATGAGAACAGGCCATTCAGCCCAAAAAAGATTGCCAGTCCTATCCACTTATTTCTTCCAATAAAACATCAAGTCGACTTTTGAAAGTCCCTAATGTCTTACTGTCTACCACACTACTTGTTAACTTATTCCAAGTGTCTATCGTTCTTTGTGTAAAGAAAAACTTCCTAATGTTTGTGCGAAATTTACCCTCAACAAGTTTCCAACTGTGTCCCCATGTTCTTGATGAACTCATTTTAAAATAACAGTCTTGATCCACTGTACTAATTCCCTTCATAATTTTAAACACTTCAATCATGTCACCTTTTAATCTTCTTTTGCTTAAACTGTATAGGCTCAGCTCTTTTAAGCTTTCCTCATAAAACAACCCCTGTAGCCCAGGAATCAGCCTAGTCGCTCTTCTCTGGACCTTTTCTAGTGCTGCTATGTCCTTTTTGTAGCCGGGAGACCAAAAGTGAAGATAAGGTCTCACCATTGCATTATAAAGGTTGAGCATAACCTCCTTGGACTTGTACTCCACATATCGTGCTATATAACCTAACATTCTTTTAGCCTTCTTAATGGCTTCTGAACACTGTCTGGAAGTCGATAGCATAGAGTCCACTTTGACTCCTAAATCCTTCTCATAAGGTGTACTCCCAATTTTCCAACTGCCCATTGTGTATTCAAACCTAACAGTTTTACTTCCTATGTGTAATACTTTACATTTACTGACATTAAATTTCATGTGCCACAATTCTGCCCAAGCCTGTATGCTATCCAAGTCCTTCTGTAACGATATAATGGATTCCAAATTATCTGCTAATCCACCTATCTTGGTATAATCTGCAAATTTAACCAGCTTCTAAATCATTTATATATTAAAAATAGCAGTAGCCCTAGCACTGACCCCTGTGGAACACCACTCTTAACATCGGCCAGTTCTGATGAGGTTCCTCGTACCATCACCCTCTGCTTCCTGTGTCTGAGCCAATTCTGCACCCATCTAAAAACATCACCCTGAACTCCCACTTCTTTTAATCTGATGCCCAACCTCTCATGTGGCATCTTATCAAATGCATTCTGAAAGTCCAGATAAATAATATCATATGCTCCACTTTGATCGTATCCTTTTGTTGCCTCCTCATAGAATTCCAGCAAGTTAGTAAAACATGACCTCCCTCTTCTAAACCCATGCTCACTGTTCAGAATAACCCCTGTCCTTACCATGTGTTGCTCAATCTTATCCTTAATTCATTCCATTAATTTTCCTGTGATGCATGTTAAGCTTACTGGCCTATAGTTGCTTTGATCTGCTCTGTCACCCTTTTTATATAAGGGGATGATATTTGCCATTTTCCAGTCCTTCGGAATCTCTCCAGTGTGCAGTGACTTCCTACAAATATGTGTCAAGGGTTTATATATGTACTCACTATCCTCCTTAAGAACACGAGGATAAATATTATCTGGTCCTGGTGATTTGTTTGATTTCATCTTATTTAATCTGAGCAGCACTTCTCCCTCTACAATTTCCAAAACCCTCAGTACCTCCTTAATAGTTGTGTTTACCTCTGGGAGGTTATCCACTTGCTCACTTGTAAACACGTCAGAAAAATTTAAGTTTAGGGCATCCGCTATTTCACTGTCTGTATCTTTTAATTCCCCTTTACTATTTCTGATGCACTTGACCTCCTCCTTGACTGTTCTTTTACTACTAAAATACTGAAAGAATCTCTTAGGGTCTTCGCCTTATCTGCTATATTCCTCTTCAACTGTCTTTTAGCCTCCCTGATATCCTTCTTAAAGGTTGCCATCGTGTTTCATACGCTCTACTATTCACTTTGCAGTCATTAGTCTTATATGCCTTATAAAGTAGTTTTTTCCTTTGCAACTTCTTTTTTAAGTCTTCATTAATCCACTGTGGAGTTTTTTTTTAGTTTCCTATTAATTCCAGATTTAGGTATGTATCTGTCCAGCATTCCATGTAAAACATTTTTAAACCTGTTTCACTACTCCTCGACTGTCTCCACACTTAAAAGCTTATCCCAGTGTATCCTACTTAGACAATGTTGCATCTGCTCAAAATTAACTCTACCAAAGTTCAACTTAACAATTTTAGTCTTTGCATCTGCACTCTTACAAAATACTGAGAATTGTATTACATTATGGTCACTTGACCCTAGTGGTTCAATCACCTCTACACCCTCAATTCTATCCTGATTATTACAAAATACTAAATTCAGACAGGCTTCACTCCATGTTGGTGCTTTAACATGCTGTGTTAAAAAACAGTCACTGATTACTTCAAAAAACTCCTGCTCTTGTGCTCCTCTATCTGCAAGGTTATCCCAGTTAATATTTTGATAATTAAAGTCCCCCATGACTATAATATCTCCCTGTAAACTTGACTTTTTGATATTACTAAAAAGACGTGTGTTGAAATTACTGTTTGAATTGGGTGGTCTATAACACACTCCTAAAATGAGACCTCTTTCCCTAATATTTTCCAGGCAAAGCCACATGTCCTCACTAAGATGGGGCTCATCATCCAACTGAAAAGGACTTACATTTAAATCCTGTTTGGCATAAACAGCAACCCCACCTCCTTTTCTGTTCTGGCTATCCTTCCTAAAAAATGTGTATCCCTCTATGTTACACTCATCCCCATCTTTGTTATTTAGCCAGGTTTCCATTTTTGCTATAATATCATAATTATGCTCTACTACATACAACTCCAACTCACTTATCTTATTTTTGATAATTCTAGCATTAAGGCAAGCTATTTTTAATGTGTTAATCCTTCTATTTTTAAATGTTTGCTTAGAATTTACATTACTATGCATTTTTATTTCTACACCATTGTTTGTTCTTCCATGTATAGATCTAAACCTGGCCTGTCCTAATCTCACTGCCCCCCCATTCCCTAGTTTAATGGTTGCAGGGAGTTTAGGACAGGCCAGTATGTGTCAAATGAGTTTCTTATTTTTATTTTGCACAAAGGTAATAACTGTAGATCTTGAGGAAAGCTTAGTGATATAAATAAAATGTCAGGGTAGCAATTGGCTATTGAGTTTAGTATGTCCTTTGGTTTGGACATTTCAGTAGAACTTTGTTTATTGTAATAGAACCCTGATTCAGAAAGTCAATAACAAATTCGCTAAACAATCTAAGCAGCATACCTCTATCACTCAAATGAATACAATATGATCCAATAACTGCATTTTCATGAACCCATCTATTTTAAAATATCACAGTTAATCAACCAATTTGAATTCTTATCCCATAGTCAGTTGATTAGTTTTATAACCGAACATTTGTTTGCTGATTTTACACCAAGAATGTGAGCCAGTTTTATGTGTAGTATTAATTACCTTACTGAAGAAAAACAAACTGATTTTTCAAGCAGCATTGTAGCACCTGATAAAAAAAAACAAAGTGAAGTTTTCATTTTATACTTAATCATTTTAACAAGGAAACTGCACCCTCTACACCTTATTGCCCACTGCCTAGTGTTGTAAGGTAAAATTTAAAAAAAAATTACAGTCCCTGATTCTCACTTAAGCAGATGTCAAATTACATAACTTCTAATCATGGGAAATGTCAGACTTATCATCTTCAATTGCATTTGTCGTCGCCAGAAAATATCAGTTTAAATGACTGTAAATTTCTGGGTATATCTAATGTACCAACTTTCAGGGCAGTTGTGCTCGCTCCTTTTTGTAACAGCTAAAAATGTGTTGCCTAACAGAGTCGAAGGGTTAACAGGTATGGTGTGTTTAGCCACAGTCTTGGTCCTTTTTTCCATTCTGTTGTGGTAATTAAAACATGAGACAAACAAAGCATATCACATTATTTGAGTGGCTTCACCAACTGCCTCTAACTTGCTAAGATTATGTAAACATTAGCTACAATTGAAAAATCACTGTTAAAGTCGTTTAATGTGACATAGCCTTCCCTGTATCTCCTTAGTTACTCCTATTTCACTCCATCTGGTCTCCTTTCTTTTCTTGATCCTTCTCTCTCTCTGAATATTGAATTCCTTTCTTTTACTTTTCACTTGGATTTAACTTCCACTTCATTTTGCCAAAAGAAGGCTTGCATTAAGGCCTGTAAATTAGTGACACAATTAAAAGGAATGAAACAGGAATTATAAATTATTTCATGCCATGCAAATGCAAAGATACACTTTAATGCACTAAACCTGAGTAATGTTGGTGGTTCCAATTGACAAATATACAATACAAAGCGTCTGGAACATCTGAAATACTTATTAACTCTGAAATTCTTTTAAAATTTACTGTTGTTGTTTTGCTATGTACAAGTTTGATAAAATGTGCCCAGAGGGAGCATGCTGTTTCTTTTTTTCTGTTTTTCTTTTTCTTTTTTTGTTGTGGCCCTTAATGGTCACTGGGAATCATTTTACCATATGATGGCCACAGCATGTGAGGAACTACAGCAGGCAAGCTAATCTCTTGTCTTGAGACAACAGAGAATGTTTAAGAGCCAGCGTTTTGGTGAGGAAAAAATAAATCAGTCAAATGAACAGAAGTTTCTCTTTCAAAAATCAGTAGGCAAGTGTTTTTTCAATGATTTGTAAATAATGTAAAATTCAATGTGTAGTTGGCCCGCTCAAGCACCACAATCAAAATTAGCCTTCTAAAAATCCACATGACTAAGCAATAAATATTTTATAAGTACTAAATTGTTGAAAATGTACTTTTTAAAGTTCCCCATAGTATATTATGTTTTTGTGATTGGGCACACATACGCTATGTGACCAGGAACAAAAAGTAAAATGTCTAGTTTAATTTAAAAAAAGAATGGTTTATTTATTCAAGGGACACAATGAACACATTATAAAAGAGATAATATATGAAGTACCCAAAGCAAACTTTGGTTATCTTTCTGGGCTTTACTATACATGTTCAGATCACAGTCTGTTAGGTGGGGTTGCTTGCCCAGTTACCCACTGTTAAAAACCACAGTCCCTCAAGCACCTCAAGTAGTCTCTACAATGTACTGCTCATTGTCTCTCCTATTCTATCAATATTCTTGCAGCACGATTTCCCTACCCTAATTCACCTCCCGAATCCAAGCTCCATGGACCAATGGTATAGAGCAGCCTTTAAATTCCATCATGATGTAGATGAAAGTTTTTGGACTACCTTTCCAAATGAGTACTTTCTGTTGGCCCCAAATATGTATATTCCAAGAAAAGAACTAACTTTTGTTTGTCTATTTGTTTTATTGTAGCTATTGAAAGTAGCAGGCTTTATACATCTTATTTTTGGCATGTACATGGCTGGTGCCATTTTTGTTTTTTTAAATTTGTGTATTTGCTTCCAGTTTGAGTGTCTCGACCTCAAGGATAAATGGTGCAGTGAGTAATTTGTTATGAAACGATTACAGCAACATTCAATCATTCATTCATTTTACACCACTTATCCGAAAACTGAGTCAACAGTTTTATCAGTAAGGCCCATATGTCCCTTTCCCTAGCCACACTTGCCAATGCATACTATGGTATCTCAAGGCATTCCCTGGCCATTTGGGAGTTGTAATCCTCCCAGCAACCTATGGGTCTTCCCCATGGTCTCCTCCCAGCTGGTTGTGCCCGTAAAACCTCCACTGGGAAACATCCGGGAGGCATCCATATCAGATACCTTAACCACCTCAACTTACTCATCTTGATGAGGAGAGTCAGTGGGTCTACTTTGAGCCTCTCTCAGATGTCTGCAACTCTCAACATATCTCTAAGGGCGAGCCAAGCCATCTTATGGAAAAAGCTTATGTCAGTCGCTTTTACCTGCACTTTCATTCTCTCAGTCAGTACCCAAAGCGCATGACCATAGGTGTGGTTATGTACATAGATCAACTGGTAAATCGAGTGCTTCGTCTTCTGACTCAGCTCCTTTTTCAACACTACAGATCAGTATAGTGAGTGTATAACTGTGCTTGTCATCCCTGTCTGTCTGTTGATTTTGCCATCTCTTTTCCCTCATCTCGTGAAAAAGACCCCAATGTGCTTAAAGTCCTCCACTTGAGGCAGTAATCTCTCCTGCGATGTGGAGTGTACAGTCCACCTATTTCCTACTGAGTATTATTAGATTTGGAGGTGCTGATCCTGAACCCTGCAGCTTCATACTCAATTACAAACCATAACAAAAGCAGTGACACAATTCTAAAAAAAAAAAAAATTAACTGTTTTTATTGGCGATTGTCCATAGATTGTGTCGTCACGACTTTATTTATTTTTTTTTTTATTAATTTTATTACAATCCATACAAAGCAATCAAGTTTTTACAAAGAGAAAAATTAAGAACAGATCGATCCCCACCCCTGAGAGAGAGAGCAAGCCAAACGGCGTTAAATTTAAGGCTTGGAGACATACCTAAGTTAATAAATTCTCTGTGCCTTTTGAACTTATTTTAAAATATTACTGATTAGATCCTGCCATGTTTTGAAAAAAGTCTGTACGGATCCTCTGACTGAGTATTTGATTTTTTCCAACTTCAAATAATATGACACATCGGTTTCCCACTGACTTAAAAGAGGAGAGTTTGGGTTCTTCCAGTTTATGAGAATAAGTCTACGTGCCAAAAGTGTAGTGAATGCAATCACAATTTGTTTGTCTTCCTCCGCTTTAAACCCATCTGGAAGAACACCAAACACAGCTGTTAATGGGTTTGGAGGGATTGTAAGTCCAAGGCTATCTGAAAGGTAATTAAAAATGTTTGTCCAGAATAATGTTAATTTGGTGCAGGACCAGAACATGTGACCTAGTGAGGCTGGGACTTGGTTACAACGTTCGCAGGTTGGATCATGCCCTGGGAACATTTTGGAGAGTTTTAGTCGAGACAGATGTGCTCGATATATAATTTTGAGTTGTATAATTGTATGCTTTGCGCATATGGAGCTCGAGTGAATTCTCTGCATTGCTACTTTCCACTCCTTTTCTGATATATTAATTGAAAGATCTTTTTCCCAGTGTCCTCTTGGATCTTTAAAAGGGAGGGATTGTAAAATGATTTTATATATTGTAGAGATGGAGTCTAAATCCTTGAGATTGAGCAATATTTTTTCCAGCATGGATGAGGGTGCAAGATGAGGAAAATCTGGAAGGTTTTGTTTAACAAAGTTTCTGATTTGAAGATAGTGAAAGAAATGTGTAGCTGGAATGTTAAATTTGGAATGTAATTGCTCATAGGATGCAGACGTTGTCTATATAAAGATCTCTAAGCAAGTTAATTCCAAATTTTTTCCAAATATTAAAAACTGCATATGTTTGTGAGGGTTGAAAGAGGTGGTTCTCTTGCAGGGGTGCCACAGATAGAAGCTTCTCCGTCTTAAAATAGGTTCTTATCGCCTGTATATTTGCTGCCCAGTAATAAAACTGGAAGTTAGGTAGAGCCATGCCGCCTTCTGCCTTTTGTCTTTGTAGGGTCGCTCTTTTGATGCATGGATGTTTTGAATTCCAAATAAATGAGGTTATTGTCGAATCTAATTGCCTAAAAAATGATTTATTAATGTATATTGGGATGTTTTGAAATAAAAAAAGGAGCTTAGGAAGAATATTCATCTTAACAGTGTTAATTCTTCCAGCTAGTGTGAGATGAAGGGTTGACCATCTATGCAAGTCTTGTTTAATTTTTTCCATGCAAACGGTGAAATTTTGTTGATATAGAGCTTTATGTTTACTTAGCAGTGACACAATTCTAAGACCACCAAACTGGACACCCCCCTTCCTGACTGCACCTTGACATCCTGTCAATGAAAATCACAAACAGAATAGGAGACAAACCACAGCCTTAGCGATGTCCCACACCCATTGGAAATGGTGCTGAAGTTTTTCTGACTATGCAGACACAGCTCTAACTGTGAACAGGGACCAAATAGCCCTTATTAAGGGCTCTGGAGCCTTATACTCTACAAGCACCCCCCATAGAATCCCCTGGGGAACATGGTCATATTCTTTCTTTAAGTCCACAAAACACATATAGACCAATTGGGAGTACTCCCATGCCTCCACCAGGATCATCATGAGGTAGAGAGCTGGTCCATAAGCTTTTCCAGGGAGGCTGTGGAGAGTGATCCCAGATAGCTGGAGCACAACCTCCTGTGCCCCTTTTTGAAAATGGGGATCACAGCTCCCTTTGACCACAAAACACTTTAAAAGGCGTGTTAACCATGATAGCCCAGCAATGTCCAGAGCCTTCGGCATTTCTGGGTGGATCTCATCCAACCCTGGAGCCTGGCCACTGCAGAGTTACTTAACTACTTTCATGACCTCCTCAGAGAAATGAGCATTGCCTCCCTATCACTTTCTGACTCTGTCGCCTCCAATAGTGTGTGCTTATTGGGTTTAGAAGTTTCTCAGAGTGATCCTTCCACCGCCAGACAACATCTTCAGTCCAGATCTGCACTTTTCCACCCTTGGTAAGAACAGCCTGGTTGAAGCCATGCCTTCCCTTTCTGAGTTGCCTGATGGTTTGCAAGATCCTCTTTTAGCCCATTCGATAGTTGCTTTGCATGGTATCTCCATACTCCTCCTACACCCAGGTTTTTGCTTCCCTAACTGCCAAAGTGCCAGCAACATTCTATTAAATGTTATCACAGTGATATGAAAAAAATAAAGCAGATTTAAAAGTATAATGCTTCTTGCACAATGTGAATGCCAATGGGAATGTGACTGTGCAGCACCTTTGATCTTCATTAAATGTTGAAACATGATGGGTACTCCTTCCACAAGTAAGGTCCTAACTTTTAAGCTATCCGAAAGAAAGATGTCAAAAGCTGGGCCAAAGTTCAAAACTAATGATCTGTCCAATCTGTCAATAAAAGACAAAACACTAAGCAGAAACCATAGTCAAAAAATCAAAGCATAGATCAATAAGACATTCACCACACAGTTCTCAAGCCCATCTGAATGTTACGCCATGCGTACATTTTCTAACTTGTGTATTTTTGTCTGGGCCACGTAGGGCCTTGTTCTTTTCATAAGGCAGGCCCCATTCTCTGGAAATCTGACCCTTACTTGGGTAATCTCCACATTGTTAAATACTTATCATTCATAGATTTTGCCCAGCACCAGGGTTGAATTGTAGAGTTGTTTTGGCTTTCCTTTTCCGTTCATCTGAAAGAAGCAATTTCCATTCTAGTTTAGAAGCTGCAAACTTCATTTGGCTCTCACCAATTTTTTTATTCAATATACTGTAAGCTTCAATTCCTATTTCAAATTTATATTGTGGGATGCACAATGGCACTGTTGCCTCGCAGTAAGTGGACCATGGATTGTGTTCCAGGTCCTTCCTGCATGTTCTCCTAGTCTTGTGTTTGACTAGATTTCCTCTGGGTGCTCTAGTTTTCTCCCATAGTCCAAAGACATGCAAGTTAGTTGGATTGGCAATGCTAAATTAGCCATGGTGTATGCTTGGTGAGGGTAGATGTATGTGTTTGCCCAGATGATGGACTGGTGCCCTATACTCCTGAACACCCCTGAAACCCTGTTTATTACTATGTGGGTTAGAAAATGACTGAATGACTGACTTTATATTGTGTTAACTTATAGTCCAATGATTCCAAAACCACATTGTTGCATATACATAAAAACTAAACAGAATACCTTAACAACAGGAAATTTGGAGGAAAAAATAAAACTTAAGAAATTTCACAATATTTCCCTGCAAAGTGTTTCTAATTATTTACTAATATAATATAATGCAACAAACTGTAGCTTCCTGTTGTAGGCTGTGCCATTAAATATTAAATGAATAAAAAAAGAAGATCAGCTGAAATTTCCTTACTTACTGCTGAGTGAGAAATACTTTTAAAAAGTCATTAGAATGCATTAGTCAATACATAGCTTAAAGATTTACAAGCTGCTTACAAAATGCAAAGACACAATTTAGACTTTATAAGAAATGTGTCATCCCACACAACCTCCTTTCATGTACTCCAGATTCCTTTGTTTGACATATTACTTTCTTATTTGATGATTAATGGTAAGTTCATATTAATAATATTAAACGCCCAAGTTATTTTGTTCTCAAGTGATCTTTTTCTTACATACAAAATATATGGAATTCTATATATGAAGACATGTTATGTAATTTGATATTTTGTCCTTCAATTGCATCGCACAACGATTGAGCCAAGATCTTACATTTTTTATTTTAAATGTAAACCTGTGAGGTATTTTCCCAAAGTACCCCACACAATCTTTGTGTGCCTTTGCTTCATTTTAGATGTACTAATGTATACAAATTTATACAGACCAGCAGTTAAGGTTTCTGGTTTTCATTCAGGATCCGAGGTTCAACTCCTGGTATGTGAAATAACTGCCTTTTTATTTGCTATGTCTAATGTGTCATCCTCCCTTTTTGGAAAGTAAATTTAAGGCTGAAGCCAGGAAGCACTTCTTCATACAAAAAGCTTCTGGAATATAGAATCTTTGAAGGAATACTCTACCCAGGAATTATATTTTTTTAATATGTTACTTACCCTATGTGGTTTGTAGTGTTGCCCTAGAAAATTTCTGAATGTCATGTTTTCATGGAGAACTGAGATAGGAATGTTTTTGATAGAGTGGGAGCCTATGATGATCTTCGCTGGACAACAACAAGCAATATCAAAAACACCCTAGAAAAAAATCTCACATTGTTCGTGTCGTATAATATATGTCAAATCATTCAGCAGTATGCGTTTGACCTATGAATGACTGGAGGAGGTTCCTAGACTCCTGAGGCTCCTGGATCCTTCTCATAAGATTTACCTTCAAGTTTCAGAGCTCACATTGAGTAAATAAAACTCTCCTACTTCCTACATGAAATATTTTACATTTACTTATATTAAGTTTTATCTGTCAGAAATCTTTCTAAGTCTGTATGCTGTCCAGTTCCCACTGACAATTTAGGTAATTTTATATTATCTGCCCTTCCAGCTAGTTTGATATCATCAGGAAAGTTAACCAGCTTATTCTTTATATTCTTATCTAGATTGTTAATATATATTAAAAAAAAAGCTGACTCTTATTACTTATTCCCGAAAGATACCACCTATTTTCGAAAAGGTTTCCTTTAATATCAAATTTAAATAAATTTAAATTTAAATATCAAATTACATAACATGTCTTCATATATAGAATTCCATATATTTTTTTTTATTTATCCTTTGCGTCCTCTGTTTGAAACAATTTTGTACCCACCTACACATGGCTCCTTGAATTCCCACTTCTTTTGCTTTCATCATTAACCTTTCATGTGGCACAATATCAAAAGCATTCTGAAGTGAAAAACAGAAAATATCATATAAACCTTACTTGTTGTATGCTTTTACACTCTCTAATAGAATTCCAGCATATTAGTGAAACATGACTTTCCCCATTTGAACGCATGCTGGCTATTTGATAATACACCTGTTCTTGACCTGTGGTGCTCAGCCTTTTCCTCAATAATTGCTTACGTTAAATTACCCATGATGCACATTAACCTTACTATAGTTACTTGGATCAGCTTGATCACCCTTTTTATACAATGGGATTAACTTCTGTTGGCAGCACTGTCAACTGTCTCCCCAGTCACTGCTGTGCAGGTGTGAATGTGTTATGTCAGGTCAGTTGTAACTGCGGTGCGAGAAACAATGGCTGCCCCACTTGTGATTTGCACAAAAGAAGAGCAATGTGCAGTGATTCAGAAGAGCAGTGTGCAGTTTTTTGTGGTCTGAGGGTGTGTCTGGTGCTGATATTTATCGAAGACTTTGTGGACAGTATGGAAAAAGTGTTTTGTCGCAAAGAAATGTGTATGAATGGATAGAGAAGTTCAAAGAAGGTTGCACAAGTGTCAGACATGAAGAAGGAGTCAGACACCTGTCCACGTCCATGATTGATGACAACATTGAGTGTGCAAGTTAAATGATTCTGTTGAATAGATGAGTAACAGTAGATGATGTGGCAAATCATTTGCAAATCAGCCATGGCTCTTCCTATGCAATAATACATGACAGACTTGGGTTTCAAAACGTTTGTACGAGATGGGTACCAAAACAACTCACAGAATCAGAAGAGCACAGAGAGAAGCATTTGGATATCTGCAAACAAAATTTGGACCGATACTCTAAGGAAGATGAAAGTTTCTTAAAAAGAATCATTACTGGTGATGAGACATGGATTAATTACTACAAGCCTGAGAGTAAATGGCAGGGTGTGGAATGAAAGCATCCTTAATCGCCGACCAAGAAAAAGTTCAAAGTCAACCATCAATTGGAAATTGATCCTTAAAGTTTTCTGCGATTCTCAAGGGCCAATGTTGAAACATTATCAGGAAATAGGCTCAACAATCAGCTTTGCTCGTTACAGTGAGATTCTCACTGAACAGCTAAGGCCTAAACTTCGAACAAAACACAAATGACTGTTATACAAGGGCATTGTGTTCTTGCATGACAATGAATGTCCGCACACCACTGCCAACACTATTGACGCTCTGCAAAATCTTTTTTTTGAGGTGTTACAGTAACCTCTCTATAGTACTTCTCTTGCCCCATCAGACTATATAACCTGTTTGGTCCCCTAAAAAAAGCCCTACGAGGATGAAGATTCATGTCTGATGAAGAGGTGAAGACAGTGGTGCATTCATGGCTCGCAGCTCAGACTGAAATATTTTTTAATGAAGGAATACGAAAACTTGTTGTCAGATGTACAAAATGTACTGAAACGTAGGGAGATTATGTCATAAAATGTATTTGTCTTTTCTGAAAGGTGATTAAAATAAATTCTACAGCAGGAGAGCGAATAATTTTTGACTCACCCTCATATATGTATTCACTAACATCCTTAAGCACTTGAGGATAAATGTTATCTGTTTCTAGTTATTTCTCTAAATTTCAGCCTATATAATAAAATCAGTACTTCTCCCTCTACAATTTCCAAATCACTAAGTATCCCTCTAGTAGTGCTTCTCACTTTTGGGATCTTATTAATATTTCTTATCTTCTTCACATATATAAACTTCAGACAAATGCAAGCTCAAAGCATTTACTATTTTATTCTTTGTATATTCTAGCTAACTCTTACTGTTCCTAATGCTCTTCACCTCTTCGTTGACTGTTCTTTTACTTCTAAAATAGTAAAAAGTATATTTTGGGCATCTTTCTCTTTTTCTGCAATATTTCTCTCCAAGTGCCTTTTAGCCTTCCTAATGCAGTTTTCTAACCATTTTTCTTATGCTCTATGGTTAGCACTGGAGTTATTAGTCTTATATGCCTTATAGAGCTGTTTTTCCCTTTGTAAATTCTTTTTTCCTTTCTTATTTATCCACCACAGAGTTTTCCTTAAATTCTTACTGCTTCTAAATTTTGAGATAAACTTGTTCTCCATTACATTTTTTTTGTGTTAAAAAATATTTTATGATTACATCCAAAACCTACTGTTCTTGTGCTCTGCTATTTATAAGGCTAGCCCAAGTAATTACAGTTCTCAATAACTATCTCTTTCTAAATTTGCCTTTTTAACATTATTAAAAATTCATACATATTTGCCACAGTTCACCACATCTGCTCTGCTGGGCCCTTGAGTAAAGGCCCTAAACTTGAAAATTGCTCTGGGGTGCTGTATAATGGCTGATTGTGACTCCCAAAAGTCATGCAAAAAGATAATTTCCCCTGGGGGATTAACAGAGTGCTTGAAATAAGATCAAAACATCCCAGAATGGAATTAAGATCCAGAGACTGTCCTGATCAGTTTTCAGGAGGAGACCAAAATTGTGTCACAATGGATATACCCTGGAAGACAAGCTATGTACTTAGACCAACCACACCTAAGAGGTCAGAGAGCTGATGAGAGGACCTCCCTTCTTTTCATGTGGACCTAAGAGAATATAAACACCTGGCCAGAGGTATAGCATTTTGATGGCAAAGTCGTTAGACCCATGCTTGAAATGCTGCTACAGGAACAATAATTAGCCTCATTATCACTCATTTGAAGGAGTAACACTCCACTCTGCTAAATAGGGAACTGAAAATAAAGAGATCTGAAGTTAAAATATTAATATGTAGTCATTATTCTTGATTTTCTGTACACCCCCTAACACAGGAGTCCCCAACTGCAGTCCTGGAGGGCCACGGTGGCAACAGGTTTTCATTCTAACCCTTTTCTTAACAATATACTGATACATTAAGGTGGCACTGTGATTACCACATCTAACTCACAGCTCCAGAGATGTGGGTTTAAAACTTGGCTTGGTTGTGTGAGAGTTATAATGGTAGTATTTCTCTTGGATATGACCTCAGATGCACCCTTTATTTTTCCACATTTGTGTGCTGTTGAGTTTATAATGCATTGATAATCATGATAATGTCTTTCATAAACTGCTTCATTTGTTTATAAAATAGTTATAACGTTTAGGGTGCCATAGTAGCATATGTCAACATTACTACCTCACAGATTCAGGGAATATTCTTTAAATAAAACATTTATCTATTCTATTATACAGATTTTGTTCAATGAAAAATTAATTGCACGTGCATACCTCATCAAAATGGAAAACATACAATACCAAAAGTTGGATTTTTTATTTTCTTTAAAAAATCCTTTGAATTGACATTTTAACTAAATTAGAATAAAACAGTGTTATAATTCTTTTTGATGTACTCATCTTTCATCTTAAATGCACTTAGATTCCTTAATGAAATCACATAAAACACAACTTGTCTAGTTTAAATTCTTTCTCTAATCCTGTCATTTATAGTTTAGCTCTGAAGCCTGTAAGACAACTCACATGCTTTCTGCAAAAGTATTTAGTCTGAGTCCCACATACTGAAAGCAATAGAAATAATTACTATAACTACAGTTATGTCTGGGAAAGCCATTTATGTGTATGTGTATTCCTTGTGGTCAGGCTTGCCTTACTTCTTCTTCTGATGTAATGCAAGATGATTATTGGAAAAAAAATCTGTAAGGAGAAACTTCCAGGCTCTGGAGGAAGATCCTCCTTTAGCTTGCAGTGTCCTGCTTAATTGAAAAATAACAATCAAGTTCATGCATGTGGACTTCCTTGTGCTGATATAATGAATTTTTAACAAGGTCAGTGCAAGTTTAGAGCATGTTTAATGAAGCTGATTGTCTTGTTTCCAAAACTCACATTCTGTTGTGGTTTTAGGCATACATTCAGACTTTTCTTGTAATCTGATAGAGCTTGATTAATTTACTTATTATTTACAAGTGAGCTATATAACAGTCTCATTGAAACAGTCTTTCTCACCTACTAATAAATCACAATTTGTTTGCTGATTTGTTTTTAGTAATAAACAGTTATGACAATTTTTGTAATGATATTATTGCTACTATAAGGCACTCTTAAGAAAGAATAGGTGTGTTTTAGAAGAGAAAGAAAGGACATAACCCCAGGTGTACTGTGTTCATTTTAGGACATCATCATTTTTCAGTTGTCCAGTCATCAAACATCAGTATTGCTCTGTATCATGTATCATTAGTCATTAACTGTATTTTGCAAGCTAATAAAATAAATGTGTGATTAATGACACGATGCTTCATTAACACAGTAATAGATATAGTGACTTTGGTCTGAACATTTTCCTAATGAGTCGCTAAGGACAGAAGTCATGATGAAATTAAGAGCCCTAATCCTTGCATAATTAACCCTGAACCACACTTTGCTTATTTTTTTAATGTAATTTTATCTCAAAATAATAAGTCATTAATGTAATAAACCCTGTGTATAACACAGTAACTCATATGTATGAGAAATAATTCTGCACACACAAGATAATATGTTGTACTTAGGAGATAGGAAGCCAGTTTTCACCTCACAACTGCTTCTATTTTTGCAAACTCGTAAATAAATCCAAATTTTATTTATAATGATAGCTCTTTCTGTTATCCACGTCATACAGGTATCATGATGCAAACAAACAGGAAGTATTTGATTTATACTTTAATAAACCAATTTACTCCATTACATGTTATTAATCTACATTCCACATGCCCTTTGTGTCACTTACCCTGCTGGTTGGCTCTGTTAAAAAGGACAAAGTGAAGGCTGATGCCTGCTGAGCAAAAAATGAGTGTTGATGACTGATGGCATGATGAATGATAAGGAGTAATACTGATGTTAGATGACTGCAGAAGAAGTGAATAATGATGATGTCCTAGCATGGACACTGTATTTGAGAGGTGGCGGAACAATTGTGGACACAAATCAGTGGGTGAGAAGTTCTGAAACACAGAGGAAAATGTACAATTTTTCTATGTTCCAATTAGTTCACTAAATCAATGCACCCTAAACATAAACAATTTACTTATGTAACTCTGCCACATCTTCATTGGTCAGCTGTTTTAGCAGTTATAATAATCAAAGCAAAGTTGCACGTATTCATTTCATTTAATTTCCGGTGGATAATAGCCATTCATATTGTCCATTTATTCTGCTAAGATTTCCTTTAAAAATGTTTCAGTGGTAACTTTCATACTACTGTTCATTGTAATATTGTGAAAAGTAATATTGAATTAGAAGTATCAGTTGAGATCATACAGTATATTCTAGTGCGGCACTATAACCATATGTTTTATTCCCTGATTTTTTTCAGAAAAATATAAAAATGAATGCTGCGGTGGGTTGGCAACCTGCCCGGGATTGGATTCCTGCCTTGTGCCCTGTGTTGGCTGGGATTGGCTCCAGCAGACCCCCGTGACCCTATGTTCGGATTCAGCGGGTTGGAGAATGGATGGATGGATGGATAAAAATGAATGAAATTATGTACTTGAATAAATTATTGTTCTTCATGGTGCCAGAGACATGTTGATTAGACATGCAATTAAGAACTTTACCAAACTCAGTACATGCAACAACAATATCTCTCTTACATTTCTCATATTTACTCTTTTTGGTAGGATTTTTTTTTGATGTACATGATTTTTTTTCTATTAGAAAAATATGACTCGAAAATGCTGCAGTTTTAAAGTGATTATGTATCTCTGTGACACCTTAACTAATAATACCAAATGAAATTATCATATTCACAAGTAGTTTTACCAGCACATCACAAACTCTAAATATGTCACATGTGAGTATTTCTAGTCTTACTTAGAAGGCTACTAAGATACTTGGAACCTATTTTCACAATTAAAAAAACATTAACGTGGGATGAATTATTTATGAATTATAAATAATATCTCTCAATTGTATAAAAAAAATCTTGGGACGAGACAAGACTTTTTCAGAGAGACTAGATGAAACATTTTCAGAGAGATAATTTCACGTCACACAAGACAACACTTTGTGCCAAGAGATGAATTGAAAAAATAACAGGTCCAAGCAGGGGTGGAAATAAAAGACAAACAGTAGAAGAAGAAAAGACAGAGTAGAAGACAAAGTAGAACGTCGTAAAGAGGTTCAAAAACGTTGGTGCGATACACATGCAGACCTGGATAGAGATTATGAAAGTACAAAAATTTGAAAGTCTCAAAAAACTGATAGTAAAGATCACATTAGCGCTAACAAACGGAAATTATTACTCAGTAAAATAACGGAACAGCGAAAAGAGATCGAATATATGGACATAGGTGATATGACAGAGCTACTACAAGTTTAATTTCAGAGAAACCACAGTTTGGTCAGGTTTACATTTATGATCACGGAGAAGCAATGCAACATAGAGTCGAAAGAGTTAAACGATCGGAAGTATTCGAAATTCCCCAGCCAATAATGGATACAAATCCATACGTCCAAAAGTATTGCACTTTACACAAAATTTATCTGAAAAACACGGACAAAGAAGTTTTCTTGGATTTCTAAATTAATCCGAAAGATCACGCTTGCATATATAATAAACCAACATGTGATGAATTGTAAGCGATAATAGTTTCGAAAGATGGAGATATCAAAAATAGAGTTGATATTCATGTTTATCCAAAAGCACAGCACGATTCGTCGCAAGTGGCAGATCCAGGAAATGACTAGCGCGTAGGGCCTGTACGGGGGTTGGCTAGCGCAGGAACAGAGACCCCTAGTATAACAATATAGAAATCATTGCAGCATTACCATTGGATCATTACCAAGCAACATTATGCCTGCTGGGCAGCTAGTGATCAGTCAGCTCCTGCCATTAGCAAGGCAAACATATGGTCTATCCCTGCTCATGCATTTTCTATTCCTCAGCAAGGTTTGGACTAATGACCTCCTCATCCACCACCATCACAGAAAGTCTCACACAATTCCAGTCCATTATGGATGCCTTTCAGATGAAAGGGATTGCTCCAGTCTTTGTTACAGTCACACCCTAAAGGCTATGCGGTCCAGCTATGGGCAGCCAAAATTATGGCCAGGTTGAGAGCAGTGAGTTTGATGAGTAGAGAGAAGATCTGGGGTGGTTAAGGGTTTTTAAAGGAAGGAATAGAGTCTTGCCATTGGTTTCTTTGGTGTATATAAGGCCATCCTTTTTGGATGACTATTGGAACAACATTTTGCCCATCAAGACAGCCAATTGTTTGTTGAAATTTTTCAGAGCTGAACTGGGAAATACATGTAAAAGCAAAACAAAACAATCAAAAATAAAAGCAGAAACTGAAACCCGGACAAAAGGCAAAAATCAAAGTCAAAGTCAAGAAAGACACGAAGCCATGAGTAGCAATTAAGAATTTTGTTTTAAAGGTATTGTATCCACAAACGAGATAAGGAATTGCTTTCCTAGCTGACCTTTTATCCTGTCACATTGATGAACAGCAGGTCATAACGTCATAGGCCACACCCCTAGAAACTTGGGATGTGACCTTAACAACGGATCCAAAATTGACAGCAAAAGGAAAGCGTCAAAATGGCATTGAAGACAATAAAATATATCAAAAGAAACCCCAAAAATTAAGCCTGATCATGACAGTTATGTTTTTTTATTCAAGTTTGGCCATTTAGATAGTACTTTGGAAAGCCATCTCTGGAATGTAACTTGGCTTGTGGTCAATTCATCAGATAAGGCACAGAGGCTGTATTCTAAAGAATTGCTCTTTTAGGAAGACTGAGGCTCTTTAGATGATGTTAAGGGCCAAGAACCTGTATTCCAGCTATAGCAAAATGGATAATGTCAGTCTGTCCTGCAGCATTTATGCATTATTTATTAGGTATAACCTTCAGCTGAATCCACATCTGAACTTTGGGAATGCTAGTACCTTGCAACTCAAGTGAACAGAGTAGTGGATTTTAATGGTGCTAATACAATTACAAAGATTTTTCTAATAACCAATTAGCATTTTTACATGAATAATTAAGGATAAGCTAAATGAGTTTACCATTCATGACACTAAAGGAATAGCTGCTGAAAATGGGTCTTTGGCCGTCATATTTGAATAATGAATTAAAAACTTGTCGCTCAAGCAGTAATGTCCATTAGAAACACTGGTAATGTCTTACCTATATTTTTAAATCAGCGTAAGGGTATCTTGATATCCAAAACATGAAAATATTTGGATAAGTCCAAACATTTGACTCGTAGTGTATATTGTGGGGTCCTGGGGGGATCCTGGCTATTCCCACCCTGAATATCTAATACACTGCTTAGAAAATTATTCCATATATCTATTGTTCTCTATGTAATGAAATACATGTACAGTGATACCTTGAGATACGAGTTCCGTGACCGAGCTCTTAAGTCAAAATGCTCTTATCTCAAATCAGTTTTTCCCATTGAATGAACTGAAATGCCATTAATCCGTTCCGGACCCCCAAAAAACACTGCAATTTTTTTGTTACATGTTTTTAAATAAGAAAAATGTACTTATAAATAACAAATATTGTATAAAAACACAATACAATAGAATGTACTGCAATAAACTGGTTTTATTAAGTACAGTATAAAGTACAGCTTTTACCTTGGAGATCAGACGAGTTGAAGATGCTGACAGAGGTGGTGGAGAAAGGCTGAACTGAATAACTGAATGTTATTCACTGATTTTTGCCCTTTTCACCGCACCTTCCTCACTTTCATCTGCAGGGGCTTTCGATAAAAACCTGTCCAATGAGGTCTGTTTCATCCTGTCAGAATGTTTCTAAAATGCGTTAGGCAAGTGTCATTAAATACAGCTGCTGCGCGATCAGTTGTAACTTTTTCAGGATGTTTCTTTTCAATAAAGTCAAGCGTTAGGCAAGTGTCATTAAATAGCTCCACTGCACTATCAGTTGTAACTTTTTCAGGGTGTTTCTTTTCAATAAAATCAATTGTTAGGCAAGTGTCATTAAATAGCGCGGCTGCACTATCTGTTGCAATTTTTTTCAGGGTTATCTTTTAAATAAACTCAAGCGTTAGGCAAGTGTCATTAAATAGAGCTGCTGCGCGATCAGTTGTAACTTTTTCAGGATGTTTCTTTTCAATAAAATCAATTGTTAGGCAAGTGTCATTAAATAGCGCCGCTGCACTATCAGTTGCAACCTTTTCAGGGTGTTTCTTTTCTTTAAAGTTCGAAACTTTTTCCTAAATTGCAAACACTTCCTTTATCTCACTTTATGAGGTAACCTCCTTCGCCTCTGCCTTCTCCGCGATACTGATCTCCTGCAGAACCTCCGTATGTTGCTGCTTCTGTAGTTCCGTCAACTCCTCCGTCGTCAGTTCCTCTGAATGTGCGCCGACAAGCTCTTTGATGGCTCGTATTTCGAATTTTGGCTCATAACTCAAGGCAAAAAATCAACCTAGTGACGGCTCGTATCTCAAAAAACTCATATGTTGGGGCACTCGTATCTCAAGGTACTACAGTACTTCCTAATATTGGCACAAAATGTACCCTTAACCAACTTTCATCTTTACTCCTATGTTCTTAGTGCAAAACTAATTTCAAAGTCACAGATGCCACCTCCAAAATTTATAACCCTTCTGTCTTCCTACTTCTTAATCATTTATTGCTTAAATAAAAAAAAAATCACCACCTACCTCGAAACTCATATCCTGCAGTCCTAGAATCAGTCAGTAGCTGTACAGCTTAAACACAACTTGTTGGTTATCCTATTAACATTTATAATCACTTCTGTACAGCATTAAGGACTGAACAATGACTTAACATAAGAATATTTTGGCAAGAATGTGTTATTGAAAAAAATACACTATAACAAAATACTAGATTTTATGTTTACTTTAAAATATATTAATGCAAATAGTACAAACAAAAATTTGGAATTACTGCTTTCTCTATTTAATCACAAGTAGCATTAAATCCTGAATCATACAGAATCGTGCAGAATTATCTAACATCCTTAGTTTAAGATGTGTATATTGTAGCTATAATGAAACGTTCAGTGTGTCTAGTTGCTAGGCAATTGTCATTACAGCACCTGAGTACTTTAATTGTGCATAAGACTTTAATCCAGCCATGTTTACTCACCACTGTTGCTTCTTAGAATTTCCATTCAGTCTCTAGCTTTAGCATTTCTTCTTGCTCTCTGACTCTTTGTGATTTTTACTCTGCTGCTGTTTCGAGGTACTACTGACATCTTCCAGTTTTTTCTCGTTTCAGCTTATTTTCAAACTGATGTCTCTGATTTTAGCAGTGGCAGCTACTGTATCTTCAGGGACGTCCTAACCTTATTATAATTAGCCAGGGCTAAACTGACAATAAAAAATGGGGGTAATTGGGGAAGACTTTTAGAATCTGATACGTGGCAACAATTTGTTAAATCAACGCAGTATTTAACATTGAGATATACTAAAGGATTTCCAGCATAGAGGGCAAATTTGTATGTCTGTTTTCAATTATGAGCACTGTCTTCTGAATTCATAACAGAAACATTTTGATGAAGCAAATAACTACACACCCACTGACCTTGCAGTTAGCCTATACTTGCAAACTTGGAACCCACAATTCTGAAATGAGACTTAAAATTTGTATGCTCAGAAAAATAACTTTTGACTTTTAACTGTACCTAAAAATAAGTTTTGTTAAAAAAAGCATGTTTTTCATTTGATGTGCTTTATTTTCAGAGCCTTTTTAATCCCATGATAAAAGATGCCTATTTGCCAGTAGTAAATTAAAAGAACCAGTCATCTATATACATAAACAAACAGTAATATCCTTATGTTGCTTCCAGAATTTTGATATTCTATGCCCACAGAAACTGTTTCTTAGTATATGCATGTTATATAATACGTATAACTATATCTGATATGTGCACAGTTGAACTATGTGGGGACACTCCAGTGGCATGTATCTAGTTTTTGAAGAAGGAAGCATGCTGTGTAACCTACTCCTGCCATTTCAATTTGAAACAACTTTTTCAGTAAACTATTAAAAATCTTATGTATTTATTTATTTATTGGTTACCTGTTGTTTTTTCCTCTTCTCCGAAGGTCTCCTGGATTTAAAATTCTTCACCCTGCCATGGACATTGAGTATTGCAAAACCTATGAAAGAATCCCACTTTTCCACTTCTTTGGATTAGTGCCCAAAAACTATGACAATAGTCATGCAAATATCCCAGTAAACTCTTTATGATTCTGTGCATCCAGTTTAGCTATTGGTATGCTGCACAACATTCTTAGCACAACCACTTTCAGATCTCAATGTACCATCTCAAATACGTCGTACCTGCATGAGCAACTCCACTTTCACCTGGAGAGGGATACTTTTACCTCATAGAGCCACCGCCCTTGACCACCCTAACCCACTCTCACTCTCTCCTCAGAGTACTGCATCCTCCACCCATCCTTCTGCTGATACCAGCATAGGAGAGAGTTTTTCCCACCCACAATTACAGCAGCCCAGGTATGCAGAGAGCTGAGGAGACTTCATGCCAGCAAAGCAGTAGGTCCAGATGGAGTATCGCCACGACTGTTGAAGGCCTGTGCGTTGGAGCTGGGGAGTCCTCAACAGCACATCTTCAACCTGAGTTTGGAACAGGGGAGAATCCCTAGGCTTTGGAAAACATCTTGCATCACCCCAGTCCCAAAAGTATCATTTCCTGGTCAGCTTAATGACTTCAGGCCTGTTGCCCTGACGTCACATGTGATGAAGACCATGGAACAGCTGCTGCTTCACCACAACTGGACTGGACTGCCAATACCGATGCTCTGTGCAAAAGAGGACAGAGTCGACTTTACTTCCTTAGAAGGCTGGCGTCCTTCAAGATCTCTAATAAGATGCTGCAGATGTTCTATCAGACAGTTGTGGCGAGCACCACTTTTCTACGCAGTGGTGTGCTGGGGAGGCAGTATACAGAAGAGGGACGCCTCACGCCTGGACAAACTGGTGAGGAACGCAGGCTCTATTATAGGCACGGAGCTGGACAGTTTGACATCTGTAGCGGAGCGACGTGCGCTGAGCAGGCTCCTGTCAGTCATGGAGAATCCACTGCATCCACTGAACAGTATCATCTCCAGACAGAGGAGCAGCTTCAGCGACAGACTGCTGTCACTGTCCTGCTCCACTGACAGACTGAGGAGATCGTTCCTCCCCCACATTATGTGACTCTTCAATTCCACCTGGAGGAGTAAACGTTAACATTATACAAAGTTATTGTCTGTTATACCTGCCACGCACTCTTCACCTTGCATTTTTTAACTTGCACTGCATTTTTATTTGATTAATATTGTTTTTATCAGTATGCTGCTGCTGGAGTATGTGAATTTCCCCTTGAGGATTAATAAAGTATCTATCTATCTATCTACAGCACTTCCGTTCTCACAGGAAATCATACTCAAATTTGACCAAGAGAACAAAATCATCTGAAAAGTACTTTGATGCAGTTTTCAGCTCTCTATTTTACAAATTTCTGACATTCTTTTGGCATGTCCCTATGCTGTTTGTCATTCAAAATAATGCTTTAGATTGAAGTCAATTTCTATGCAACTAGACACACTTAAACCTACAGAGATGACTCAAGGTACAATTAATAGTAAAACAATGGGTTTGTCAGTAAAGATCACTAGAATCTGTATGTGAGCAGATCTTATTCCAAAAGGCCACTTGGCAAGCTATAATGGAGAAAATTAATATGAAAACTGTAAAACTGTAATAAAGATGATGAAGAATTATTTGGAGGTTGTTATAATGTAGCTCACTTTGAGGGTCTGAGAAAAAAGCCTCTGGTGGAGATAAACTAGAGGATGAAATAATTTATTAAACTTGATTGGTGTCTGGTCTGTTAGAGAGCAGTGGTTCTTGCTGTTTAGTTGTTGTATTTCAGAATTAACTTGCCATGAACTCTCAGCTTTTGTATGGCCAAAAGACATTTAAGACACCCCAGTACCAATCTGACCATAATGTGAAACCTAGAAGGAAAAACAAGGAACATAATAAATTAGTGTGTGCAAATGAAATTTAGAAGCAAAAGACAATAGACTCAAGAAATATACAGATTTTAACTGTTGTAGATGCAGACCAAACTGAGGAGCAAATCACATTGTTTTCATGTTTATTTTATTCTTTATTCTTGCACTCACTCACTGACACTACTCTGCATTATATAATTATATATCTTTAACCATGCTTTTTCCCCAATTTGGAATGTGTTGTATTAAGAAGGAATGAATTATGAGATGCAGCACTGATTATGTACATTTATAAAGAATATGTTTAAGTCACAGTGTGAAATTAGTTTTTTAATAAATGTTCAGTGCATAAGAAAATATATGATCCTTTTAAATTTTAATTACTATACCAAAGATATATAATTTCCATTTGAAACAACAAATGTTTTGTTTAAATTCAAAGCTGATATTGGATTCTTCCATTAGTAACATATCAAAGGTATGCAATTTGTAGTAGTCTTAGTGTAGCAGGAAAGTTAATTATCTCGACTGAAAAATTTGTAGGTAAAATCCCAAGGAATTCATACACACAAGCTAAAAGCTATAAGTTTTTAAAATATGCTGCACCAGGGCTTGCATTTATCAAGGGTCACAATATTACTCCTAGGAATTGCACTAAAAGTCTGACTAAGATAAGAATTTGTCCTATTTCAGAGTTGGACATGAAAAGACATTAGGAAGTGTTCTACTCCCAGTCCGAGAGAGGAGTAAGGGGCAACATTTGAGAACGAATGATGTCAATCACTCTTTGGCATCCCATATCACGAGTTAACACTCAAGATGACATATTGTAGTTTTCTGATACTAATGCTGAGACTTCACCACAAAGTTAATAATAATAATAATATTCAAAGTAGTAGTAGTAGTAGTAGTAGTACAAGGAGAAAAAACATAATAAGGTAGGATAGTGCGCTAAGCTGCACATAATTGTTGCCATTTTACAACATCTTTAATAATGCTGTAACAAGCACAAAGATGGAAATGCCAACAAACACATACTGAATGAGTGTTAAGCCTGGTAATGTCTCTCTATTATAAAAGGAAATCCTGAGACAAGAGATAATTGAAAGAGATAATTTCAAGTCCCGTGAGATGAGAGTCATGCCCTTCTCTCAATTATATTCAACCACACACATGGCCCTCTCACCTCTCATTTGTGTGAATGCTTTTGACAGACACAGATCCTGCTCTCTTAGCTCTTATAAATTTTTACTTTTTCTTCACTTTAAGTTCCCAATAAAAGAAGACTTATTATGTCCAAATCTTATTGAAGAATTTAATCCTGAAGGGTTATCAACAGAAGAAATGAGTACATGGGCAATCCTAGTACCAAGAAACAATGAAGTCAAAAATTGTTGATTGGTTATATGGCAAATTGGTTAAATGTATATCAATAGACTATGCTGAAACAGTTGGTGGTGATCGTGCAGAAGACATTACCTTACAATATCCCGAAGAATATCTACTACCGTTAACACTGTATGGTCTTCCACCGGCCAAATTACTGTTGAAAGAAGGATGTATCCAAGAAAGGTAATGTAGTACATCTCCCGTGGATAACATTAGACACCAAAGGAGATCTTGATATGCCATTCATATTAAAACATTAACAGTTTCCCGTTAGTACAGCTTTTGCAAAGACAATTAACAAATCACAGAGACAATCATTTGAAAAAACTGGTTTATTTATTAGAGAGAAAGAAACAAAATTCACTCACGGGCAGTTATACGTTGCATTGTCACGATGGAAGTTCAAACACAGAATCAATTCGATATTGTTGAAAACTTAATTCAAAAAATTGTTTTTACTGAAGTATTACAGCAAAAGTGTAAGTTTAAAAAGGATTTGCGTGTTAATTTCAAATCCAAACAGAACAAAATCATATAACGCAATGAAAAACAAAAATTACTTTCAAATTATTATGTTTTACTATTTTTTAATATGGTTAATTACTCGTTGAATGTAAAATATTTAGTTCTATTATGCATTTGTAACAATCCCCTTGAAAATAACAATCTGTTTAAATGGTATATCCGCATCCCCATACGTGAGCCGCTGAACTGCAAAGTGGATAGCGCGTAGCTACGGTCCGGGGGTTGGCAAGCAAAGCGAGCGGGGGTCAAAGCCCCCTAGTTATTTAACAATGTTGATGTTTATTTAACAATGAATGATCCACAGCTGTACTTCAGAAGATTCACCTTCCTACTGTTATGGCCATGGAAAAAGCTCATAATGTAACAGTTATACTGAAACTAGCCATGGTTATTCCTGCACTATTACTGAAGTTGTGTTCCATCTTGCACTCTTGTATCTGCTTCCAGAGTCACATGACATGTCTGTCTTCCTCAGTGATCTCCACTTATCTTCTGTGAGGCTTTATTTATAAATAATGCCCTGAAGTCTCTGCCTGCCTTTTTGAACTGTCCCGGCCTTGTAGAATATAATGGGAATTTTCCAGGGGTTTGTGGAATGCAAAGCTCAGCATGCCTGTGTAACATTTCACTGCAATCACAAATCCTGCCCCTCTTATATACAGGGTTAAATGCTTGCTACTAGAATACAGTTTACATTCATAACCACCAGTGTGTTGATACTGTGATATCCATGCGATTCACATATGCATGCTTATCCATACTTGGGGCAATGACTTTTTTTATGCATGCCAATTTGCATGAATGCAGCTTGCTTTAACATTAGCTCACGTGGAGTGGTGGGCAAATGTGTAATCTGCATATTAACTCACATGATGTAAAGGCATTCAAAGGTTGGTGCAAAATTCAGGAAATGCTTGGTTTACCCGATATTACCCGATACATCACCATTTCAAAACTGCCTTTTCCCTGTGGCCAAAACATAATGTTTACAATGCTTTAATTTCTTCTGGTAGCACATGGCTTATTAGTATGAATGTATTGATCACATAATGTACAACAAAAATCTTTTTACGAGTTCATTGTTGTCTAGTGCTTCCAAAACATTCACCCTTTCCTTGGGTGTGCAAGAATACCACCTTCTTCAGCGAAAAGCTAAAGTGAACCATTAGGATGCAGTAAAAGGTGTGCAGTGTTTCCAAATAATTAAGGTAATACCATTTTTACCAAACTTCCAAAGATGTGTGTGTTAGATTATTTGTTGGATTACAAACTGGCCCATTTGAATGAAGGCTTTTTCACTACAGACTCCAGTATTGCCACAATAAACATTGGCCATCCATCAACCTTCAACTAAATTATGCAGGTTTGAGAATATATGTTTGTATGCATAATAAAAAAAAATGCCACACCTGTAAATGCTGGGGGGACGAAGACCAGGGACACCCAAAGTGCTCCCGGGTGAACGGCCGACACTTCCGCCACACCAGGGAGTGCCGGCAGAAGCTCATTGGAAGGCACCTGGAGCACATCTGGGTGGACATAAAAGGGGCCTCCATTCGATAGCTGGAAGAGGAAGAAGCCTGGAAGAGAGGAGTGGAGGTGGTGAAGAGACAGACATTGTGTAAAACCTGGACTTGAAGGTGATTGGTGCTGGGGCACTGGGTTGTGTGTGGTATTTTGTATATAATATTATGAATAAGCGTGTGTTTGGGTGCAAACCAGCGGTGTACGCCTGTCTGTGTCTGGGCTGTTCTCCACACTATGTATACCTATCATTAGCTTTAAATACAAATGTACAACAATAGCTTTAAACACAACATCCCTCTATACAATAATATTATTTTGTAGTTGGCTCAGGCTCAGCATTCAAAAACATTCCACCCTTTGTAATTCACAGTTAGAACAAAACACTTTTTCCCAAAAATTAATTACCCAGTTGGGAAGACAACAGGAAGTGAATGAGATACATTAAGAACACAGAAGAAATGAGTCTCAGTCAAACTTTCTGTACGTTTTTTAACCTACAGGAAGACAGTATGCCATGCTGATTTGAATTTTGTTTTCAGTTTTAATGCTCTGCTGTCAGGTGTATAAGATAAGGTTTTACCTTGTATTTCTATGTCTAGAACAACAAGAGCAATCCCATTATAGACAGACAGATAGATAGACACAGAGATGGATAAATAGACAGAACTTTGTCTCAAGGGGGAAATTTGGCAAGCAGAGCATATAACATTAGATAATCTCTGTGCTTAATTTGTAAATCATGAGGTGTCAAAGCTAATAATGACTGCCTGGAGATGGAATGTCTGTGTGACGATAACAGTAATTTGGCCTCTAGAGCAGAGCACTGTTAATGTTAAATTCTGTCATCAGTCTAATAAATAAATCAAATTAGCACTGTTCACACATATACACAAATGCATAAATTAGTGTTGTAGTTGGATATTTTGCAGTCCTTTAATGTTCCAGGTTCCCAACTCTGTGTAATAGATATTTATTTGAGTTTTTGCTCTCCTCAGCCTCCTCTGATGCATTGTTATTCCCCTTCCCTCACTCCCAGTTCTTTTATTGCTCAGCCTCCATGTTAGCATCCACACCTGCTACACCAGAAATAGTTTAAAAAAAAAAAACTATACTGCCCTGATGATTTATTTCGATTTGTGCAGATTCAATTGTTTTGTTTCTTTTTCATATCAGCCAATCAAAAAGCAATAGGCATAACATTAACTGGACTACTTTTATAAAGTTAAATAAAGTCTGTGAGGTAAACATTCTTGTTATTTAAACATTATAACATATTAAAACAGACATTTTATATAGATTTTGGGGTTTTGGAATGCATCTGGAGGTCTTTGAGTACAGACGGCTCAAAATCAGAGGGTCAGGAGCTGGGCTCTAGCACAAATTAAGCACTGAGTAATCTACATCAATGTAAAAAAACCTTGATTTTCTGCACTTCCATCTCTAAATCTGTTGATGTCACTCTTTCAAATTACTTGCTTTACACCTAAGAAAAAAAGCTTAAACATCTGTGGAACTAACTAGTAAGGGCCACAAAACCATTCTACAGTAAATCCAGGTTGTTGTTTGTCTGATTCTTAAAGAATGAGAGTTTGCCACCACAATCTAGCCTTGAGATTCAATTACAGCCGAGAAATCAAAACGAGCCTTACCCAAAAATCAGCAAGCAGGTTTCCAACGTTCCCAACAAAAACCACTAAATGTTCCAAAAACTCCAAAAGGGAAGAGCTGAACCATAGAAAATTCCTGGCCCCAACATACCAAAAACAAATATTTAAATTCCAGAGATTTATTAACAAAACATAATCAGAAAAAAGAAGCAAAGACAAAAGCAAAAAAACAATTCAAAAGAGGCATGCCAAAAATGCAAACCACAGCAAGCAAAACCAGCTCACAATCCCACAAATCGTATGCCTTTAAACAAAGCCAAAGTTTATAAACAGAGTATCAGAAAAAGAGAGCACTTACACAATCCAAAATTTAAAAAGACTATCGTAAGATAGAAGTTGAAGCTAATGCTACTGCAGCCTTTTTATGGAGGGATGAGCTCTTAAAGTAGCACAGCTAAGGTCACATAAATATTAACATAAAATAATAATTCAAACCAAATATTCATTAAGAAATAACAGACAAGAAAAACATCAATAACAATATTTATAAAACAATAAAAAACAACAATTAAAAGAAAAAAGAAAAAATGTTTTTTATTAGGGTTAAAACTCTAGCTGTAGCAATACTGTTATGAGCATTACATTTTAAAAAGTTATTTAAAAGAAAAAAAACTGATTTCAATTGTCCAGTCATTTATGTTTCCTCCATTTTGAGAGCCCCATTTTGATCTAATAATTTTGACTTCAACTTTCTGTGTCTGTTCAGGCTTTGGCATTTGTATTAACATCCTTTTGACTTTAACCTATTTCTGACTTAGACTGTTTCATCTCCTGGTCCCATTCTTTCCAGTATTCCTTTTAGCCTCCAGGCAGCACAGTAACACCTAAATTGTTTCAAAATTGAGTTCTAAGTGACTCCATTCTATGAATAAAATGTAATTGAAAGTGAAGTGTATGTGGGAGTAACAAAAGGATATGATCAGAGTGGTACACATGATATTATTTACCTTGACTTTCAGAAAGCATTTGATAAGGTCCCACATTAGAGATTTGACATCAAACTAAAATAAATGGGAGTTCAGGGTATAGTGTGAACATGGTGAATGCGGCCCCAACAGGACATGGCCGTTCATCCAAAAACCCCCTCTTAAACAGTGATACAATGGAAAACAAACACTGCTTTTCATCTCATCTTTGTGGATCAACTGCTAGCCTCCTGCCTGCTGCCGTGCCGTGTGTTCTGCATGTACATGTGGCTTTGAACATTTAAAAGACCGCACCGCAGCTATCCTAGTGTCTCACTGCCTTGTCTCTCTTCCTCCAGACATCCTCTGCTTTATTCTTATGTTGTATTCAAAAAAAAGTTTCTGTTTCTTGAAAACTGATTAATTTACTAGACTCCCATTTGGTCTCCATGGCACACCTCTAACTTTCGAGCATATGATGAATCAGATCTTGCATCCTCATTCTGAATATTCCGGGGCATACCTCAATGATGTCATGATTTTCAGTAATGATTGGCACACGCATTTGGAACAGCTTCAGGCTGTTCTTGACAGCTTGAGGCAGGCTGGTATGACAGCTAACCCCAAGAAATGTAGGTTGGGTATGTCTGAGACTCATTACCTGGGTTATTCTATGGGCAGGGGGTTGGTTCGACCTCAACTAAAAAGAGTGGATGAGCTTGCTTACCCATGTCCGGAAACACAGAAACAGGTTCAAGCATTTCTGAGGGTTGCCGGTTATAATAGGAGGTTCATCCTTGATTTTGTGAATAGGGCAGCTCCTCTTTCCTGTCTTACAAGGGGCAGGAAGAACCACCCTGTTATCTGGTTGGACAATTGTGAACAATTCTTCTGTGATTTGAAAACTGCTTTGTCTTATTACCCAGTTTTGTGGAATCCTGACTTCTCTAAAGATTTTGTTCTATAGACGTACGCTAGTGCGTTTGGTTTAGGCACTGTCCTGTCTCAGGTTTTCAATTGTGAAGAGCACCCTATCACATTTTTGAGTAGGAAATTGCTTCCACGGGAGTGTAATTATTCAATAATTGAGAAGGAGTGTTTGGTGATTAAGTGGCCTGTGGAGGCTCTCCATTATTATTTATGGGGTCATAAGTTTACCTTGGTGACCGATCATGCTGACAATAGGTTGTAGATGGGTAGAACATTTGCTAAAACACAAGACAGAAGGTTTTGGTGAGAGGAACATTATCAGAATCATGTGTTGTCCCACAATGATCAGTGCTGGGACCACTAGGATTTGTAAAATATATAATACTAGCAAAATACCCGCGCATTGCAGCGGCGAAGTACTGCCTTAAAATTTTTAAACTGAGGGAAAATATGCCAATAATTATTTGTTAAGGATCTCTTTGTATACCATGTTGTCAGTTCGGCCCTCCGGTTGTAACATGACCAAGCTGTGCGCTGAGCTTACTCTTGAGCATGTAACTTACAGTTGGCCATGTGAACAGTAATCTTGTCTCAAATCTCACAGCTTGGATTGCTGCTGTCATAATCGGTTTGAGTTTCATGGTTTGTTTCAATTACGATAGTATTTGCAGGATTTGTTGTGTTGAAGTGACATTCGGCATCTGTCATGCATTGTAAGCACACAACCGGTTTCATCGATAAAATCACATCCAGCTTTTGAGAGTTTAAACACTCATAAACATCAAAGTGTCCACTACTGAAATCGTCACCTGTGAATCTAAGATGTTTAAGAGGCATTGGCGGTTGTCGAAAGGTGTAAAATATTTGGCCATTTCGGTACACTTGAAAGTGACAACCGAACAATTCAGTGGCAGCCATCAACTCACATGCAGGTGCATAGGTGAAGGGCTTAAGCATTTCACTCTTATAGTGCTCCTGTGTAGTATAATTATCTCCTGTACCGTCATCAGTCCACACCTTGAACCTGTCCCAGTCATTCAATACATAAGACACAATGTTCCTCCGGATATCAAGAGTGAGCCTGATATGGCCGTGCAATATGTACAAAGAGAATGGAAAAGGTAGGTGCCATCTCCGGGCATGGAAACCACTCAGTAAGTGACAGCTCTTTGATCGATAGTGATCACCTCGATAGACATGGTTATGGGGGTTGGAATGATAAAGGAAATGGGTACCTGAGCAATGTAAAGTAAGTCTAAAATACCTATACAATAACTATAATTGTAATAAACAAACAATAAAACAGCGGAGAAGCCGTGAATTAAACAAAAAGGCTGTAGTTATCAGTAGGGAGACGTGAATCCCGTGGCGAAGCAAGGAAGGAAATGTAGAGACCGGAGCAAGCGGACGGTCTTATATAGGCAGGCAGCCAACAACGTGGGAGGCGTTGGGATGGGGGAACCCAACGCCACCTCACACAGTGACTGAGCTGCAGGCTATGGACGTATATATGTACGTAAGTAGGATTCAGGTAGCGAACCCATGTACCAAATTTCTTGAAGATGGGCCCATAAGTAACAAAGACTGTTGAAAAGTTCAATATGGTGGCCGACAGTGGCATCATACCACTGAAATAAGTACGTACATTGGTTTCGGTTAGCTCAGGGAAGCCACCTACCAAATTTCGTGAAGATGGGGCCGTAAATAAGAAAGTTCAACATGGCGGACGTTGTTGACCGTTATGACTGTTACGCATAGAATTTCTAAATGAAACCTGCTAAACTTTTGTAAGTAAGCTGTAAGGAATGAGCCTGCCAAATTTCAGCCTTCTACCTGCACGGGAAGTTTGAGAATTAGTGACGTTGGAAAGTTCAATATGGCGGCCAACAGTGGTGTCATACCAACGAAATAAGTACGTACATCGGTTTCCGTTAAAAGTTTAATATGGCGGCCGACAGTGGCATCATACCACCGAAATAAGTACCAAATTTCAGCCTTCTACCTACACGGGAAGTTGGAGAATTAGTGACGTTGGAAAGTTCAATATGGCGGCTGACAGTGGCGTCACACCACCGAAATAAGTATGTACATTGGTTTCGGTTAGCGCAGGGAAGCCGTCTACCAAATTTCGTGAAGATGGGGCCATGAATAAGAAAGTTCAATATGGCGGACGTCGTTGACCGTTATGACCATTACGCGTAGAATTTCGAAATGAAACCTGCTTAACTTTTGTAAGTAAGCTGTAAGGAATGGGCCTGCCAAATTTCAGCCTTCTACCTACACGGGAAGTTGGAGAATTTGTGACATTTGGAAAATTCAATATGGCGGCCGACAGTGGCGTCATACCACCGAAATAAGTACTACATCGGTTTTGGTTAGTGCAGGGAAGCCACCTACCAAATTCGTGAAGACGGGGTCATTCTTCTACCTACACGGGAAGTTGGAAAATTGGTGACGTTGAAAAGTTCAATATGGCGGCCGACAGTGGCGTCATACCATCGAAATAAGTAAGTACATCGGTTTCGGTTAGCGCAGGGAAGCCGCCTACCAAATTTCGTGAAGATGGGGCTATAAATAAGAAAGTTCAACATGGCGGACGTTGTCGACCGTTATGACCGTTACGTGTAGAATTTCGAAATGAAACCTGCTTAACTTTTGTAAGTAAGCTGTAAGGAATGAGCCTGCCAAATTTCAGCCTTCTACCTACACGGGAAGTTGGAGAATTAGTGATGAGTCAGTCAGTGAGTGAGTGAGTGAGTCAGTGAGGGCTTTGCCTTTTATTAGTATAGATAAATAACAAGGTGGTTAGGTTTTCAGATGATGCCAGGCATGGAGGATTAGCAGATAATATAGAATCCATTGAATCATTACAAAGGGACTTGGACAACATACAGGCTTGCACAGATTTGTGGCAGATGAAATTTAATCTAAATAAATAAAATGTATTAACCATTGGAAGGAAAAATGTTAGATTTGAATACATAATGGGAAGTGTGAAAACTGAAACGTATGAGAAGGATTTAGGAGTCATAGTGGACATGACACTGTCAACTTCCAGACAGCATTCTGAATCCATTAAGAAGTCTAATAGAATTTTAGGTTATAAGAATTTTAGGTTACATAGCAGGATGTTTGGAGTACAAGTTAAATGTCTCAGTTGGACTACTGTGTACAGATTGTCTCCAGGCTACAAAAGAGATACAGAAGTGCTAAAAAAAAAGTCTAGAGAAGAGTGGCTAAGCTGATTCCAGGACAACAGGCGATAAGTTATGAGGAAAGATTAAAATAGCTGAGCCTTTTCAGTTTAAACAAAAGGTGATTAATTGGTGACATGATTGAAGTGCTTAATGCTATGAAAGGAATTAGTACAGTGCATCGTGACTGTTACTTTAAAATGAGTTCAACAACATCACATGGACACAGTTGGAAACTTGTTAAGTGTTAAACTAGTACTTACCTAACAAAAAGAATGCAAACATGAGGTAAATATCCAATCAAAATGAGAAATAGCTAGAAAAGGAAATTCCTAACTGAAAAATACAAGAAATAAATCTGCATTGAAAATAAAAAAGGAAAACTGTGGAAACAATCTATGAGGGATAGAAGAGAACTCAAACAAATAATAATTACTAAATACTACAAAAAGGGCAATAACTATAAGGGACGTTCAAAAAGTTTCCGCACTTTTATATTTTCATTGGAGACAGTGAAGGCGAGAGTAGTAATTAGGCATTAAAAAGTTGGTACAACGCTGGGAAAATTGCATCGCAAATGAAGGTGACTATGTAGAAAAGTGATGTAATTTGTTTTTGAAACTCTTAATAAATAGAGTTAAAAATAAGTGAGGAAACTTTTTGAACGTTCCTAGTACAAAGATGAACTGAATCAATTAAAACATAGATTAAATTTCTCACATATATCAATTGCTTTACACTCTCCAATTTCCACTTACAAAGACTCAGACCAAAAATAAAAATGGCCTACTTCCACCATATAAAACTGAAGAAAACTTCACTGGAGGAAAGCCACTGCATGATATAATGTAACTCAACCGATGTCACAGCAAACAACTAAGGTTGCAGCAGCTACATTTGCAGAAGCTCAAATGACTGCAATAATTGGAAGTGCACCTGCGAAATTAACAATAACTACAGGCCTCATCCCCGTTGGCTCAAACTTAGAGTAAAACAAGAAAAAATAATTATCAATTGAAAGGAAATTATAGGGGGGAGATTATGGGTTGTGCCTATTGCAATATCGGTTGACTCTGTGAAAAAACTTTAAAAGTTAAGATCAATATATTTCAAGTCAAAATTATTTCTTCACAAACTTAATAAATATTAATGATAAGATCAGTATGTTTTAAGTCAATGTCTTCACAACCTTGATAAATATTAATTTGTCACAAGAAATTAGGTTTTTCAGTGAAGCATTTTTTCTGAAATTTTATAAAAATACTTTTTGGGAGATGCTCATGACAACAAAATTAAACTAGAAGTAATATGTTTTTGCCATTTGTTGAAGTAAGAATATGTTTCCTGTTCATTGCCTGCTCACAACAGCTTTTTTGGGTGGAATTTTATATTTTTTATGGGTGCATCACTAATCGGTTGTTATCATAAACCTTTCAGTAGCTTTAGTTTGCCTCTTTTCCTTCTTTTGTCTCTCTGTTTCTGTTTCATCAACTGGTATGTTTCCCCAAAGCTTGTAACAAATGATGCTCTGCCAAAAGCTTTCAGTATGTTATGAACTCATCGGATCTCTATATGGCATCTGTGGTCAAACTATTGTCAGTGTACATGATTCAGAAGGTGTACCGGTGGTACATGCATATTCAAATCATAATTTATATAAGCAATGCCCGGAATTCATACTGAATTATATAAAGACACAATTCTTCGATTACATATACAGTTAAGCTCCATGTTGCATCAATCTATATGGCCACATCTACAGCTAAGGTGTAAAGTTGGGTATGTGTCAGCATCAAGCAAAGAAAACAAACTATATATCTTAGCAGTGCTATATATTGTCAGATCTGCTGTGTCTGTGAGCATGCTACCTTCCAACAAATGTTTCGGGCTTTGTGTATTAATTACTCAAAGTGACTATAATAACATTCCTAGTGATTTTATATATAGTTTATACATAAGTGATATAATGTCCCACAAAACCTGTGAGGTTGAGTACTTTTGGTAGGGTCTATTTTTCACTTGTTACTTTCTGTGTTTTTACATTTTGCATACTCGATAACACTCTTGGCTTGAAAAATGGATGCAGTTGGTAAGTTTTAAGGTTTTATTTGGGCTCGTGCCGTGTGAAAAAAACTGCAAGAATAAAACAATTGTCCTGACATTAAAACACAACTTTATATATGTCGTGATTGTGAACAAATATCTTTGACTTGAAAAATACCAAACTTACCGTTTATTGGGAATCTCCATTTAATATGGGAGGTAAGAAATAATGTAGGATTAAACTAAAATCTAGTAAGTTAGTGGTTGGGATTCTTGCAAAACACAAGTAATTTGCAAAATACAGTGATCTATCATATGATTATTTCAGAATATATACCTACATAACTTTTTGACAGCCCATATCAGTGTAATAGGTACAGGTTTATATAAGGATTTCCAAATTTAAAAGTAGATAGAAAAGACAAGAGCTTGTTTCAAAAAAGGAATTTGTTAGGAAGTAAAATAAACAATTTTTAAGGACCTTAACTTGAAGGCCTAAGCTACATGATTTAGAGCCTAATAGAACTAGAAAAATAGTACAATGGTAGACTAATGTAAGCAAGTAAATAATTTAACTCACATACCTGCAAACGCATGGCATTGGTTATTAGACAAGGAGACTAGGGAGTAGTTGTTTAATATGTTGTTAATAATATCAAAGTACCATCATTTATTTACCTTACCAGTAGATAAGCCATGTTTTATGCGATTTTTGTGTTTGTGTGTATCATATTCATTATTTTGAAAATGACACTAACATGAATACTCAGAGCTCTTGGCCATTACAGCGCTTCCCAAAAATCTTTCCTCTAACAGTTTAAAATACCTTAACAAGAGGTTAATAACTTTAATAATTGCAATTTATAGCATATTGATAACATAAAGAAGTTATTAAACACCAAACATGAATGAGCTTATATACAAGTAAAGAAATGTTTTGACAGTTTGACACAATATCAGTGTCAACATTTAGCTTACTACTGAACCATTCTCTATGGTATAGTGTCTTACCAAAACAATCTGTTGTGTAGCTAGAGAAAATGATCCGACAGTGAAAGTGGAGGGCCACACGGTGTGGAACTTGGTTATTTGATTTTAAATACTTGTGATAATTTAAAAGAAAATCAAGGTTAAATCATAATGGATTTCTGTCAAAAGGGATTGCATTTCTCTGACTGAATAACTAACCCCCAGTCTGCTGCTTAAAATAAACTAAAGGTTCACAGACAGAATTTTTCTGTCACATGCATGGCCTTTTTTAATTTTTTTTTTTTTTTTGATAATATGACTGGAAAATCCCACTCCTGTCAGTTCCGCTTATGCTAGATGTGGAATACAGAACCTTTTCTAACCTAATTTCTACTGTCCTCAGGTCATAAATAAAATAATTGTGGAAAGCTATCACATGCATCAAATTTTATCATCTGGTATGTTTATTTATTTTCATATTCCAAATAAACTAATTACGAATTAGGTGACACCACTAAATGAATTCACTGCCGTATTACACTTTACATTTTAAAAGGCAATCTAGTAGTAAACAAAAGCTAGAGCATTTTAAACAAAAGTTGGAAAGAAGAAGTGAAAGCATTTGTGGCATTGGAATAAATTACAACATCCTTCCATTGATTTTCTGGTTATGCTTTTTTCATTGACAGAAGCAAAAAGAGCCCCTTCCCCTCCCAGCAGAATTAGGTAAAAGGTAAGAAACAGCACTTTGATGGGATGTTAGTTCATCACAGGACCCTTTCACATACACCAGAACATTTTACAGCCTCTTACTGCTACAAATATATGTGAGAAAAAACTGATGTAATCACAGAAAAAGGGAAGAACATACACATGTTTCACAAACAGGTGAGCAAACCACTGCATCACCAAAAAAATAGAACCAAGCGTAAATGCTGATATGATCGGTTACGCTGAGAATTCTTCAATAAATGAGATTACATCCAGAATTTTGTATAGAGGTTATTGTTTCATTAGAAAAGTCTCAAAAAGAGCAATTAGGATTAAGCCTGTGGTAAAACACATGAACAAAACAGAGCGGATTAAGTATTTTAATCTTTTTAGCCTCAAAAAGAGAAACCTAAAGAGAGATTTAATCGAGTTTGACAATATCTTGCAAGAAGCGTACAGGGTCAACCATAAATGCGTAAAAAAGAAGCTTCAGAAAAAATCTGTGGAATGGCTCATTCACAATGTATTAGTATAGTGACACTGTAATCCCATAGAAATGTTGCAATGACTGACAAGATTTTGTTAAATATATATGACAGTGCTTACATCAGTCTATAACATGATAACTTTAAAAAATCATTAAGAAAAGTGAGCTGCTGAAATACTGTAAGATCTCTTTGAAAACAGATTTAAATAACATCATGTATTTTATATCATTACTTAACCAATAGATAGATAGATAGATAGATAGATAGATAGATAGATAGATAGATAGATAGATAGATAGATAGATAGATACTTTATTAATCCCAAGGGGAAATTCACATACTCCAGCAGCAGCATACTGATAAAAAACAATATTAAATTAAAGACTGATAAAAATGCAGGTAAAACAGACAATAACTTTGTATAATGGTAACGTTTACCCCCTAGGTTTGGAATTGAAGAGTCGCATATTGTGGGGGAGGTATGATCTCCTCAGTCTGTCACTGAAGCTGCTCCTCTGTCTGGAGATGATACTGTTTAGTGGATGCAGTGGATTCTTCACGATTGACAGAAGCCTGCTCAGCGCCCGTCGCTCTGCCACGGATGTCAAACTGTCCAGCTCCATGCCTACAATAGAGCCTGCCTTCCTCACCTGTTTGTCCATGCGTGAGGCATCCTTCTTTATGCTGCCTCCCCAGTACACCACCGCGTAGAAGAGGGCACTCGTCACAACCATCTGATAGAACATCTGCAGCATCTTATTGCAGATGTTGAAGGACGTCAGTCTTCTAAGGAAGTATTGTCAGCTCTGTCCTCTCTTGCACAGAGCATCAGTATTGGCAGTCCAGTCCAATTTATCATCCAGCTGCACTCCCAGGTATTTATAGGTCTGCACACAGTCGCCTCTGATAATCACGGGGTCCAGGAGGGGCCTGGGTCTCATAAAATCCACCACCACCTCCTTGGTTTTGCTGGTGTTGAGGTGTAAGTGATTTGACCATTTAACAAAGTCCTTGATTAGGTTCCTATCCTCCTCCTCCTGCCCACTCCTGATGCAGCCCATGATAGCAGTGTCATCAGCAAACTTTTGCACGTGGCAGGACTCCGAGTTGTATTGGAAGTCCGATGTATATAGGCTGAACAGGACCGGACAAAGTACAGTTCCCTGTGGCGCTCCTGTGTTGCTGACCACAATGTCAGACCTGCAGTTCCCGAGACGCACATACTGAGGTCTGTCTGTAAGATAGTCCACGACCCATGCCACCAGGTATGAATCTACTCCCATCTCTGTCAGCTTGTCCCTAAGGAGCAGAGGTTGGATGGTGTTGAAGGCGCTAGAGAAGTCCAGAAACATAATTCTTACAGCACCACTGCCTCTGTCCAAGTGGGAGAGGGATCGGTGTAGCATATAGATGATGGCATCTTCCGCTCCCACCTTCTCCTGGTATGCGAACTGCAGAGGGTCAAGGGTGTGGCAGACCTGTGGGCTCAGGAGGTGAAGCAGCAGCCGCTCCATGGTCTTCATCACGTGACGTCAGAGCAACAGGGCAGAAGTCATTCAGCTCACTAGGACGTGATACCTTTGGGACTGGGGTGATGCAAGATGTTTTCCAAAGCCTCGGGACTCTCCCCTGTTCCAGGCTCAGGTTGAAGATGCGCTGTTGAGGACTCCCCAGCTCCAGCGCACAGGCCTTCAGCAGTCATGGCGATACTCCATCTGGACCCGCTGCTTTGCTGGCACAAAGTCTACTCAGCTCTCTGTTTACCTGGGCTGCTGCAATTATGGGTGGGGGGAAACTCTCTCCTATGCTAGTATCAGCAGAAGGATGAGTGAAGGATGCAGTACTCTGAGGAGAGAGTGAGAGTGGGTTAGGGTGGTCAAGGCCGGTGGCTCTATGATCAAAATGAAAATAGCCTACTCTGCTCTGTTGGGTCCTCGGCAGGGTGGGTCACCCTTGTGTCCCGGGCTGCTGGGTTCCGGGCCCGGCCGGCTCCGGGGTGAGCAGCTACGGGCGGGCCTGGGGGCTAGCCGTTGATATCTCCCGGGACTCTGCAGGCTGCTGGTTGTGGCCCCCCGGGGTGATCCTCTGTGCCTCTCGAGGGGGGGTTGGGGCTTCTCTGGTGACGGTCTCCCTGGGGTCTCCGCGCTCTGGGGTGACCACTGGATTTCTGGGCTTGGAACTCCCTCCATCTTCCGCACGTTTTTGGGGGCAGGTCTGTGGCCCTTCACACTCACTATTGGACGCTCCTATAGAGAAACCTTACACATACAAGCGTGCGTACACACACAGGTGCTCACATGGTGCTTTCATAGGTATGACTTGGACATCTTCAGCACATGACCTAAGGCTGTGGTTGGCCCTAAATGCCTTAGTAATAATTACTGTGTGATTGTTAGCAAACATTTTTACTTTTATATATCTTCATGTAGCTGATGCATCAATGTTTTTGTCTTGTGGTTTTTTTTTTTTTCCCCCTCTTTTTCTGCAGGTCTAGAAGCGGATTCTGGTTCATTTATTGTTTATTCTATACGAAAATCCCCCCTTCCCCCTTTACCTCCATCTCCTCCTTTTCTCTCTTCTTTTTCTTTCATTTTTGTCTCCGTGTCCTGTTCGAATCTTAAAAACATCTGAAAATATTTCTAATAAAGTTTTGGTATCAGGCGTGGCGTCAGCAGAAGCTGTAACGCTCCACCTGAGAGAAAAACTGTAAGGCTAGTCGCCAGCATTCAGACATCAATTCTGATTGCTTCACAGCCGAACAGGACACGGAAAAAAAAAAAAAAAATGAAAATAGCCTCTACTAAATCTTGGGTAAAAGTAGCCCTCTCCAGGTGAAAGTGGAGTTGCTCATGCAGGTATTTGAGAGGGTACACTGAGATCTGAAAGTGGTTGTACTAAAAATGTTGTGCAGCATACCAATAGCTAAAGTGGATGCACAGAATCATAAAGAGTTTACTGGGATATTTGCATGACTATTGTCATAGTTTTTGGGCACCAATCCAAAGAAGTGGAAAAGTGGGATTCTTTCACAGGTTTTGCAATACTCAATGTCTATGGCAGGGTGAAGAATTTTAAATCCAGGAGACCTTCGGAGAAGAGGAAAAAACAACAGGTAACCAATAAATAAATAAATACATACGATTTTTAATAGTTTACAACTGCATACAACTGGGTGGAAACTTCATTAAATACTGTTAGTTGTTGGAATTCTTCTAACTAATTCAAGACATAATATACAGGTGATTTATAAAGTGGCTAAGTATGTCCAGAGTAAGTGTTCATTAGGAAAGTTCTTTCAGCAATAAAGTATTTGAAAATACAAGTAAAGAAATAATGTTCTGAATCTGATTCAGTGCTAACAACAACTAGGCATGGCATTCAAAACAAAACCTGAATCTCTGAATATAGGAGTGCAAACCACTGCACCTTAGTGCAATGTAATAAATAAATAAGCACAATGACCTGTTTGGAAAAGTCAGCCAAACACTTAAGTGCTTCTCATTCAAGAAGATGTTTCAAATGCATATTTTGAATTAAACATTTTGAAATATGTACAAATGTTTTATTTTAAAGTATCTGTTACAAAATTTAACTGACTTTTTTTCTTTCCCTGAAACCATTTCTGATTTATTGAATACATTTTCTGTCCGTCTGTCCCTCTGTCTGTCTGTCTGTCTATCTATCTGTCCTATAGTGTCTTTAATATCTATCAGTCTATTTCAGGTAAATTGCTTCATAATTACTTTTGTCCATTTAAAGTAGTTTATTTATAATTAAACGATATAAGAAAAGTACAAGCTTATTTTTTTTATATTATAAAACACTAGCCGAAGCCCGCCGTAGCATACGGCAGTGTAAGAATAGGAACGGAAAACGGTGAGAAAGGAATTCAGTATAACAAAGGCTTAGGAAACCACCGTCGCATATAACGAAAATAGCATGGAGCGAAACCTATGCCAATGGTCGAGAGAGTACCTTCCTGTAGCAGGCTACGGAAAACATAGACATATATAGATAGACGGCGCATTCACTGTGTTGCCCAGTTGACACGATAAGTCAGCACGTCTGCCCTTTTGTGAGTGGTAAAGGTGCCATTTAAACTAATACAGGTAGACGTGGAAATCGGGTTTTCTGATGAAAAAACAATAATGTTTTAAACAGTATCATTTACATACAACAGATTTTGGTGAATCGTTTACATGCAATTATTTATATCCATTTATACACTAAATGTGTGCGTATCCCATGGTCTTAGAGATGGTGGGCGGGGCTCTGTCACTTGGTGGGCGTGGCTCTCTGTCTTGCGTGCACTCTCTGTCTGGCTTGTCCTTAGTTAGAGTTGGCAGGCAGGCTTTGGCGGGCGTGGCTCTCTGTCTTGCGTGCGGTGTAAAGTCAACGTGGCTCAGAGGTGCATGTGGACTTTTGCACAGACGAAAGCGACTGAGGCTGTGTTTGGTGAGTTGTTGTGTGCCTCGAGAGCAACGCTGGACTCGGGAGGACGGTTACAGTTGGCGTACGTGGCTCTGTCGTGCCTATCCCATGACGCGGTAGGAGGGTTAGAGTTGGCGGGCGGGCTCTGTCTTGCTTGTGCTCACTGTCTTGCGTGCCCTCAGTGTCTTGCTTGCGCTCAGTGTCTTGTGTGCCCTTAGTGAATTATATATATAGATTATTAATTGTAATTGTAGTATGTTTAACATTTAGGGAAAACTCAAGCTCACATGACTTAAAGATACAGAATATCCCTGTTACTTTGTTATCTATAAAACAGCCGATCCAAGCTCCTGAATTGCTTTTAATTGCTTTAAGTTTACTTTTAGCAATCATTTACATCTTTAAAACAGCTCATAGGAGGGAAAAAAAAATATTTTCCACAGTAACAGGTTAACAGCACACAAAGAAACAATTAAAATAAAAATTATATATAATACATATATGATACATATATATCATGGTAGACAAAAAGTGAAGACTGGAAGCTTTCCTGAGAACTTCAACCTATGTCAGACAAAGTATGACCTTCTTTCCATCTCAATATTAATAGAGATTGGGTATTATTTTAAAGACTTATAATTAGAAATGGTTATATAAGGTCAGCTGAAAAGAGTAAGATAACATATCTTTTTGTCTTACCTGTTATTAGAAAGATTCAATTAAAAAATATGATTACCAGAAGATCAATTATTTGTAATGGTGCTCCCAGTGGAATTTCTACACTACTGCATTTTCTAAGCATCACAATCTAGTCAGGTAGCTTCTGAAATACGTATTTCGTAATTGTGTATTCATACTGATTAAGTCAATGTCAACACTCCTAAAAATAAAGGTGCCAAAGTGGTTCTTCCGAGCAGTGTCACAGGGGAACATTTTTGGTTTCCAAAAGAACCATCCACATGAAGGTTCCAGAAAGAACCTTTATTTATTTAGTTCCATAACAGTTTAAATAAAGAATTATGAATACAAGAAAACAGTTTTGTAAAATACCAATGGATTCACAATTTTATAAGTACTCATGCAACATACAGTAACACATACTAAAAAATAATGGTTGTTTAGTAGTACTTTACTAGGTTGAAATCCTCACATAAAAGTTCACAATCTAGTAAAGTACCATTAAAGAACTGGTATTTGTTAATGTATGTGTTAACGAGGGACATGAAGAACTTGAACAATGCCATTAAGTCAAGTTCCTCTGAAGTCAAAAATGGTAACACCCTACTTCAGGATGATGAATCAGTAATGAAAAGTTGGATCCAACGTTTCGAAATGTTGCTGAACCATCCTTCTAACATTGATCAGTCCAACGTCCCCAGCAGCCACCTCACTCGTATCTTGATGCTTCTCCCTTCCTATCTGAAGTTTAATCCGCTGTACAGACAATAAAGAATAACAGATCTTCTGGTCCAGACAAAATTCCAGCAGAGATTTTCAAGGTGTGGATGGAGGGGAGGGGGGCTGTTTCTCGTTTCACTCCTACACCAACTGATTCTGCTTATGCTGTAGGTGACAGAGGGCTTCATAGACGCTCTATCACATTCTTTCACACAATTGCTGGGAAGATAATTGTGGGGATTTTGCTCAATTATATAGCTCCTGTGGCTGCAAATGTCCTTCCATAATCACAACATGGATTTTGTTGAGGTACAGAAGACATGATGTTTTTTAGCCTGATGGATTTGAGATAAATCAAGAAAATATCGTGTTCTTTTGCTGTTGATATTTTTTGATCTGGTGAAGGCCATCAAAAGCATATGCTAGGATATCCTCTTAAAGATTCAGGCAAAATTTGGCATCCCACCAAAATGACCAAGATTACACACATCCCCACACAAGAACATGAAGTGTGATGTTCCTTATCATGGAAAGAATGTCTTCCCCCTTCCCAGTTAAGTCCAAGGTGAAGCAAGACTTGTACCTTGCTGCAGTCCACCATGAAATCTCTAAAGGAACCTCCTCTGTAATTACACACCCAGATTTATAGTGAACTTTTCAAACACAACCGTTTGCTTGCCAAAGCTTAAGTCCTCAGCAGCAGGTATGAGTGAGATGCCGCACACAGATGATAATGTCAAACGCAGACACTCAAGAGAAGTTCTTTAATGTATAAAAGACTCCTGGATATTTGCATATAAAGCCTACACTCTGGAAATAACTACTATGAAGACGCATGCCCATAACTAACTTCCTCCAAATCATCTCATACAGCCATCTCAAGGCCCACAAGAGAAAAGTACCAATGTTGCCTCGCAGTAAGGAGATCATGGGTTCACATCCTGGGTCCTCCCTGCATGGAGAGTGCTCTGAGTAGTGAGAAGAGCGCTATATAAATGTAAAGAAGTATTATTAGTATTATTAAAAGAGAAGTGAATGGAAATTGAGGGTTCACTTCTTGAGATGAGAAAAGGCACATGACGACAACTAGGTTGTGTGGTTCATAGTAGAACAATTGCTTGACAAACAATACATTTTCAGAGGCAAAATCTAGGTTTTGTTAATCTGTTAGTATCCTGCCTACTATACATTTAAAATGTAGGTTTTGTCCACACATTAGAAACGTTTTTAGGTCCAAGGAACAAATTTCATTTACAAAGAACCCTTTTCAGAATAAAGGGGTTCTTTTTCAAGCAGTAGTTCAACAAGGAACCACACAACCCTGTAAAGTGCCATTTTAGAATCAGTATTTTAAGAGTGTACTAAAAATTTAAGCAACATGTGAAATTTAAACCTTATAATAAGAACCACTGGACTGTGAGAGATGGATACCTCTATCAGAAGGGAAAAAGAACATTGCAGTGAATTGCATATTTTTTTCTGAATAGCAGAAAACACAAAATGATGATGTAATCAAGTAGGTTTTGTAATGGACAATCAATCTGACAGCTAGAATACAAGGGAAAGGCAAAAAGCAACGTCAAGCCCCGAGTTGAAGTACATGAAATTCTTAACGTTAAGATTTACCATAACATAACAAAATTCTCAAACCAGCGAAATCTAATTTAGATGCATGTGGTGTCTAGAGTGGCCCATTCTTAAAAGCACTGAAATCATGGCACCAGTTTATTGAACAGCAGAAATCAGCCTTATTGAGTCAGAAAATAGCCTTGTAACAGAAACATTTAGATTAGGTTATATTATGGATACCTTTATTTATATGGCTTTGTTTGATTAATGTTTTGTATTATTATATTGGTACTTATATATTTCTGCAGATATATTTTCTTTAACATTTTTACAGCTGTTTTGTATTTTTATATAAGAGTTGTTTTTCACACCTAAAAGTAAATTGTAGCTTGCTATTGAAAAATCAAGTTTGGGACCACTGCAACTCAACCTGCATATCTTCAGAAATGTGAGAGGAAAAACAGAGCACCTGGAAAAATACTGAAGATGATGTAAAATACAGAAAATGACCAAACATATTACCCAAACTGAGGTTGCTGGATTCATGAAGGAGCAGACCTGATCAATGCTGTATGATGGTGCTTTTATTTTAATATTTCATTTTTGCCCAGAATTCTTCCATATTTAAAGTTAAACAAAAGCAGCACCAATACCCAGCAACACAAGACTATGTGTATGATGACAAATGCAACAACTGCAATTTACCTGATGCGATTGGCAAAAACTTAATAAATATGGGAAAAAGGCACAAACAACCCATGGACAGGGTGCCAGTCCAACACAAGATATGGCATAATGCTTTAAAATAATTGTGAGATATTTTAATGCATGATTTAATGGCAGAAAATGAATGTTAATCACATTATTAATAACTAATAAACATGTTTGTAAATAGCATGGTTTAAATAACATTTTCCATTAAGATAGTTAACATTGTGCAGGCAAGCTATTTGCATGAATATATCACTTTTGATATTTATAATGTAACGTGTACCAATATTCTGGGAAATTACAATTTAAATAAAACATTCAATAACACATTTCAAAAAACAAATTAATACAAGTACCTTCTCCATAGCTTCCTAAGTAAATGAGGGTCACATCCTAACATATTAAGATGCTTATAAACATTTCAAAGATTCTAGACTTAAAAAGAGAAGGCATATATGAATATCAAAATTAAATAACCCATGAATTGAAATGTGTACATGGAATAAGTTGCTTCCATTTGTAATTATATGTAATTTTCTTAATTCTCTATATTAAATTATCAAGTCAAAATGAAAAGTGCAGAAAACCAGAGGAAACCAAAGATAAAGACTATATTTAGTTTAGTATTGAGTTTAAGAATGATGTTTGGGCATAACAAGCTTATTAAATTCAGGTTTTCCAGAATAATTAACCATCCATCTACCACTAGTGAAAGAAAACACATCATACCTAAACTTCATTTAGAAATCAATGAATATACCATTAAGTGTATTATATCTCAGGACATATCCATGTAAGAAGATACAACTGACAGGCTATCTTTATTTTTTTCAGTATAATGCGAATCTGTAAAACTGTCTTCTTGTAAAGTCACAAAAATATTAAGTGTCTTCAAAGGAAATACATTGGCTAACTTGGATACAACTTCACTAGCTGCAGTAATAAATTCACTAAATTGGCAACACATGTTACACAATAGAAGTTAGTTGCTGGGTGTGCTTGTTCTGAACACTGTAACAGCAGTCAGCCCCCTGCCGCTTTATGAAGAAATATGAGATTGATGGGGGAATCAGGACATTACCTTACACGCAAGCCAGAAGATTTTGTATGCAATACAATAAATGCTTTTTTTCATTTAAAACACACATGACCTTGTATATTGTCTGTCTGCTTGTTTGCCTTTTAGCAGTTTCCTGATTTGAATCTATCTAATGTAAGCACAGATTCATGCCTGGGGCATGACATATGAAGTTAAATCCTTGGTTTCTTAAACTTGGCTATTTGATTAAACCTATTCAGAAAGGATATCACTTCCAAATGTCATGATAATCCAGAAATAGTTCATTATTTGTGGTCAACCCATAAATGTCCTTATTTAAATTAAAATGGTATTCCTGATCCACACCAAGACAAGTTCTTTAAAAAAAAACCTTATTTGGGGAAACTTTGGTGTGCCACAATTACCTTTAGAAGTCATTAATATGTTGTGTAGCTAAAATACTGTTTTTTTGGAGGGGAAGACAGAGTGTAGATTCGACTCTATTTTTTAAAATATACACTGAGATTGACTTTATCAAGCATTTATAGGTGTCATAAATTTATGGTATAATACAGTACTTCACTAACCCAGCCACAGGGGGTGCACAAACCAGCATGTTTCTTCGTGCCAGTCCCAAGCCCAGAGAAATGGAGAGGATTAAATCATGAAGGGCATCCAGTGTAAATGTTTGCCAGAGCAATATGCAGACAATAATACAGACTTCCATACCAGATCAGTCGAGGCCCGGGTAAACAGCTGCCACCACCACTACTGTTAGCCAGCAGGGTGCTGGCAGAAATTGGGCTACTGTTGTCCGAAGAAGGAGAAGAAGAGGGGAGGAATATAAAGAGAGTGGAACAGAGGGTAGGAACTTTGAATGTTTTCAGTATGATTGATAAGAGGAGAGAGTTAGCTGATGTGATGTAGAGAAAGAAGGTTGATATGTGCATGCTAGAGACTAAATGAAAGGGGAGTAAGGCCAGGTGGATCGGAGGTGGATTCAAATTGTTTTATTATGATGTGGATGGGAGGAGAAATGGGTTAGAGGTTATTCTGAAGGAACAGCATGTCAAGAGTGTTTTGGAGGTGAAAAGAGTGTCAGACAGAGTGGTGATTTTGAAGTTGGAAAATTGAAGGTGTGATGATGAATCTTGTTAGTGCATATGCCCTGCAAGTTGAGTGTGAGATAGATGAGAAAGAAGATTTCTGGAGTGAGTTGGATGAAGTGATAGACAGTATACCCAAGGGACAGAGAGTGGTGATTGGAGCGGATTTCAATGGACATGTTGATTAAGGGAACAGAAGAGGCAAGGAGGTGATGGAAGGTATGGTTTCAAGAAGAGAAATGAAGAAGGTCAGACGATAGCAGATTTTGCCAAAAGGATGGACATGCTGTAGTGAATACATATTTTAAGAAGAGGGAGGAACATAGGGTGACATACAAGAGTGGAGGAAGATGCACACAGGTAGATTATATCTTATTCAGTAGAGTCAATCTGAAAGAGATTGAAGACTACAAAGTGGTGGCAGGGGAAATTGTAGTTAGACAGCATAGAATGGTGGTCTGTAGGATGATGTTGGAGATCAAGAAGAGGAGGACAGTGAGGGCAGAGCAAAGGATCAAATAGTGGAAGATGAAAAAGGAAGACTGCAAGGTTGAGTTCAGGAAGGAGTTAAGACAGACACTGGATGGCAATGAAGACCTACAGCAGAAGTAGTAAGGGTGGCAGCAATTAGGGTGCTTGGCATGACATCTGTATAGAGCAAGGAGGAAAAGGAAACCTTGTGGTGGAATGGAGAAGTACAGGAGAATATACAGAGGAAGAGGTTGGTGAAGAAGAAGTGGGATAGTCAGAGAGATACAGAAAGTAGACAAGATTACAAGGAGATAGGATGTAAGGTGAAGAGAGAGGTGGCGATGGATAAAGAAAAGACAAATGAAGAATTGTATGAAAGGTTGGTCACTAAAGAGGGAGAAAATGACCTGTATCGATTGGCTAGACAGAGGCAACGAGCTGGGAAATTTGTGCAGCATATTAGGGTGATAAAAAATAAGGATGGAAAAATTTTCACAAGCGAGGAGGGTGTGTTGTGCAGATGGAAAAAGTATTTTGAGAGGCTGATGAAGGAGAGAGAGAGAAAGAAGGTTGTATGATGTGGCGATGGTGAATCAAGAAGTGCAACAGATTAGCATGGAGGAAGTAAGGACAGCTAAGAAGAAGATGAAGAATGGAAAGGCCCTTTGTCCAGATGGCATACCTGTGGAAGCATGGAGATGTTTAGGAGAGATGGCAGTGGAATTTCTAACCAGATTGTTTAATGGAAAGTGAGAGGATGCCTGAGGTGTGGAGAAGAAGTGTACTGATACCGATTTCTAAAAATAAGGGGGATGTGCAAGCATGAAGTTATTGGAAAGAGTAGTGGAAGCTAGTTTATGGAGGGAGGTGATGATCAGTGAGCAACAGTATGGTTTCATGCCGGGAAGAGCACCACAGATGTTTGCTCTAAGGGTATTGATGGAGAAGTATGGAGGAGGCCAGAAGGAGTTGCATTGCGTTTTGCTGGACCAGGAGAAAGCATATGACAGGGTGTCTCAAGAGGAGTAGTGGTATTGTATGAGGAAGTTAGAAGTGGCAGAGTAGTATGTAAGAGTTGTACAGGATATGTATGAGGGAAGTGTGACAGTGGTGAAGTGAAGAGAAGTGTGATCTGTAGCGAGAATAGGGAGCAGGTTGAGGAGGCACTGAAAAGGTAGAGATATGCTCTAGAGAGGAGAGGAATGAAGGTCAGTAGGAACAAGACAGAATACATGTGTGTAAATGATAGGGAGGACAGTGGAATGGTGAGGATGCAGGGACTAGAGTTGGTGAAGGTGGAGGAGTTTAAATACTTGGGATCAATAGTACAGAGAAAAACGGGTTGTGGAAGAGAGGTTAAAAAGAGAGTGCTGGCAGGGTGGAATGGGTGGAGAAGAGTGTCAGGAGTAATTTGTGACAGATGGGTATTAGCAAGAGTGAAAGGAAAGGTCTACAGGACAGTAGTAAGACTAGATATGTTATATGAGTTGGAGATGGTGACACTGTCCAAACAACAGGAGAAAGAGCTGGAGGTTATAGAAGTAAAGATGCTAAGATTTGCATTATTGTGATGAGGATGGACAGGATTAGAAATGCGTACGTTAGAGGGTCAGCTCAGGTTGGACTGTTTGGAGACAACGTTAGAGAGGCGAGATTGTGTTGGTCTGGACATGTGCAGAGGAGAGATGCTGGATATATTGGGAAAAGGATGCTAATGATAGAGCTGCCAGGTAAGAGGAAAAGAGGAAGGCCTAAGAGAAGATGCATGGATGTGGTGAGAGAGGCCATGCAGGTGATGGATGTAACAGGGCAAGACGCAGATGACAGGGAGATATGAAAAAAGATGATCCGCCATGGCAACCCCTAACGGGAGCAGCGGAAAGAAGAAGAAGAATAATACCGTTCTTCACTAACTAAAGATCTGAGTCCACTCTTTAAATTTCCAGGGCAAGTGCTTTCATAATATCAACCCGTTAATCACATTATCCCAACAATGTCCAGGACTTTCAACATCTATCAACATTTCTCCAACCTGTAGCCCTCAACCGGAGTTTATTAGTATCCTCACACCCACTGGGCCTATTCTTACATCAGAACTCCTGAGTTGGAGAGAGAGACCACACCGATCAAGACTGAGTTTTATAACCCATGGTACATAGAAGTGATGCCAACTATTTCTAGCAGGTACTTTACCACCTTCCATACCAGCTCAGACTCCTTCCTGTCACAGAAGTAATGTTCCAAATTCCCAGAGTCAGTCTCCAAGGAGAAAAACAGTGGAGGGTTGGTAACAGTTTATAAGTATTGTGTTACTTATATTTTAGTACAAATAACTAACAAACAGCAGCTCTAGTCAGAGTATGTTAGTCTAAAGTAGTGAGTCTTCAGCCTGGACTTAAAAGCTGAGATCGAAGGGGCATCTCTTATATTAGCAGGCAGATCATTCCAGAGTTTTGCTGCCCTGTAACTGAAAGCCCCACCCTTCACTGTTCTTGTAATTAAAAGTAGGCCTGCATCTAGAAATCTTAATGTGCACTGTGGTTTGTAAGTAATGATGAGTTTAGATTAGTAAGTAGGGCCTTGGCCATTTTAGGCTTCATATGTAAAAGAAGGATTTTGAAATCAGCCCTAAGCTTAACTTGGTGCCAGTGCAAGGACTGGAATTATTTGTTTGCACTTTCTTCTTGTAATAATTCTTGCAGCAGGATTTTTAATTAACTAAGATTCTGAGTTTAAGTCACATGCACTGTTGATGTCCATGCTTGGGCATATATGAGTTTTCCTGAGTTCTTTAGTTTTCCTCCCACATCTTCATGGATGTGAAAATTAGGTTAACGGTCAAATTCCTGTATGAATTGTGGGCATGGGTGTGTGCAAGGGTGGGCACTACAATGAATTAGTGCCCAGTGGTGTTTCCTGCCTTACACCTACTTGTGCCAATTACGGCTTTGGCTACTGTAACTATGAATTGAATGAAGCAGGTTTGAGAAAGAGCTGATGATGATAATGACAAATGTAACACAAAGTATACTAAATAGTATAGGATATACATTTTTATTTCAACAACTAACCACCTGCGAAATTATTTTTTATTCAAAATGTTACATAGCATACTGATATCTTTTCAATACTTTTTTGGTGATATTTTTGCATTTGCTTAGCCAACATGAAGCAGCACAGATTTCTAGAGATACTGCATTTAAAGTGATTCAGTTTTTCATTCTGACTTTCAAAGGGCATTGATAATAAGATTATATTTTTGTTTCAGTTTTTGGGCCCCTTCCAACTTTCACTTCATATTGTGAAAATATCTCATTTTAGCAGCTTTATAAGGCATGATAAGGAACTAGTGCAATTGTCTTTATACTGCACATGATTATTTAGGATTTTAAATTATTTATTGAATATTTCTTTCTCTAGTTACTGCAATCATCTTTGATCAAATGAAATTATATAATAATCAAGATAAAGATCTCATGCTGAGTCCTTCATCCTGCTTTTAAATGAATTGAATCAGTTTTCATTTATTTGTTTGTTTGTTTATAAATCACTGAGAAGAATGAACACAATAAGATCAACAGTAGAACAAACATTTAAAGAAAAATACATTAGAAAATAAATATCTGGAGAAATGCTTTTGACATGCCTGTTTTGAAAGAATACTTATTAAATACTTAAGAGTTCTTCATTGCATTATTGTTGCTATTTTCATAAAACCTCTAAAATGAATATACTGTACTTGCAATATATCTTTTTTATACTGTCACATTGTAAATACGAATATACAGTACACTTTCTGCAATGTTTGCTCTTGAAGAAAGTTCTATATTGCAATTTGATAACTAGTAGTATATGTAAATTGCTTTATGGGTACCAAGGCATCTGATATTGAGGCACAGAGAATTATCTCAAAGAAAGGGCCATGTTTAAAGCTGGGAATTTCACCGTGGAAAGGTTCTTCAGCTTGCCTCAAAGCCACAATGGGAACAAAAACAACCACAACATAAATAATAATTTCAGAGGCGGCCTTAGGGGTGTGTGTGGCCTAGGGCTGACCAACCCCACGTGGGGCCAGTTATGTCAAATGTTGTTACCGGTATATATGAACTGTATAAACTTGCGTGCGAAATTAATAAAAATAATGTTAACATACACCAGATTCAGCTAAATGTTTGCAAGATAACACACGGACTTTATCAAAATATAACTGGAGAATATAAATTGACAAATCCGCTCGAACGGGACACACAGACTTTAAAAGTGAAGTCCCCGTAGGCGCGGGGCCTGGGGTGGTTGCCCTTCTTGCCAACCCCAAACGCCACTCTTCAATAATTTTATACTTGAATGGAAGATTTTTCAGCACAATTCACCAATTTTGTTAGTAGACAAATGCTATAGTTAACCAAAGTGCTCTAACTGCTCCAGATGTTATATCTGTTATCTTCTTCAGATGTGGTCAGAGGATGAGGAAGTTTAGAGTGGGGAAACTGAAGGCTGTTAAGCAGGTTAGCAGGAGCTTCGTCATCCCCTTTGCTAGAAATCTTTGGGAAACAAAGAACATTGTTGGTGTTTTTCCTGACAAAGCCTACAAAATAATATGTTGCAGACTTACATCACACAAGAATGAAAACACAAAGTAAAAATGCATAATAAAGTGCAAAATCAGTCAATGTAATACAATAATAATAATTATAATATATATTTTTACTAGAATATATATTTGTATTTATTTAATATTTCATAAGCTGACTATTTATAGTGACACACTAAATATTATTTATCTTTATTGCTGCCTACATTGGCAGTTCTTCCTGTTGAGAAGCATACTTGAAGCATGATGCTGCAGCCAAAATACTTCACTGTGGGTACTTGGGGCATAGTAGTATTATGTTTGTGGCACACTTACTGATTTTAATTTTGGTAAAAAGTTCACACTTGGTCACCAAAAAAACGTTTCTGATATTTACGTTCATGCTTTTTTTGCAAAATTCAGACAGGACTGAAGATGACTATTTCAATTAACTGTTTTGTTTCCTACTATTTCTCCATGCAATGGTATGCAAATTTCTACAAATGCACTAATTGGATAAAGACTAATTTACTCTCAGCCATTGGACAGTTACAATTGGTAGATTTTTGGTCTTTCAGTTGCTTTTATAATAAATCTCATTATTATGATGGTGAATTTTGACGTATTTTTTGTAGGCCACGTTGGGTGATTGGCTGCAGCTTTCATTTCTGGATGTTAAGCAAACAGTGCTCAGACAGCAAGAGAGATCCGGATACTTTGATTTACAGTAATTTTGTATGCTTTTCCTAATATGTGCATTTTTTATGTTTATAACTTAAATTCTTAAATTACATATCTTTCTTTCAGAATTACAGCAGTAATTCTTAAGCAGACTATGTTTTTGTCTAAAAACACGTGACAGTGAGCTCATTAACACACAGGCAAAGACCAAAAGGGGTACAATTACACAATGATTAAAGAAATTATTTTGCTTATGAAAAGTTAGAGTTCATAGAGCACAGGGAGGTCAGAATATTTATACAAGCAGCATATGTAGGTGTTTGAATTTGTTTATCATTATGTCTTTAATTTTTTTGTTTGCTTTTCATATGTGAGTTTACAATAAAAATAGACTGGAACACTGTGTAAATATTTGTAATGTTGCAACATTTCAACACTTTTGGAAAGCACTGTAATATATATTGTGGACGCTAGAGGCGCTCTTGCCCCGTGAAACCCACCTGACAGACATCCAAGACACACGTTTAAAACACCAAGAATAATTTCTTTAATAATATTCTTCAATAAAGTGCACAAAGCACCACACACTCAACAATTATTCTTAATAAATCAATAATCAATACTAATAACCAATAGCACAATCCTCCACTCCCAGCAGCTCCGTCACACTCCCTCCCAACTCCAGCTCAACCTGCTGGGTTTCCCATCGTCCTTTAAATAGTTAATGACCCGGAAGTATTCCTTCTCCGGGTCAAACACCACATCCTCCTTCCTTAAATATCACGGAAGTACTGCGGGCTTCCGTCCTTGTGACTTCGAAGTACTTCCGGGTTGGTGTAGCAATAATAGTCCCCAGGTTCTCGGTGAGCTCCCCCTGGCGGCACCCCCGGCATCCAACAGGGCTGAAGAAACGGACTCCATGTCCCATGCTGCCCTGAGGGAATCCGGGGAACCATTTCTGTCCAGGGGAGCTGCCATCTAGCATCCCGGAGGATGCAGTGCCCTGAAAAGGCTACTCTTCTTTCCTTTCTATGTTGAGGAAAGTCCCGGCCAGACTGAAATGCCGACCATCCATCACAATATATAGTTTCATGCTGCTTTGTCATGTGGTTTAATCAGCATCAGGGTTGTGATAAAAGAAACAAATGAGACAGATTAAGAGTTTGGGAGCCTCCCCGTATACTGGCCATAGGATCCAGTCACTGGCAACTAGGACAAAATTAAATGAAAAAATCATACACATTTAGAAACAAAACATGGTGTCCCAGAGCTTTTATAGGGAAAAATTAATGACAGGAGGAAATGGAAACAATGGATGTGAAAATGAGATGATGGAGATTATGTCAGAAACAGTGGACGGAACTGAAGTTGTCGGGACGGGACCGGAAGTGAGGTGATTCCATGGAACCAGAAGGAAATTGTCTTCATTGTGTTGGTGGTGGTGGAGATTGGAGCGTTAGTTGAGGTTTGGGCTTTTTATTCTGCCTTTTTGCTGTAGATGCAAAGGAGTGTTCCCAATCCCCATTTCTCGTGCTTTCATGAACAATCAAGCCCACTCACTGTCCCTTAATTGCGCGCGTGTGACAGCGTGTAAATGTTTACACATATGAAAAAGGAAGTGATGCTATCAATGACCATCTAAGAAAACCCCAGACATAAGCTTCTATTTTTCTGACAATTGTTCTTGAACTCAGCTTGAAGTGATAAAAATATTATCAAAGCTTATTTATTACCAAATTCTATATTTTTAAAATATTTATTACAAATTTTAAGGGGGGCGGTTAAAAGTAAGCCTTTGACTTTACCATCTACAAATACATTTTTTACTGCATAATATGGTAAACAATTACCAAATGAAAGTATTATATTTGATAGCGTTCTCAAATTTAGCTTTGCTCTTTGTCCATTAAGAAGTAATTGATTCATTACTATTAAACAGACTTCATTAGTCTAGTACAGTGCATCCGGAAAGTACTGTATTCACAGTGCATCTCTTTTTCCACATTTTATTATGTTACAGCCTTATTCCAAAATGGATTCAATTCATTTTTTTCCTCAGAATTCTTCACACAACACCCCATAATAACAACGTGAAAAACGTTTACTTGAGGTTTTTGCAAATTTATTAAAAATTAAAAAACTGAGAAATCACATGTACATAAGTATTCACAGCCTTTGCTCAATACTTCGTCGATGCACCTTTGGCAGCAATTAGAGCCTCAAGTCTTTTTGAATATGGTGCCACAAGCTTGGCACACCTATCCTTGGCCAGTTTCGCCCATTCCTCTTTGCAGCACCTCTCAAGCTCCATCAGGTTGGATGGGAAGCGTCGATGCACAGCCATTTTAAGATCTCTCCAGAGATGTTCAATCGGATTCAAGTCTGGGCTCTGGCTGGGCCACTCAAGGACATTCACAGAGTTGTCCTGAAGCCACTCCTTTGATATCTTGGCTGTGTGCTTAGGGTCGTTGTCCTGCTGAAAGATGAACCGTCGCCCCAGTCTGAGGTCAAGAGCTCTCTGGAGCAGGTTTTCATCCAGGATGTCTCTGTATATTGCTGCAGTCACCTTTCCCTTTATCCTGACTAGTCTCCCAGTTCCTGCCGCTGAAAAACATCCCCACAGCATGATGCTGCCACCATCATGCTTCACTGTAGGGATGATATTGGCCTGGTGATGAGCGGTGCCTGGTTTCCTCCAAACATGATGCCTGGCGTTCACACCAAAGAGTTCGATCTTTGTCTCATCAGACCAGAGAATTTTGTTTCTCATGGTCTGAGAGTCCTTCAGGTGCCTTTTGGCAAACTCCAGGCAGGCTGCTATGTGCCTTTTACTAAGGAGTGGCTTCCGTCTGGCCACTCTAACATACAGCTCTGATTGGTGGATTGCTGGAGAGATGGTTGTTCTTCTGGAAGGTTCTCCTCTCTCCACAGCGGACCTCTGGAGCTCTGACAGAGTGACCATCGGGTTCTTGGTCACCTCCCTGACTAAGGTCCTTCTCCCCCGATCGCTCAGTTTAGATGGCCGGCCAGCTCTAGGAAGAGTCCTGGTGGTTTTGAACTTCTTCCAATTACGGATGATGGATGCCATTGTGCTCATTGGGACCTTCAAAGCAGCAGAAATTTTTCTGTAGCCTTCCCCAGATTTGTGACTCGAGACAATCCTGTCTCGGAGGTCTACAGACAATTCCTTTGACTTCATGCTTGGTTTGTGCTCTGACATGAACTGTCAACTGTGGGACCTTATATAGACAGGTGTGTGCCTTTCCAAATAATGTCCAATCAATTGAATTTACCACAGGTGGACTCCAATTAAGCTGAAGAAACATCTCAAGGATGATCAGGGGAAACAGGATGCACCTGAGATCAATTTTGAGCTTCATGGCAAAGGCTGTGAATACTTATGTACATGTGCTTTCTCAATTTTTTTATTTTTAATAAATTTGCAAAAATCTCAAGTAAACTTTTTTCAAGTTGTCATTATTAGGTGTTGTGTGTAGAATTCTGAGGAAAAAATGAATTTAATCCATTTTGGAATAAGGCTGTAACATAAAAAAATGTGGAAAAAGTGATGCCCTGTGAATACTTTCCAGATGCACTGTAACTCAGTATAATGCTGCTCAAAAGATTTATTTACTGCTTCACAATTAAAATACTGCTGCAAGGATCATAACTACAGTAGAATTAGGATTTGTGACTTTATAACTCCAGTTCTTCACTTTGTATATTGGTTCAATTTTAAATTGAGACCTGATTTAAAACTCCCTAATTTGACACATAAATATTGTGCCCCATTTACCCATGCAGAACTTATTCTCCAGTGAGAGCAGATGATCACAAGATGCCAGCCTTCTGAAAATACTCAACATAAATAAAACTACTGTAAGGGGCTAAACATTTTCCATCAGAGCATTGATAATCAGATGTTCCACTGCCTTTAGCATTCAACTTAAAACTGAGGTTCATTATGATGGCATAGCTACTGGAAAAAAGAAACTGCTCTCAGAGATGTATAATGATTTGGGCAATTGTTGTGATCACCTGTTTTAGGCCTTTTATATTCTCTATATTGTCCAGTGGCAATGCTAATTGTTGCTAATCACTTGTTCTTAAAAAAGGACCTCAAGAGTGATTGGAAGATATTAGAATTGACATCATATACTACCAAAATCATAGGCACTACCCTATACCCACACACTCTGTAAAGTACAAGAGAGAAACTAGAGCAAATAATCTTGCACTTGGTTTGTTGTAATGCACATGTGATTCATAGATATATGTGTTCTGAAAGGAGTTTATGTGTAAGAAGGAGTTTGTTTTTCTCTCCTTTATTTGTAGTGAAATCGGTTTGCTATTTTTATAATTTATCTCATTCATTACTATTAGAAGCTTTAAGAAAGATCATTTGAATAAAAAGGTCAATAAATACTGATATCTATATATATTTATGTTTTACAATACAGATATGTATATGCACATGTTCTTTTTACATGTTGATTCAGTTTTTGTGTTCTGTTGTTTGATATTTTGTGTTTTTATTTTGTTTTTTTTTTAACATACTGTATATTGTAGCTGTGCACCACATTAATCGGGTTAATTAGAACTGTACCATAATAATGAATTGAACTAAACAAATTTTTAGTTTTGGAATATTAAAAAAAGCAACTCTCAAATATTTTATTCTAAAATCAGTTATTGTTGATGCACATTTTAATTGTGGGACACTACCATGGCCATAACTCAGAGTCCATTTATTACAAAACACACTGTGTGTTCTAATGTGTAGTGTTCTACTTAATTGAACTTGTGACTAATGAAAATGAAGAGCTGTGACCATGGAATTGAAAGGGAAGACCATGAATATTTAAAGAGACTTTGGACTACATTAGATAATCATACTGTAGTTTAGAATTTGAGACAGCTAATAGTGAATAGATGTTTTATGGTTGTAATAATGAAGTAGAATTCTATATTCTCTACACTTGAAAGAGAAAGATTTGAGCACCCTTTTAACAAAATAGTAGGCAACTCTGCTTGAAATAAACATAAATTGCTGTATTATGAATAATGTGGAAAATGTCTCAAATTTTCTATATTTGTTAAATTTAGAAAACAGGTCATGAACAGCGCAGTACTGTGAGTTCTATAATAAAGGATTACAGAAATGTTGTTTATTTTTTTTTAAACAAGAAGCAAGTTAAAAGTTGCTAGAATATTAAGTCCCTACATTGAAATTCAGTTAAGTTTAGAATTGATTTGAAAATCCTCCTTTTAACGTATAGATATGTAAAAACTTGGTTCGGATTTACATAATGGGACTTGTTAATACATACATTTTTAGATACAGACAATATAATCTATTTAATTATCTACTGACTAGTGTAAATAAATCCCATTGGTTGTAGGATTCAAACACAGACTAAAGTCTCGCTACTTTTGAATGCTACTTTAGACTAGAATATCTGCTTATCAGGCTGTTTATTCTGTACTAATATGTTACTTATTTGTTGAAGGCAAATTTTATTCCATTGAATTATATTTCTTGATATGCAATTGATGCTACTGGTTTATTAACAAAGCTACTTTTACCATAGACAGAATGAAACAACAATAAGCATTCAAGTAATTAGGAATTTTATGCATTTATGAGCACCACCACAGCTCCCTAATGTCCCTACAGTTGTGCAATTGTTAACTTCATTATGCTATGTATGACATTGTATAATGTGAGGAAGGATAGACAGTTTAGGTCAGCAGAACTGTGAGTTTGCTTGTTACCTCGGACTTCAACTACTCAGTGAATAATTTACCTCAGGAATATATTTAACTGATTTTTTTTCTTTTCGGATCTTCTACTGTAAATTGCATATATTCTTTGTTAGCTGGAACCTATGTTAATATTAATTTGGATACAATTTAACCAAAGATATTAACTTCTGTTTTATTGTTCGTGTTACCAGATAAGTTTGTTTAAAAATGTAAAGATTGTGTGGATATATACTTTACTATTACCACATTGTATCTCTGAATCTGAATGTTCTGAGGTTGTACTTAATGAAGAATACTACTTGACAGTAAACTGAACTGAATTAAATTGAAATAATATGAATATTTTTACAGACAAAAATACCTTGCCAGTAATAGTTATGTCAATCTGTACAGATAGAAAATTTTGTAATCAGTAGAGCCTAAAATTTGAATCTGTGTGGTGAAATAATATACATATTAACGATGTCCTAAGAAATAAATAATATTTTGTTGAGGAAAGTATTAAGAACAGTTTCCTAGATTCAACATTTTCATCAGGGTATTCCAGCACTTTTAGAGCAAAATAGCAACTGCTTTTTCACATAGAGTTAGAGATCTGTTTAATCAAACTGTTATTTTCTGGTTTATTCATTTTTTTTAATATATTTTACATTAAAAGAAGTGAAAAATGTAACCAATCAAATCTCTCTTCAGCTGAGGTTGACCTTTGCTATATTACTGTGCCTCCTGCAAAAATAATCTGTTCTCTCAGAGAGAAAAAGTGTGAAAGTAACCCTAATCCTCTTAAGTTTGTGATTGTGACCCTTGATGTTCCAGATGACAAAATGTATTAAATGATCCAAATTAGCTTGTGCAATAACTAATAAGTTTGGCAAAGCTGAGGACCCGAAGGGTAACCCTGCTTAATTGCTCAAACTAAAGGTGTTGTTCAGAAACAAAAGTATAGACAGCATTAATGCTGAGTTGTTCCTACTAAGAGAGTTTCCATGAAAATGAACACTGTATTTCAGTCAGTACTGTTTTTGTATTGAACTAATGGGATCCTGGAAATTACATGATCAGATTTTGCTAATTGCTTGTTCTTCAAAGATAATGGAACAGAGGTTTTGTCAATGACGCCATCCTTTGCCTCTCCTATAGATTCCATCTGATCCAGAGGTGCTTACCAGATGTAATCCACTTGTACTACAAGTACTCTTGAGTGCAATTTGAAAAGAAGCCATTTCACCTTAGCCAGGTGAGTCTGAGTCAGGAGTGGAGGAGGACAACATTTGCCTGGAGAGGCAGAGAGGGCGAAACAGAAAGAGGAGTAATTATGCTTGCTGATGTGTATGTGGGCATCATTTTGGAAGTGTTTTTCCCTTGTATTAAGAAATCTATGTCCTAATAAAAGAAGTCTTTTTAGACCATGGCTTAAGTTGTGGTTAGTTGTGTCTGGGGTTTGTGAGATGCCTGCTACATTCAACAAAGTTCTAATATATTTTTAGGTTTACTGTTAGTAAGCCTTTACTAAGACAATTCATAATAACTGTAATTACACCTGCTAATATATGTTTAAATCTAAACTGTTACTAATAAAAATACAGCAATGAATGACAACTTATCATTTACTTTTGTTTTTCTTTTTTTTAATCGTATTTAAATAGATGTTTGAATATGAACCAAATATTAAAAACTGCAGTGGTTTCTAGTCTTGCAAGCAGCATAATTCTTGCATAATTTTACATATGGTGAGCAAGTCTTTGACAGAAGTAACAAAAAATCAGTACCAGAAATGTAAAACACATTATCTGCTTTTTAACATTATTTTAAGCCAACAGTGGTCAGTAACTTAGGATGGCAGATTTGCCAAGTGTAATGTATCATTTCCTGAGATCTGATCTGAATTTTTTTTTTCTAGTGGAACACACTTTTTGTATATCAAAATATTCAACACTTTGGAAACATTTCTATGACAGAATATTTTTCCACAGTTATTAAGCATTAATTTTATGATGATGGCTTTCCTTTGCCTGTTGAAAACATTTAGATAGTTGTCAAAAGTGATATCTTTAATTTTTCCGTAATTATAATAACAACAGTCTTGAAATATTATACAGGCAGAAAAGTTAATTACTTTGATCAAAGAAACATAATTCAAATCAAATTATCAGGGCACAGCCAAGTGGTGGGAGGTGAATGCTGACAGGTGATTATCATTGTGCAACAATAGCTGCAGAAGTATGAAAAGCATTCTGCAAAGTCTCAGCAGGGGTGTCAAAGATCTAAGGATTTGAGAACAGCATCAGTACATGGCACAGTCAGAGCCTACCATTAATAATTTACCCCTTTTGTGGAAAAGAACAGATTATAGGAGTGTAAATGAAACTTGGAACTTCTATTTTGTAGATAAAAAGAGTAGAATTAAGTGACCGGCTTAATAAAGTGACATTTTAGTAAATAGAATCTGATGCGTTGCAAAAGTTATGACCTCTTAACCCTTAGGTCACAAAAGTCCAAGAAACTTAATATTTTGCATATATACTTTGCAACAGATTTACCTTTGCATTTATCAGCTTTAAATCAGGTTCATGCCTGTGCTTTACTTTCATTATAATTTTAATACCAGCTCCCTGTACCTTTTACAGTTATTATGTTGTCTGCCCATGATTTTGGGATTCACCTAAGAAAACAGCCTTATTGTTCTTACTTATGTGGGTCATTTCTGGTTCACTTGTGTTTTGTGATGTATGAAACCAAGTTCCTGTTAACTGTAACTGCATATCATATTATCATTCATGACATTTGGCTCTTGACATATGCTCAGCTCTGGCTTGCATAAAAAGTTGATATTTTTAGTAATATAAAATTAATCAGGTCAGAAACAATCCTTCTACTAGGTGTTATATACTTAAAAAACTACTTCTTGGTATTTTTAACACGTATTGTGTTATCTTTACCTATCTTTCCTTACTCATTAGTAGCTATGCTCTTTCATGTAAATTTATTACCCCCTTAGTTACATGTCATCTTCAAGACATATGTTATCTTTGAAAAGACTAACACTGAGACTAAGACTGAAAATGCAGCTGTGGATCTTAGCATACTGTTGTCAACCACAAATTCAGACTGTCTTCCAAAGAGATAGATGACAAATGATGATAATACAATCTTGCCTTGAGAAAAGGTATTGTGAATGTTGTGTAATAGATGTATACAACCATGTAAAAAATAAAAAAAATCTTCAAAAAACTTTCACTGTTACCCTGATCAGTTCAAAACATTGGCTTGATTTCAATATACAATTTATCAACCAATCAGCAATCCAGTATTTGGATTTGAACGATGCAATACTTACATATACTGGTGTTATAAAATACACTCTATCAAACACAGTTTAAACTAAGCCACATTTTCTCTGTTTAACATTACAGGGTTTGGCACCCACTATGATTAATTTACTTATGAGTTCGTCCATTTTTAATAGATCTACTTCAAGCCATTGCTTAATATTGCAATACAGAAAGAATCCCTCTTGTTCAGTCCAATGCAAGTTCAACTCAGAAGCAACACTTACTTATAGTGAGCCAAAGTAATATGCACATTAACCTCAGAGCAAATTCTTATTTTGTAGAAGTAAACTGGAGTTTCAGGTGGAAAAATTACAATGAGCACAAGGAAAACATTCAGTCTCACCATAGACAACGCAGCTTAGGGATCAGGCAGAGATCAAGTGATTTGATTTTTGTCTTCTTTTCTAATATTACCAAAAGACTAGTGCATGCATTATAAGATTGTAATTTTGCTTATACATGTTGTATATCTGTAATTTATTGTGTGGTATTCCTCTTTAAATTACATTTTTTTAAATTATGTTCTGTTTTTAAGGTTGCCATTCTCAGTCATGTAATCTGTGGAAAATGCTGTAATGTAAATAATTAAATCACAGTTGTATTGCGTTTGTTATTGGCTACTTTGCTGAATGAATTTCATTTATTTTATTGAAAAATCAAGTGAACCCACGCTAATATACAGTATCTATCTGTCCAGTTCCAGAATCTACTTTTTTTTTCTTTTTTTTACTATGTCAAGAGGACTAGATGTGACATTGTCTGTTACAAGGACATTGGAGTAAGCTGCTGTCTCCATACCAGAGCCACCCCTTCCTATATGCAGATCAAGCACTGTGCTTGAGGCCCATGATTAGAAGACAGGGTTTGGGCTGTTGGAGGTTCTCAGACCTCCAATATTTGCAAGCTCCACTAGGCTGCCAATTTAATCGCACATTTTTGTCTCCTAATTTACTTGACTTGAGTCAGATATCTCCTCCAGAATCCTAATCTTAACCATAGTGTAACAGGTCATATTGCAATAACATCACTGAAGTACAATGTAAAGCAACAACCTACTCAATGGAGCGGAGCTCAGCCTCTGGCTTGACTTTATTGGGGTTATCAATGTTTCATGAATCATCAGATTAATGTTTTCCATCACCTGTTGTGATAATTTTCCATTAATGAGCAGAGGGATGGCTTCAAGTGAATACCAGAGTGCAGAAAAGAAAGAAAAAAAAAAACAAAGCATGAAAAAGAAGCTCATGCTGCAGTTGTGTTTAGAAATTTAAATATGTCCAACTTCCAGTAAGCTAGCTAATGTTACATCACTTGACACTTCACTACAGCTAGCAGTTTAATGGAGTAGCATTATATGTAGTAGTTTTGATATCAAGTGTTTATAAGATATTATCTGACCTTACAGTACCTAGCTGACACATGGTTGAGGATTATTTATTAGCACCAGGTAGACCTCAGGAGCTGCATGTTGTTAGAGGATGCTAACATTAGCCAAAATATGAAGTTCCCTGAGTGTTGTTGCACTGGGGAAACGTTTCTAAATTTCACTAATAATCTCTTGATTACTAGTTAGTCATTGGCAATATTGTTGGAAAGGACCTGCAAGCCACTTTTACATACAAAAGGAGCAATTAGCTCAGATTAACTTCAACTGTTGGTTAATTTGTTGGAGTTAACTGTGATGATGTGGGTTCCACTCCATGCTCCCATCTTCCTTATGGGAGCCCTCGAACCCAACACTGTCGGTAATGTCACCAATGAGCTGGACAGAGAGGCACAACAATGAAGCAAGGGGATGGTGCTAAAAGTGCAAAGTGCCTTTATTTTAAAAATCAACAAAACAAAACAGTGTCCAACTAAAGTGCAGTGCATCGAAGTTCCATAAATAAATAATCCAATAAAACGAGTGAACTGGTGGAGGTTAAAATCCAATAGAAAAAATCCTTTTAAAACTGAGGTTAAAACAATGGCTGGAAGCAGTCATTTAAAACAAAGCTCAGTGCCTTCTTGTACTGGTGAGCTGACTTTCTACACTGTACTGGTCTGGTGGCCTTTAAGATCCCTGGCTCCTGTTCTGTTCACCCAGACTGAGACTTGGGCTCCCAAGTGACCAGGACGCTCATGCTGGGGCTTTACTTCCCAAGTCCCCGACTCCTGCTGCCTTCTCTGTGGCGAGCCAACCTTTTCCCGGTCACTCCTGCTCCAAGCAAGCGCTCAGCAGGATTAACCACTACCGTTGGCCCTCGGGTGCCGGCCAAACACCCCGCTCGGGCTTGCCTCTCCCCACTGCCTGCAATCAGTGCGAGCCTGCTCTCGCTCACTCCCCTGCACCGGCTTTCTCCTTCTTGCTTCCTTCTCCATTAACCTTCCTTCACATTCTTTTTTCATTCCTTCTTTTTCTTTTTAGCCGCCATGCACTTCTATTATTTATCACGGGGACGTGGTTCAGGTGTGGCAATTAGCAGCTCCCGTCATTAATTATGGATGCGGACAACTCCTTACCTGTGCACTTAAGCAAGGACTGCCCGCATCACTAATTCACCCGGGAACCTGCTCCGGCCACACTACCACAACCTCACTCTAAGCCACGAGTGCGGTGACTATTTATTTAAAAAGTGGTCTTTTTGACTTGAGCTGTGGACGCGCTACACCACATTAACATAGTTTACTTAATGCCTTATTGCTATCTACTGTCATTGGAAGGATAACATTAAGTTTAGATAAATTTATAAGTGTAGGTGATATATTCACATGTTCATTTTCAAATGTATAAATATTCATCTTCCTTCTGACCCTGCATTTAGTGCATTAAATACATTTATTAAGCATATTCAGTACCTGAGTCAGTAGAATTAGTAGTTGTTATTTTATTTTAATTATTAGTAGTAGTGTTTTATAAATTAGAAGATTGAACTTTGGGCCCCAGTTTGGCTAGGAACGGTGTAAACCTGTACAATCATACTATTTTTTTCTGCACTGTGAGAATAAGGTCAATGTTCCTCAGGGTCAACAACTTCATTGCTAAAGAAAGAGCAGACAAATATGTCACACTTCAAAATTCCCCTTAAGTCAGTCAATGTAGGCTCGAGAGAATGGTCATACTCTTGACACTACATACACATTCCCTGATTCAGCTAGTCAGCCTAACATGGTTACTATTGGAATCCAGAACCCCATGCAGGAATGCGGAGAACTACACACAGGTATTATCTGAACTATGAATTTAACTTGGTAGTTTGCAGTTTTCAAACATTAGCACTAACCATTATACCACTGTGTTGTCCTATGCTATCCAGTATACTGTATGCACTGTGCTTGTATAGGCATGGGCTGAAAAAACTGGACTATAGTAGGCTAATGGAGGGATGTAAAATATATCAAAGTATGTGCAAGGGTGGTTTTGGAGTTAATTACCTGTTTGATTCTCCATGTTGAAAACATTCCATAGAAATAAAGTGCAGACAGAGTGCTAAACAAGTAAAAGATAAATTCATCTATTTTCCTGCACAAATGAAAGCATTTCTAGTACATTGTGAAGGGTGATGTCTATGATCTTGTTTACTATATAAGATGCTACCCGTACATTAAATATATCTGCTTATGGTATTGCATTTGCTTAGTTATATTTTTACAAACTTCTATGAGACATACTTTATAGAAATATAGGAACAGTTTTTAAAATTGATTAAAATCGTAGAAAAATGCACAAATGTCTTAAAATGAGCAATGTTGTGCTCCGAACTTAAATGACAGAAAAAGAAAAATGAATGATGTTCTAAATGTCAAGTAAACAACATCATTAAACACTCTAAATCATTTATTGTTTGATTTGCAAATAGCAGGTTATAAGAATGCAAATTACAAAAAGTGTCAGCAAAAGACCATTTGACATACTGAAGTTGCAATGTGCAGGAGTTCTAAAGAAAAAAGTTTTAAATGCAGGCAACTGGCTATTTAAATATATTCCTGTCCATGTAAACAAAAAGAGGAATGTGTAATTTGAAATAAAGATTCACAGATGTTTAATTCCTTTTTTTACCACCTCACTGGGCTCCATCATCCAATCCCATGGGATCTCTTATTAGTCCTATGCTGACATACACAGCTGTACATGTCTTTCCCTCCAGAGGACAACACGGTATCAGCTAGAGTCTCTGCTTGTCTTAATTATATCTCAACCTGGATGCAGGACAACCATCTACAGCTTCACCTGGCAAAACAGAGCTTTTTGTGATCCCAGCCAGCCAGTCTATTTAACTCCCCATCACTGTACAGCTTGGCTCATTGTCACTAACACTTGCCAGGTCAGTGCTCAACCTCGGTGTGGTGATTGATGACCAGCTGTCTTTTTATGATCACATTTCTACTGTTTTCTGTTAATGCAGGTTTGCGCTGTACAACATCTGCAAGATCAGAACTTATCTGACAGAGCATGCAACACAACTTCTGGTCCAGGCTTTGGTTTTGTCGCATCTCGACTACTGCACTCACATGTGCTATCAAGCCACTGTAGATGATCCAGAATGCAGTGGCCCGTCTTGTATTTAATTAGCCGAAATGGGCACATGTTACTTTTCTCTTCAGGATGCCACATTGGCTCCCTGTAGAAGCATACATTAAGTTTAAATCCCTGATGCTTGCCTGCAGAGTAATCAATGGGTCAGCACCTGAGTATATGGAGACACTGCTGAAGTGCTATGCTTCTTCTTGCCCACTCAGGTCTGCCAGTGAACAGTGTTTAGTGAGGCCACTTCTGTGTGGTATCAAGTTTCAATCCAAACTCTTTTCCTGTGTAGTTCCTAGTTGGTGGAAAGGGCTACCCACCTCCACCTGAACTACTTAATGCAGTATTGATTGTAATATATGATTGAAAATTATTAGTTATTACATCTCTTAATTTATGGCAATCAAGTTTTGTTACCTGCCCTGTTATACTTGCTGAACAAAGAGGCCCAAGCCTATGTTAATCGATTGTTTACCTGTTTTGTAAGTCACTTTCGATAAAAGCATCTGCCAAGTAAATAAATGTCGATGTAATGAGTGGCTGGTAGCATAAAACTGAGTTAATTGCTGTCATTATAGAAATAATTGTCATCTACCACAACTTCTTCTGATTTGCCCAGCTAACATTTTTCATATTTATGCATCAGATATATTAGTGAGGGTGGCACGGTGGCGCAGTGGTAGCACTGCTGCCTCGCAATTAGGAGACCTAGGTTTGCTTCCCGGGTCCTCCCTGCGTGGAGTTTGCATGTTCTCCCCGTGTCTGCGTGGGTTTCTTCTGGGCGCTCCGGTTTCCTCCCACAGTCCAAAGACATGCAGGTTAGGTGCATTGGAGATTCTGAATTGGCCCTAGTGTGTGCTTGGTGTGTGGGTGTGTTTGTGTGTGTCCTGCGGTGGGTTGGCTTCCTGCCCAGGATTGGTTCCTGCCTTGTGCCAACCCTGTGTTCGGATTCAGCGGGTTGGAAAATGGATGGATGGATATATTAGTGACAAGAGCATAGTTACCAGATTGTGTGGTTTATTGTCCATTTAGGCTATTTTTGACTTTGTAGTGTGTGAAAAAAATGGCTTCGACATGATTCTTTATTTTGGACTAATTTTTGTGCATGACTTCATAAAGACAAAAAAATGTCTATTTGCATTTCCATTCCTCCTTAGCTTGTGTCTCTTTTTCTTTATACCCTATAGCCGTAAAATGTCACAGAATCTCTGTCATTTAATATTTAAAACCTGTCAGTTTCACATAAGTTACAGTTCATTCAACCGATGACCTTGTAGTCACAAGTACTGCTGCCCAGTTATTGATAAAAACCCGGCATTGTATTAGGAATAAGCCAATTACAGTTGATAAAACAGTCTGACTTAAAAAAAAAAGAAAAGAACAAATGGGTGTCCAAATTAGAATTATATAGAAGCTGGATAACTTCAGTACAGAAGGTATTTTCTCTGTAACTCTACTATTCTTGGGTGACATTTTGTAAACACTTGGGGAATATATTATAATATGAAAAAATGTATTGGAAGAAAACTTTAATTTAAAACAATTGATTGCTTCTGTTCTTTAAGAAAATACAAATGTTAAAAGCTTTTGTATGATTGATAAGTAATTGTTTCTTACTTGAAAGCCCTTTTTTCTAATATAACTATAGCAGTGTATTTTTTCAAAAGGATGGTTTCTGTGTGAAAAAAATATATTGTATTTCACTGTGGCATTTACAGTTTTGTTGCTTGGATTAAGTGGTATCATACATTTCTTCTATGGAAAAAGATAAAGGTTATTTCCACACTGAAAAGAATAGATGTTAAAAGACACAACACTTCAGTGACACACATAATGAAGCTATACAGCTGTAACATGGTGTCTCTTACCTTTTTTTCTCTTCAGAGTAGATATAACCTTTAACTTTTCTCTTTTGCAGATGCCTGCTGACACAGCCCTTCACTAACTTAGTTAAGTGGTTTCATCTAAAAGAAAAATAAATGCAACATATAACAAAATGAGTTCTCAATATAATTTTTGGTACTTTTCAAAATATTAGTTTAAATAAATTTGTTTTACTCTGCACCTCTGCAGGTTGTATCCTTTGGCAGGTTTTACAGATTTGGAAAAATTACTTTTGAAATTTAACTACCTAAACCCAATTGCTCATGGAAATTAAGTACCAGTTTGCAAATGAGAGGAGTGACTTTCACAGGTTTATGCAGCTTGGGGGTTATGGAAGGGCATTTCTGGCTAGAAACAGACTAATTAATATTGGGCTAGATTTTATAGGATGGAGAGGATTTAGACTATGATTGGGCTGTAAAGTACCTGTCACATCTGGAAACAATGGAGGAGAGAAAATTCGGGGGAGTTTAGAAGCAGGAATACAAATGGCAGCTTTCAGATGTCGAAATGTAGATGGCAGATGGGAGTTTTCTGGGGCTCACAAGATAAGATAGGTGAAAAAATGTAGTTTTGCTGCTGGCAACATGGAAGTTTCATTGAATGTTCTATGCCTTTTTGGCAGAGGAAGGATAGCATGTTGTTAGAAGTCCTAAAATGGACACTGTACATATTGATTGACTACTCCATTGTCCATCCATCCATCCTTCCTCTTCCGCTTATCTGAGATCGGGTTGTGGGGGCAGCAGCTTAAGCAGAGATACCCAGACTTCCCTCTCCCCAGCCACTTCTTCTAGCTCTTCCGGGGAAATCCCGAGGCGTTCCCAGGCCAGCCAGGAGACATAGTCCCTCCAGCATGTCCTGGGTCTTCCCCAGGGCCTCCTCCTGGTTGGATGTGCCCAGGACCTCACCAGGGAGGCGTCCAGGTGGCATCCTGATCAGATGCCTGAGCCACCTCATCTGACTCCTCTCGATGTGCAGGAGCAGCGGCTCTATTCTAAGCCCTCCCAGATGACTGAGCTTCTCACCCTATCTTTAAGGGAAAGCCCAGACACCCTGCGGAGGAAACTCATTTCAGCCGCTTGTATTCGTGATCTCATTCTTTCGGTCACTACCCATAGCTCATGACCATAGGTGAGAGTAGGAACATACATCGACTGGTAAATTGAGAGCTTTGCCTTACAGCTCAGCTCCTTTTTCACCACAACAGACTGATGCAGAGCCCGCATCACTGTGGACGCCGCACCGATCCGCCTGTTGATCTCACGCTCCATTCTTCCCTCACTTATGAACAAGACCCTGAGATACTTGAACTCCTCCACTTGGGGCAGGATCTCGCTCCCAACCCTGAAAGGGCAGTCCACCCTTTTCAGGCTGAGGACCATGGTCTCGGATTTGAAGGTGCTAATTCCCATCCCAGCTACTTCACACTTAGCTGCGAACCGATCCAGAGAGAGTTGAAGATCATGGCCTGATGAAGCAAACAGGACAACATCATCTGCAAAAAGCAGTGACCCAATCCTGAGTCCACCAAACCGGACCCCCTCAACACCCTGGCTGCACCTAGACATTCTGTCCATAAAAGTTATGAACAGAATCGGTGACAAAGGGCAGCCCTGGCGGAGTCTATCTCTCACTGAAAATGGGTTTGACTTACTGCCGGCAATGCGGACCAAGCTCTGACACCAGTTGTACAGGGACTGAACAGCCCTTATCAGGGGGTCCGGTACCCCATACTCCCAGAGCACCTCCACAGGATTCCCCGAGGGACACGGTCGAATGCCTTTTCCAATTCCACAAAACACATGTAGAGTGGTTGGGCAAACTCCCATGCACCCTCCAGGACCCTGCTAAGGGTATAGAGCTGGTCCACTGCTCCACGAACAGGACGAAAACCACACTGTTCCTCCGGAATCCAAGGTTCGACTATCCGACGGAACCTCCTCTCCAGAGCCCCCGAATAGACTTTTCCAGGGAGGCTGAGGAGTGTGATCCCTCTGTAGTTGGAACACACCCTCTGGTCCCCCTTCTTAAAGAGGGGGACCACCATCCCAGTCTGCCAATCCAGAGGCACTGTCCCCAATGTCCATGCGATGTTGCAGAGACGTGTCAACCAAGACAGTCCTACAACATCCAGAGCCTTGAGTAACTCCGGGTGTATTTCATCCACCCTCGGGGCCCTGCCACCAAGGAGTTTTTTAACCACCTCGGTGACCTCAGTCCCAGAGATGGGGGAGCCCACCTCCGAGACCCCAGGCTCTGCTTCCTCATTGGAAGGCATGTTAATGGGATTGAGGAGGTCTTTGAAGTACTCCCCCCACCAACCCACAACGTCCCGAGTCAGCAGTGCACCTTCCCCACCATATATGGTGTTGACACTGCATTGCTTCCCCCTCCTGAGACGCCGGATGGTGGACCAGAATCTCCTCGAAGCCCTCCGAAAGTCGTTCTCCATGGCTTCCCCAAACTCCTCCCATGCCCTAGTTTTTGTCTCAGCAACTACCGAAGCTGCATTCTACTTGGCTTGCCAGTACCTATTAGCTGCCTCCAGAGTCTCACAGGACAAAAGGGTCCAGTAGGACTCCTTCTTCAGCTTGACGGCATCCCTCACCGCCGGTGTCCATCAACGGGTTCGGGGATTGCCGCCACGACAGGCACCGACCACCTTACGGCCACAGCTCCGGTCAGCCACATCAACAATAGAGGCAATGAACATAGCCCATTCGGACTCGATGTCCTCCACCTCGCTCGGGACGTGGTCAAAGTTCTGCCGGAGGTGTGAGTTGAAGCTACTTCTGACAGGGGACTCTGCCAGACGTTCCCAGCAGACCCTCACAACATGTTTGGGCCTACCAGGCCTGACCGGCATCTTCCCCCACCATCGAAGCCAACTCACCACCAGGTGGTGATCAGTTGACAGCTCCGCCCCTCTCTTCACCCGAGTGTCCAAGACATGTGGCCGCAAGTCCGACGACACGACCACAAAGTCCATCATCGAACTGAGGCCCAGGGTGTCCTGGTGCCAAGTGCACATATAAACACCCTTATGCTTGAACATGGTGTTCGTTATGGACAATCCATGACGAGCACAGAAGTCCAATAACAAAACACCGCTCGGGTTCAGATCAGGGGGGCCATTCCTCCCAATCACGTCCTTCCAGGTCTCACTGTCATTGCCCACATGAGCATTGAAGTCTCCCAGCAGTACGAGGGAGTCCCCTGAAAGTATGCTCTCTAGCACCCCCTCCAGGAACTCCAAAAAGGGTGGGTACTCCAAATTGCCGTTCGGCACATATGCACAAACAACAGTTAGGACCCGTCCCCACACCCGAAGGCGGATGGAGGCTACCTTCTCGTCCACCAGGGTAAAACCGAATTAACATGCTCCAAGTTGGGGGGCAATAAGTATGCCCACACCCGCTCTTCGCCTCTCACTGGGGATAACTCCAGAGTGGTAGAGATTCCAACCCCTCTCAAGGAGATTGGTTCCAGAGTCCAAGCTGTGCGTCGAGGTGAGCCCGACTATATCTAGCCGGAACCTCTCAACCTCGCGCACTAGCTCATGTTCGTTCCCCTTCAGAGAGGTGATATTCCGCGTCCCAAGAGCCAGCTTCTGTGGCCGAGAATCGGACTGTCAAGGTCCCCGCCTTCGGCCACCACCCAACTCACACTGCACCCGACCTCCTTGGCCCCTCCTACAGGTGGTGAGCCCATGGGAAGGGGGACCCACATTGTCTCTTCAGGCTGTGCCCAGCAGAGCCCCATGGGTGCAGGCCCGGCCACCAGGCACTCGCCATCGAGCCCCACCTCCAGGCCTGGCTCCAGAGGGGGGCCCGGTGACCCACGTCCGGGCGAGGGAAAATGTTGTCCAAGGTTTTTGTTCTTCATAGGAGGTTTGGTTGAACTGCTCTTTGTTTCATCCCTGACCTAGGACCAGTTTGCCTTGGGTGGCCCTACCAGGGGCATAAAGACCTGGACAACAGAGCTCCTAGGATCATTGGGATACGCAAACCCCTCCACCACGATAAAGTGGCGGTTCGAGGAGGAGATTTTTTTTGTTTCATTCTTACTTAAATCTGTTCTCTAAAGACAGGTCCCTAGACCTTACTCAGATTTTCAAATACAAGATGAGTGCATAAAAGAAACAAAAACTTAAACATTTACATGATGCATATAAACACATGCATCATTAAATCTACTTATTACAGCAAAACATAATATAATATAATATAATATAATATAATGACATTCTAGTTATTCGGTGTGTCACACGGACTGGAGAAATGCCAAAATGTGAATTTGGAGATTACAATACCTTAGACTGCCAGAAGCTAGTTGCCTTATAAGGTCTCTTGCTTTATGAAATGAACTTCTGATTTAAGTCATATGATTGTCCAAAGTGAATCAAGTGGCAGTTTCTTGTGGTTATATTTTACAGGGTGGTAAAACAATGTCTTAAGTAGCAGAATGTACCTTAGAAAATGAAAAAAAAATGGAGATAAATAAGAAATCAAATAAATTAATTTGAGACAAAAAACTAGTCATAATAATGTATTAATTTTATTTTTTAATCTTAATTGATCACAGTCCTCTTTACCTTTATATATTAAAATTAGCTATGACCATACCCCTAGTATATTCATTGCTACTATTTCTTTGCCTCTCTTTAATTGAATTTACTATTTTTAACTGTTAATTCATCAACAGCTGATTATGCATTTGGGTGTTTTTATAATGGTAACATAAAAGAAGACAACATGCGCTATTAGTTTATGCATTCACAGCAATATTTTTGGCAATAGCCTGCATTATTTATTTTTAAGAAAATAAGTCTCATGCAAGTAGTAAAAAACAATTGTTTTCTTCAACCTGCAGTAAAATAGCCAAAACCATTATAATATGCTTTTAAAAAGTATATGGTGGATTAGGGTGTTGGAGTGGTAGCGCTGCAGCCTTGCAGTAAGGTAACCAGGGTTCACATCCTGGATCCTCCCTGCATGGAGTTTGCATGTTCTCCCCATGTCTGTGTGGGTTTTTTCTGGGTGCTCCGGTTTCCTCCCACAGTCCAAAGACATGCAGGTTAGAGGAATTGGTGATCCTAAATTGGCCCTAGTATGTGGTTGCGGTGGATGTGTACATGTGTGTTCATCCTGTGATGGACTGGTGCCCTGTCCAGGGTTTGTTTCAGCCTTGTGGCCTATACTAGTTGGGGTAGACTCCAGCACACCCCTGCACCCTGTTCAGGACTAAGCGGGTTAGGAAATGACTGACTGATACGGTGGATTAAAAAGTAGATTAAAGATAGTCAGAAACATAATATTTTACAGAAGAATTTCCTTTACTCTTTTTGCTCTTATACTAAGTCACTGCCATATCAAAGTTGCAGGCCAGTGATTACTGCAACATAAAAATTTCTAAATTTTTTGTAAATGGAAATGTTCCTAAACATTTGACAAGATGTGTATTTGGCATTGCAACCAATGTAAGACAGTTGACAGATGTAATTCATGCAAAATAACGTGATTATCTTTTAATAGAAATTGTAGCACTTGAAAACTGGAATTTTTAAAGCATTGCATAAGATGAAAACCACATAATGCTAAACAGTAAATGTAGACTTAAGTTTTTGTTCCTGTTTTAATGATCAGTCAATTTTTACTTTTTATAGCAGCTTTCACAGAACTTATTCTCTCAATGCCTTTTCAAAGCTAAAAGCTGTGCAGTCCAAAGCCCCTGGTATCATAAAGTGCAATCAGTGTCAGCCTCTTATGGGGATATTCGCTATTTGATAATTGGAGGGGGTGGAGTCTCATTCTTGAAGTCCTTACCTGTTCCTTGCAGTTTTAGTTAAGTCACTGCCATACTTCCAAGGCAGCAGAATATTCCCTGTCAAAGCCCTCTGTCTGCATAAAGATACATTCTAAAAGCTTTTCTTGCAGCAACAATGGACATTAATTGTCCTTGGAAAAACACAGGAAAATGAAAAAGTATCAATTCCATTTGAATCACTTTTTCATATGTTCACTGTTATTACTATACACAAGATAAAGTACAAAACTGTTTGATTCAAAATACATTAAAACAATATTTTACTTTTTAAAATAAATATGGTTTTCTTTAGTAAAAACGAACCAATGGTGCATTACTTTTAATCTAACATAATAGTTCATCTCCGATGTCTGCTCTGATTAAATACCTAGAACATCTGAAAAAGCAGAATGAAAATCATGACAATGAGGAGGATGAACATTTTTTAAAGAAGATAAAAACACACAAATGTATCCCTAAGTAATATAAGTAAATGCCTGCTAAATTCTAATAACAATTTAGCAAATCCAGTTTTGTAATTTCTAAATTGACAGCAAATCACGAAAATAGAAAATAACAGCTTTCTTAATTAAGGAAAGAGTCCATTTTAAATCAGAACCTGGTTGGGTTGAAAATCCCAAGTTGCAAACTAAGACTGAACCTGGGACCACTAGGACCACAGCATTATTGAGTAAGGAGATGTTTTTATTAATAGCTATAACTGAGATAGGATAGCCATTTAAAATACCATTTTTAAATAGGATTTGAATATGGTAACTGATGAAGCATGATGAATATCCAGAGGAACAAAATAAAGCGACAAAATGATAAACAAACATTCTGCAGTGTTGCCAGTGTTTCTTTTTATACAATAAAGCTACTTATTTTATAAAGTGATAATGTTTAAAGATAGGAAATGCTACATCAGACTAATTTTGCTGAATACTGCAGTTTTCCTCCTCCATCCTAGAGACCCATATTTTAAATACTTTGTCAACTATAAAACTGGCCTGATATAAATGAGATCATTCCTTCTTTACACTCAGTGCTGCTGGAACAGGTATGCACACACTCTTACCTTGCATAGGATAAGGATAATCAGGTCAGAAAATAGATGGAAGGGTGAACTAGTTTTGCTGAATAATTACAGTGCAGTAGAAGATATAGATTGGTGTGTGAAGAATGAAAAATGTTCTATTTATATTACATTAAGTTAATATTTTTCCAGTTGTCTTATACTTAACTATGTAAAAAAAAAATATATTTTATTATGATTTGTCTGTTGTTTTAGTTAAAGCGTATGCAGGACTGTTTAATGATCTGCACAATCTGTTTAATGCCTTTTTATGAGAAATGCATTGCCTGCAAGTGCATTTTACTATCAGAAATCCATTGTCTGGGTCTAAAAATATGTTAAAAAATGTCACATATGGCAATAAAGACATAGCTACAATGACAAATGGTAAAGCCTGTACATCACGTATACTTTATTAGCATTACATTTTTTTCTTGTAGTTTTTGATTAGCTATACCCAATTACTTGAAGATTAACAGATGGTTCACATAACCGTAATTAGCTGGAAATGCCCTCCCGCCCCACATCAAAATGGTGCTGAGATCACATGCAGGTCTGGTGGGTGGTCTTCCCAAGCTGTGGGAGGGCTTCCTAGTCATTGCTCTGAATTGCCTAGCATTGCTCCTACCTGATGTGGTTGCAGAAATAGAACAGATAATAGTACATTTGTCTGATGCAATATACAGTATATAGTCTTTTTTTCTTTCCTGCACATTTATATGTGTTTATTCATCTTATAATCTGCTTTTCCACTTCAGCAAATCTCAACACTAGCACCTGTCTTAAGTGCATTTTAAAATGTTTTAACATATTTACTTCATTATGTTTTAATTACTAATCTTAAATTTATAATGTCATTGTTTCTTATTTTTCTAATGGGTAATTCCATTTTTCTGGTAGTTTTGCATTGACACAGCCATGTAGCTGATTGCAACATTGTCCATTGCAGGTCATATAGGCATGAATATTCAAATACAATGTTTTTTTTTTATTTGACATGGCAAAGTCAAAGTCATGTAGTGTTATTTTCAGGTGCATTAAAAATCCTACAAGACAACAAAATATTTAAATTAAAAAAAATGAAATTCTGTGTATGCAAAGTGTATTTTACTTTAGGATTCAATGCAGAATTATTCACATTACAAAAAAAATCTTAAGCATGAAAGAATCTTTCCTGACTTGAAAATTGGCATGAAAAATGTTCAATACTAATAAATTGGTGTGAGCCTAGTGGAACAAAAGCAGCTGGTTATCTGCATATTCTGGCCATTTGGATTGACCTAGAAAACATTTGTAAGCAGCTGTACAAAATTCTTATGAGATGATAAAATCATTGTTTATGCTGTGTAAAATTCATTGCCAATATTTTCTGCAAGAGCATTGATCTTAAGCTAAGCTTCTTTTTTATTTACAGTGATGACATACAGTAAACTAAAGAGTGAAAATCACCTATTATTACTAGCATCCTTTGTGGGGTTGATGAGCAGATCTATTGTAAATTAACATGATTTTCATGTCTCTGGTTTTGTGAATTCCACCTATTGTAATTAAACAAGAAGTTAACTAAAATCAGGTTACCTTTGATTCAGTGCTTCTTCTATTGTTGAAACCTGCTGTTGATATAAAGTATTCTGTGTAGAATGTAGCCCTATTTGTCTGCATGACACGTAAAGGTATGCAAATACAGCATCAAACTAACTAGGAATGGTTTAATTTAATCACTTTGTTCAAAATAATAAACAGAAGACACTCCACACTGAAACCTACTACTAAGTCAAAATTAATCTTCAAAATAATTTTACAACATATTTCTTATCTCTTTTTTAGTTACATTTTAATTATATGAAGAAATAGTCCAGCCATCTGCTTATCCATAGCAGGTTCGCGGACAGCTGGAACCTATCCCAGCAAGAAATCGGCACAGGCTGGAATAAGCCATGGACAGGCTGCAAGCTATAGAGATAGTTATACTGTATATAAAGTTATGGTTTTAACACCAGTATGTAACTTTTTTGTCAAGAATGTCTCCCTATATTAGTTCGGTATATATATATATATATATATATATATTGTGGCAGTAGGGGGCTCTAGTGCTTCCTTGAACCCTCAGGTACCACGCTGGACACTGGATAAAAGTCCAATACTCTTTATTAATTATCACTAACGTGCACAAAGTACCCTCCACACTACTCATATATTCAATTAACAACAACACTATTTTCTCTCCTCCTCGCCCAGACACTTCGCCCCTCTACCTTCCACATCTCAGCTCAGTGTCTGGACTGGCCCGTAGTCCTTTTATAGCCCCTGACCCGGAGGTGTTCCTGCCCAATTAGTCCACAGTTCCTTATTACTTCCGGGTCAGGGTAAACAGTCCTTTTCTTCAACCCAGGAGCATGTTGTTCCTTCCTGTCACATGACCGTGACGTACTCCCAGGTGATAGGGCACACAAGAGCCCACGAGCCCCCCTACAGCGACTCCCGGTGGCCCCCAAGGTATCCAGCAGGGCTGTGTAAAAACACTACATAGTCCATGAGGCCCTGCTGGAACTTGGGGCACGATCCTGCTGTCGGGAGAGCTCCTCCTGGCGGCCTGGGGGTGAGGGCCGGAACACAAAGCTGGCAGTCCTCCACAATATATATATATATATATATATATACTCAGCAAAAAAAGAAACGTCCCCTGACTTTCAACTGTTTTTACTTTCAGTAGACTTAATGTGTAAATATTTGTATGAACACTAAAAGAGTCAACACCATAAGACATAAACTAAAAATGTTTCACAATGTGTCCCTGAATGAAGGGAGGCTCAAAATCAAAAGTACCAGTCAGTATCTGGTGTGGCCACCAGCTGCTTGAAGTACTGCAGTGCATCTCCTCCTCATGGACTGGACCAGATTTGTCAGTTCTTGCTGTGAGATGTTACCCCACTCTTCCACCAAGGCACCTGCAAGTTCCTGGACATTTCTGGGGGGAATGGCCCTAGCCCTCACCCTGCGATCCAACAGGTCCCAGACGTGCTCAATGGGATTGAGATCTGGGCTCTTCGCTGGCCATGGCAGAACACTGACATTGCTGTCATGCAGAAACTCATGCACTTTTTGCCACTCCTGTCTGGTCCAGCGAAGGTGGGTTTGTGCCCATAGGCGGCGTTGTTGCTGGTGATGTCTGGTAAGGACCTGCCTTACAACAGGCCTGCAAGCCCTCAGTCCAGCCTCTCTCTGCCTATTGCGGACAGTCTGAGCACTGATGGAGGGATTGTATGTTCCTGGTGTGACTCGGGCAGTTGTTGTGGCCATCCTGTACCTGTCACGCAGGTGTGATATTCGGATGTACCGATCCTGTGCAGGT
>JANRMT010062791.1:11366509-11428984 GCA_026402145.1 Polypterus bichir lapradei
TGTCAGAGATGGCTGGGGAGGTGACCCGGCTGGGACGCCCAGGCGGACCGAAGGAGGGCTTGCACCTTCCCCAGACCATGTGGGGGCGACCGCCCTGGTTGCTATGGGGACCACGGGTAGGGAGCTTGGAAGCTCAACCCTGTAGGGGCCCGTGGTCAACACCAGGGGGCGCCCCCATGCCTTTGGAGCCCTGGACCTCAGCACTTCTGCCACACCCGGAAGTGCTGGGGGGAAGAGGAGCAGGGACATCCGGAGTGCTTCCAAGGATACAGCCGGTACTTCTGCCACACTGGGGCGTTTCGGTGGAAGATTGCCGGGAGACACCTGGAGCACATCCGGGTGTGGATAAAAGGGGCCGCGTCCCTTCATTCGAGGCTGGAGTCAGGTGAGGAGAGGACGAAGCAGGAGAAGAGAGAGTGGAGGCGGCCTGAAGAGAAAGGCACAGTATGTGAGAGGCCTGGACTTTGGGGAAGTCTTGGGGTTGTGTGGCACTTAGTAACTAAATCTATACTAATAAAAGGCAAAGCCCTCACTGACTCACTCACTCACTCACTCACTCATCACTAATTCTCCAACTTCCCTTGTAGGTAGATGTTGACTATATGAGTGAGGCACACAGACTCAGACGGAGAATAGGAGACGATTGCCAGAGAGAGAGACGCGCTGGGCGAGCGAGCGAGATAAGGAGAGAGAGAGAAGAACCATCAGCTCAGTTGTGATCACATGACGCTCAGCAGACAAAGTGTATCCATACTACTCGTATTGCAAGACATCGCTCGTTTATCAAGTCAAAATTTATTAAAAATTTTTGCTCGTCTTAGAAAACACTCGTAAACCAAGTTACTCGTAAACCGAGGTTCCACTGTATATACATACATACATATACAGTATAAGAAATAGTATATAAAATAAAAAAGTAATTAACTCTCTAACAGTTATGGTTCTCGGGTATTAAATGGACACATGGACTTTACTAAATTTATCCTCTCAGGAATACTGCAGACAACAAATCACTACTTTATATCCACTAAATACTTTGTTTCAGCTGCAACTCTGTTACATATCAAATGGCTTTGGTCACAAATGCTTTTCAAAAGTTCCAGTGACATGTTATTTGTGTTTCCTATGTTATGTAATTATACTGCAAGATAGCACATCACTGTGCAGAGTTCCAAACAGGTCCAAATCTGAAGTCTGGGGCCAGAAACAACAAGTGGCAAATGAAGAAACAGTACAAATTTCAAACAGTAAACAGTCTTTCTGTACTTTTTCTATAGGTTTTAAGCAATAATATATATGTTTTAAATATTAAAACATTAGGTAAATGAAGGAGTTATTAAAGATATTCTTTATTTTCAAACTAATTGTGAGAATGTGAAAAGAGCACTCTAATATTACATCAGGTGTTCTTGAATGTAATACCTACACAAAATAACAGATAATATATTAATAATGTGACCTGACGGGGGCCCTCCAGCTGCCCTAACCCAACACAAGCAGACACCAGGCAGAAGTTTAAGTACACGGCACACGTTTATGGTAGCAGTGAAGCACTTTTCTCTCACTTCTCACACCAGCACAGTACACAAGCACCAATACTAAATAAGTAGCACTTTCTCTTTTTTTCTTCTGTCTCTCTTTATGTCTGTCTCTCTCTCACTCTTTTTCACCTTCACTCCTCCTCCAGCAAGCATTGTTCTCCTTAAAATTGTCCTCCTTAAAATTGATGATGTGCACAGAGATTTTGGTGGACAGGTTAGAAATAGCATATCAGAAGAAAGAGTTTGTTACATTTTAATCAGGTAAACAAATTTGTACCCACTTTTATTTCTGTGTTTTTTATTTTAATTGGACAGTTGGATGTATCCTCAGGGCCATTATACCGTGGCATGCAAAAGTATTCAATCCCCCGGAAAGTCAGCATAATTTTCTGCATATCAAAAGATTTGTACACATATCGTACATTCAGCATTTTATGCTATAACAATACATTTCCAAAATCCAGAAAATGTAGATATTTAACTAAAGAAGGAAAACTCAAAAGTTAGTGTTTGCATACATTTTCAAGCCCTACACATTAATACTTTGCTGAAAACTGAATTTCTAAAACACAAAAGCTGGGGTGGTGCTGCACCTCTATTAGGAAAGCATTCCTTTAATCTTTATGTAAACTTAGTCAACTGACTGTTCAGTTATGGCTGAACAAATCATACCACTTTGCTACTAATACCAGTGACGTTCAAATGCTAATGCCAGTGATGTTCATGATTACCACAAATAACAGTCTCTATTTATTGATTAATTAACATGTTGATTAAGATGACTACAGTGGTACCTGGAGAGAGACTGAAGCTGAATCAGAAGTAGCCAAATTATCTCAACAAACTGAGTTGATCCAATTTTCAGTTTGCGTAATATTTATCAAGTTCCTAACGCAGTCCTGCCATTTGAGTACTTTCCTGACCAACTCTAAATTAACTAAGCATTTTCGGAAGGTGAAACTTTCTGTACTGTCGGTTGGAAAACCTGAACTGTACATGCTGCAGGACACACAACATATAAACGCACCCTCAAAAGGGCAGAGAACAGATGCAACTTATGTTCAGCGCTGAATTAATCTTTATCATTTTATGCAGTAAGTTTGGTGCTTTCTGTGTTCAGCTGAATCACTAGGATACCTTCAGCTTTAAACCTTTGCCATTCACCAGGCAATTGACTTTGCACTGTTGGTAACTTCTCCTCCTCGGATATTGGCTTAACTCCAATTAAACTTTACTGACCGTTTTGATTAGTTATCGGCTATTCCTGTCTGGTGCTTGTAAAATGCAGCATGCATGTGTGAGATGTTGCTCTGGTGCTTCTACTCATAATAGTTTTCTAGGGTTTAATTACTGTTATTATCCCTTATTTAACCAACTTGCAATGTTAAAGAACAATGTTTTTATATCTCATATTGATTATTTTTGCGCAGACTTTTTTTTTTTAATTCACTATTTTGTCAAATCATCACTTCTGAGCATGACTTTGTGAAGTACTAAAGTTTTAAATGCATTTCTAGACCCAAAGGCATCAATTATTTTTTCTGTAGCAATTAAGAGCTGTGTTTTCATTGTGTTAGATTTTGCCACAAGAATCATTTCACTGTGATGGTGCCTACGAAAAATTTAAATATTTGCTTGTAGCAGGGCTGGACCAAATCATTTGTGATTGCTTACCCAAGTGTATGTTTTAAATCTACAGAACTAGGTATATTCAAAATGCTTCTAATAAAGAGCCACAGTACCTTTGGTAACTCCATTGTACTTTACAAATCTAAAGAGTAATTTTACACATCTAAAAAAAATGTTTCATATCTGAAACATATCATACATAAACTGACTTGTCTGTTTGCTAATTTAACAAAATGAAAATCACCTTTTTACATTATGAAACATAATCTCAGTTAATGAGGCACTGGACTATTTAATAAGCAGGATAGCAGCAAGTTGTTTAATAAACATCAGCAATACTTATGTTAAATTATACACATAAGAGGTACTTTAAGTCTTTTGAATTATTCATGTTTTCTGTTTCACTAATCTTTTTTAATATATACTTATAAAAGGATTAAGGAAAATCAGGTAACACCAAAAGAGATTTAGGAATTGAAGAAATCATTTCCACCTTTAATCTCTCATGATCTCTAAAACAAAAGTTTAGAAAATTAAAAATATGTAACACAGCAGCATTTGTTTCAGTGTCTCATTAGATTCATGACCCTTAAAGAAATGTGAACAAAGCAGGATGATTTTTACACTGTGAAAGCACTTGTTCATTGCTAAATTGATATTTTTAAAAACTTTGGTAAAAGTGAACTATTTCTTAAATTACTAAATTGGAGTGTAGGGCAGTGTTTAGTGCTATTGCCTTATTGCTTCAAAAACTGGATTGTTCTGGCCTGGTACAATGTCCTTGTGCCTAGTTATTTTCTTTCTCTGGGTATTCAGTTTTTCTCATACAGTGGGTACGGAAAGTATTCAGAGCCCCTTCAATTTTTCACTCTTCACTGTACATCCCCAATTGTGTTAAGATTGAGTAGTAAATGTAAATTGATGCCAGATTCAGTGTGCCTTGTGAAAAGACTGGTGTTTTGTGCAGGATTATTCCTTCCTGTGCCTGATGATGTTTGAGAAACCTCTGAATAAATATAACTCAGTATTGAATAGGGAAGTACATACTATATGAATGAAAGTACATTTGTACTTTCTTTATAAAATTACATATAACAGGTGTAGCGGGAGATGTGGAACAGTTATTTACAATTTCATCTTTCCTTTCTAGTGTGGAGGAACACTGGCCAGAAGAACTTTGGTGTCACTTCTGCTCCACTTGTCCGCTGAGACGTGACGTGGCACTGCATAATAACAACAACCTCTCTTCCCCTTCCTCTGCAGAAAGGAAGCCTGACACCAACCCACCTCTAACGTCACTTCCGGGGTTCCCCCACCTGGCCCTGCCTCTTTCTCCCTTTATTTTCTAATACATAAAAGAACCACTATCTTAGTCAATCTGCCTGATATAGAAGTTGGGATGACTTGTTTTGTGTGAATTCGAACATTTACAATTACAATTTCTAGAAAGTGCCACAAAACACTCTCTTTGTCTTGTCTATCTTTTACAACAGTTAAGTGCAGTGTTACACTGGATACACCTTAATTTGTAGCTTTCTAAGATGTATCAGCCAGTATAACTGACACTAAACAGAGTCAACAAGCTGCAAATCTTTTCACACATTTGTTTGATTACTTTTTTACAACCTTCATTACAAAAGGGCAGGTAATTTTCAAATGATAAATGTACAGTATATGGGTATATATATATATATATATATATATATATATATATATATGGGCTGCACACAGCTGCACAGTGGTAGCACTGCTGCCTCACAGTTAGGAAACCCGAGTTCACTTCCTGGGTCCTCCCTGTGTGGAGTTTGCATGTTCTCCTCATGTCTGCGTGGGTTTCCTCCGGGTGCTCCGCTTTCCTCCCACAGTCCAAAGAAATGCAGGTTAGGTGGATTGGTGATCCTAAATTGTCCCTAGTGTGTGCTTGGTGTGTGTGTGTGTGCCTTGCGGTGGGCTGGCACCCTGCCCAGGGCTTGTTTCCTGCCTTGCGCCCTGTGTTGGCTGCAATTGGCTCCAGCAGACCCCCATGACCCTGTAGTTAGGATGTAGTGGGTTGGATACTGGATGTATGTATGTATGTGTGTGTGCATTCTACTCAAAAAAATTAACGGAACACTTTTTAATCAGAGTAAAACATCAAGTCAATGAAACTTCTTGGATATTGACTGGTCAGTTAAATAACAGAGGGGTTGTTAATCAGTTTCAGCTGCTTTGATGTTAATTAAATTAACAACAGGTGTGCTAAAGGGGCAACAATGAGACAACCCCTAAAACAGGAATGGTTTAACAGGTGGAGGCCACTGACATTTTTCCCTCCTCATCTTTTCTGTTTTTTTTTTACTAGTTTTGCATTTGGCTACAGTCAGTGTCACTACTGGTAGCATGAGGCAATACCTGGACCCTACAGAGGTTGCACATGTAGTCCAACTTTTCCAGGATGGCACATAAATATGTGCCATTTACTTTTTACTTTTGCATGTTAGCTATATTCATTGTTTCTAAAATATAGGCAGACAGCCAAAGATTTGCATTTTTGACTTGTTGAAACATGGACCATCTTCACATTTTACTGACTTTTAACAGGAGAAAGAGTAAGGCCCAACTGAACACAATAAGGTAAAACAGAATATAATCATTAATGGTAATTATAATGTAGCAACAAGCCAGTGGTGTATACTGATAAGGCTGTGTAAATTTCTACTCAGGTCTAAACAAACCAATCCATATTAAACTTATCTGACTAACCAATTCTGAAAACTGCATTTAAAGTTTCTTTGTTCCACATTGTGCAGCCAGATTTTTTAGTTCTGTGATACAGTTAGATATACTCTTTGTTTTTTTTTTTGCATAGGCACTTAGTAATTTAAGGGAGGGTGTTACCTTCCACGCAGAATGTCTCTTGAATCTGATTCTGTCCTATGAACAATACTGCATTTAGAAGAGAAATGGAAGAGCAAAAGAAATAAACTCTCTAGTTGCTAGAAAATTCATCTTTCATGAACTAGATGAAAATCTGTTTGTTTGTATAGGCATGATCATATGTCAAAATACATATTCCAGATGCTGTTCTCTCATTTTTAGGCGATCACTAGGACGTCACTGGCATGTTGTGAACAACCATAGGGGTCTGTAGCATGATTTTATTTGAATCTGTTATCATAGAGAGGCCTTTAATGAAAAAAGGAGACATGGTAACATCAAAGATACATCAATAAATGGAAGAGCACAATCTACTAAACAATGCTATGAGAAGTAGTCATTGATAAACACAGGAAAGAATTATGTTAACAGGAAATGTCAGAGAATCTTAAAAGCGCTAGAACTTAAGATCAAATAACACAATGTGTGAATACTGGTGGGCGGTAACAGCTAGCTTAAAAGTGACCTTAACTGGAAGCAGTTTTCAGGTACCTTATAGGCTGGCAGGAGAAAGTGTAAATCAGATGAAGTGTTATAGAACATCCAACCTCTTGATATGAAGGAACACAGTTACACAAGTTACACCTGAATTTTACATATGATTTCACGTAAAAATAAACTAAGTAAAGTTCAATATTAAATCTACTAAGTCAATCTATTTATCATGTTAAATCAATTAAATCACCTTTTCTTTGAATCCCATGCCCAATCACTGTTTTGATGGAATTTGTGCATTCCTATGTCTGGGTCTTTCTATATCCCAAAATCCTCTCATAAGCTGTGTGTATGTTAGACGCGTGTGAATTTCTGTGGATGTGCATGTGTGTGGGCCCAGTAAACGGACTGGCACTTTGTTCAGGGTTTAAGTTTGAGTTAATAGGATAAAATTCAGCCTTTGTGTATACTGAACTGGATCTTGAAAAGGCATAGCGTGATTTGGTATAACTTAAGTGATTTCAAATAAAATAAGAATTCATGTCCAGGGGCCCATTAAGGCAAGCGGTCTTTTCACCAAACACTCGATGAAACGATTACAAATCACCAAGGAGGAGATCCCCCCTTCAGTGTGCTGAAATCACCATGGTTTGCCAAAATCACCATTGGGAACCCAACAAGCGAACCAGCTTCCATAATAAACGATTACGTTTCTGTCATATATACAGTATATATTTATAAACATCAGGGTGCCTACATACTGCAATGTTAAAATTACAATCAACTCTCTGTTAAGAAGCTGTGCTCATTAAGTCACCAGGGGTCTTAATCTGTGCTTGCTTTGACTTTTCATATCCTGCCAATAAAGTTGATTAAAACGTAATGGACAGGTTATGCAGGCAAGTGACTAATATCAGACAGTTTCTAATAATTCTTATGTCTCACATTCAAATACAACAGTGCCAAAATGAAGCAATGTCTGACATGATACATCTACAAGAAAGTGCCTTTTTAATGTGCCATAAGCCAAATGTATGGGAAAGACTACATACCAAAAACGTCTGGAAGGTTTTAGTTAAAACCATTTTGCTGAAAACCTCTAGGTAGAATATTTTAGAATGTCAAAAACAACATTTGAAGTGCTACATAACTGCATGGGAACATTTGTTGGACCACTTGATAACCACTGACCACAAGTTCCAACCTGAAAGTTAATTGCTATAGTGAGGGCATTTCTTAGGTGATAAAATGAAAATGTGCTAAATAACTCTTTGTGAATTATGTCTCTCAGTCACTTGTTTCAAAGAGATTTTTAATAGTAAAAATGATTTTTGTAATGATGGCATTTCCCAAAACAAAACTGCTAACACATAAGTTTTGCTTTATTAGAACATATTTCCATCCTGAATTTCATAAATATTATGAATCATGCATCTTTGGCTTCCCTAACTTTTCTATCGCTCACTAAAAATGTTCATAAATCCTAAATGGTCAGTATATACTGTACATGTAACTGATTAATAGTGTTCAGTTTCTAATAATTCTTAACTACCATTGCAATAAACTACACATGGGAAGCATAATGGTGCAGTGGGTAACACTGTCACTTCATTTTCTAGGTTTGAATCCCTGGTGTGGATGTTGTCTGTTTGGAATTTACACATTCGATCCAGATTTATGTGGACTTTCCACCAGGTAACCTGGTTTTACTTCAATATCAATAAACACAAACTGTACAGGTTAGATTGACTGAGGACTATGAATTGCACCTAGAATGAGTGTGAATGCAGATGTGTGTTTTAATGGGCTCTGTTAAAGAATGGCAGTGCCGCTGAATTATGTTCCTGCCTTCTATGACAATAAATTGAATTAAGAGAGTCATGCTACTGTGGTGGGCTGGCGCCCTGCCCAGGGTTTGTTTCCTGCCTTGTGCCCTGTGTTGGCTGGGATTGGCTCCAGCAGACCTCCGTGACCCTGTAGTTAGGATATAGCTGGTTGGATAATGGATGGATGGATGAAGTCATGCTATGTTATGTTAAACCACACACATTTCTTGAGTAATACATTAAGAAACAAAGTGTGTGAGATTGCCTTTTATTCTAGTGTAATGGAATTGGAAAGTTCCTTTCCCACCTATCTCAGAATGCAACTGGATTAGAAAACAACACCCCTTTTAGAGGTAAATGTGGGCGTAATGCAATGTAAAATGTACAGAGCCATGCCAAGTCTGTCCCTACAATTTTATCATTAACAATTTAATTTATCAGTTGCTGCATAATTCTGAACCCTGGTTTCAAATTAATGAAAGGATGCAATAAAATAAGAAAGTTCCACAGGAAAAAGTGTGCAATTACTGATGATAAATGGTACCTTTTCCTCATAGAATGTAAAAAAAATGTGAGGTATTGTGAATAATTTATGTGAGAAGATGTTCTCATACTGTTTTAAGTATTGCAGCTAGTTTGTTGTCCATATTGTTCTGTTTAGTTAATGCTGAAGGGAATATGGGTTCACAGCCATTTTTACCACAAGCAGAGGCTTTTTCAATTTGATTTTACTATATTTCTTTAAGGCTAACAAACACAATACAAGAAATGGAGAATTCATCTTGTCTTTGCTTGACCTGAACTCTTACCTCCCCGTTTGATGAGAAAATCTGACTTTAATTCAACATTCATACTTACCAGATTATAAATATCCACCTTCCTGCTATTTGATTCATTTAAATGTTGCTTTTCCTAAACATTCATAATTACTCATTTTCAAAATAATTACTAGGCCAGTTGAAAAAAAATTAAGGATGGAACTTAATGTCATTGTGCAAATTTAAAACTATGCCAGTAAGGGTTAGAAATAATATAATGAAAGAGGTGATTGCACAATTTAAAAAAAGGCCAATAAAAATGAACTTTCTGGAGATACTCTAAAAAGTGTGTATGCCAAATTAATAATATAAGCAAAAAGAAAAAAACATGAAACAATATATTTTGATTACTGGAAACGTGGAATGACCAAATTCCTGAATTTCACATGCTTTTATGTGGCCTTAGATAACAAGTTAGTTTTGAAGCAACCTAAATGTTTTCTGGGCAGTGTCAAGTTTTTTTTTGTTTTTTTTAAATAAAAATTAATGAATGCTCTGGGGAGGAAAGGAGACATACAATTAGGTGACAAAATCCAGATAGCTATACTATAAATCATACTCGTTTTATATTTGAGGTCATTCTCCCACCTCGGCCAGCTGCATGGAACGTGCAGTTTAACAGCCCTTAACTGGCCCTCTAATGACCTTCATTGCGTTTTTCTCTTTCTTTCTTTCTTTCTTTCTTTCTTTCTTTCTTTCTTTCTTTCTTTCTTTCTTTCTTTCTATGCAATATAATTTATTTCTATTTCGTAAGCCATTATAAACTCTAAATTTTCTTTGGCAATTATCAGAAATGCAACTTTAATCAGCATTATAGAGAAATGTTAATTTTCTTTCAGCTGAAAGAGAAAAATCCTTTATCAGTTTGTAGACCTTTTACCACACCACATTTATTGGTCTGAATGGATTTTATTGCTAAACAAGAAAAGTAGAAAAATATAATAGATCAATCAATTTGTAAACTTTTGGTAGTCTTTTCCTCTGTTTTCCTCTGTTCCCTCAAGATGAAAAATGTTGGGGTTTTGCTGTATATGTTCAGAGAGACAGTTTTGTTACATTCAGTGTCACACATGCACATCTGTGAGTTACCCTCAGGGCTCCTCTAAGATATATGGTAACAGGCCAGGTTGAGAGGATGTGCTGTCGCTAATCATTGCCTCTCCTATTTTTCCAACAGCACCAAGAAGACTCCCAGTGAGGGTACCTGACCCTGCCCCTTCCAGCTTCCCGGCTATAAATTTGTTGCCTCCACACCATTGACCGCTTGTATTTTTTGTTAAGTCTCAAAGAAATAAAATGGGACATCCGGATTGGTGCACCAACATTTTTTTGTCTGGGACTTGTAATTCTTCATAACATTTACAACTAGAAGCGCCACTGTTTTGAGGAGCAGTGTTTGAGTTTAAGCCTAAGCTTTTTTATACAGACTCTCTCTATGACTGTATGTCTTCTCTGGGTCCTCCAAGTTTCTTGCAAAGATATTCTTTTTCATTGGTAACTGAAAATGTTTCTGCCATAAGTGAATATACTCTGTGATGGACTGGCATAATGTCTGTGGTTAGTTCATGTCTTGCAGTCATTACTGATAGAATAAGCACTGGCTCCTTGAAATTACATAATAGAAAACACAGCTTTTTAAAGTTGATGGATGAAAATTATTCAGGATAACTATAATACCCAGAGTAAAAAAATAAAAAAGATGATGAACATTATGGAACACTCTCAGAGAGGCACCAGTCGGAATAATTACTTATTAGTCAAAAATTAATTTGAAATAAAATATCATTTAAGCATAAAAAAATGAGCCTCAATGTAGGAATATACAATATAAAGGTTTAAAAGAAGGATACCAAAATAATGGCAACATAAAAATGCATACAGCCCTTCTTATTTAATTGTTATGCACTCTATGCACCTTTATTATCAAGTGGGATGGCTGACACACTATACCATAAAAGTATCTCTCAAACAGACCATTTACCTGCCATCTCACATTTTCTTGACCCTGGGCTTTCGTCCTATTGCCAGTTAAGTGACTGAACCTACACTTATTTAGACCATGGCTAAAGGGTAGCTTTAAACCCCATCCGGGTGTTACATCCATACCCTATCTTGGAATCATCTATGAGGCCACAGGCAGTTCTGTATTTGCAAAGGAGACACCAAGCCAGAACTACATCTAACAGTTCTTGGTGTCCCTGCACCCCTCAATATTTCATGATGCTTAAAGCACCAGGTTTGTTCAGCAGAGACCTTCTTTTCTTTTTTTAGGTTTAAGGGCACATCTTACTCTTACATCTGTGAAGCATGTGTTACTCTGACTGCCTTAGTCTTTAGTCTTGAGCAGAGCAGGATAGATTGAGACCTAATTTAGGCCTTCAATATTTTCAAAATATTGATAAAGTTAATTCAACAGAATTCTTTTAACTAATCATTGAATCATGTACTCGAAGACATCAGTATTTAAGACTGAAGACAGGAAGCACTTCTTTACACAAACAAACAAAATATCTGGCTGAGATATTGGCATATCTTATCAATTAGCTAACCAAATGAGGCTGATGAACTGACTGGTCTCCACTTATTTATCAACCTTCTTATGTCAGTCAGTTAGGAGATTCTGCTCCTCTAACGTTTCCTATTTTGACTTTCACATTTTAGAAGATGGTTGGGTAACCCCAGCCATCCTTTAAGAGAACTTCCCTCTAACATAATGGAAGAATAGTTTTCTAGATCGCAATTCTTTCGGAATACCTGCTGAGCTGCATAATTTGATAAACAAAAAAAAAACTCTTACAGTGGGGCAAAAAAGTATTTAGTCAGCCACCAATTGTGCAAGTTCCCCCACTTAAAAAGATGAGAGAGGCCTGTAATTTTCATCATAGGTATACCTCAACTATGAGAGACAAAATGAGAAAAAAAAAATCCAGAAAATCACATTATGGTGGAAAATAAGTATTTGGTCAATAACAAAAGTTCATCTCAATACTTTGTTATATACCCTTTGTTGGCAATGACAGAGGTCAAACGTTTTCTGTAAGTCTTCACAAGGTGTTCACACACTGTTGCTGGTATTTTGGCCCATTCCTCCATGCAGATCTCCTTTAGAGCAGTGATGTTTTCGGGCTTTCGCTGGGCAACACGGACTTTCAACTCCCTCCAAATATTTTCTATGGGGTTGAGATCTGGAGACTGGCTAGGCCACTCCAGGACCTTGAAATGCTTCTTACGAAGCCACTCCTTCGTTACCCGGGCGGTTTGTTTGGGATCATTGTCATGCTGAAAGACCCAACCACGTTTCATCTTCAATGCCCTTGCTGATGGAAGAAGGTTTTCACTCAAAATCTGACGATACATGGTCCCATTCATTCTTTCCTTTACACGGATCAGTCTTCCTGGTCCCTTTGCAGAAAAACAGCCCCAAAGCATGATGTTTCCACCCCCATGCTTTATAGTAGGTATGGTGTTCTTTGGTTGCAACTCAGCATTCTTTCTCCTCCAAACACGACAAGTAGAGTTTTGACCAAAAAGTTCTATTTTGGTTTCATCTGACCATATGACATTCTCCCAATCCTCTTCTGGATCATCCAAATGCTCTCTAGCAAACTTCAGACGGGCCTGCACATGTACTGGCTTAAGCAGGGGGACACGTCTGGCACTGCAGGATTTGAGTCCCTGGCGGCGTAGTGTGTTACTGATGGTAGCCTTTGTTACTTTGGTCCCAGCTCTCTGCAGGTCATTCACTAGGTCCCCCCGTGTGGTTCTGGGATTTTTGCTCACCGTTCTTGTGATCATTTTGACCCCATGGGGTGATATCTTGCGTGGAGCCCCAGATCGAGGGAGATTATCAGTGGTCTTGTAAGTCTTCCATTTTCTAATAATTGCTCCCACAGTTGATTTCTTCACACCAAGCTGCTTACCTATTGCAGATTCAGTCTTCCCAGCCTGGTGCAGGTCTACAATTTTGTTTCTGGTGTCCTTTGACAGCTCTTTGGTCTTGGCCATAGTGGAGTTTGGAGTGTGACTGTTTGAGGTTGTGGACAGGTGTCTTTTATATTGATAACAAGTTCAAACAGGTGTCATTAATACAGGTAACGAGTGGAGGACAGAGGAGCCTCTTACAGAAGAAGTTACAGGTCTGTGAGAGCCAGAAATCTTGCTTGTTTGTAGGTGACCAAATACTTATTTTCCACCATAATTTGCAAATAAATTCTTTAAAAATCAGACAATGTGATTTTCTGGATTTTTTTTTCTAATTTTGTCTCTCATAGTTGAGGTATACCTATGATGAAAATTACAGGCCTCTCTCATCTTTTTAAGTGGGAGAACTTGCACAATTGGTGGCTGATTAAATGCTTTTTTGCCCCACTGTAGATATACTGCTTCTGGGGACCACTTTTTTACCCAGGGATAATAACCCAGCTTGTCAGTGTCAATGCCTGTTTCTGTGTTTTTGTCCCTTATAAGTCTTCCATGCCAGTGGAACTCCGGATCACCAAGCCACCTTTCACAACTCATATATGTTAGTATTTTAGAGAAACAAATGAATTGTGATAAAAAAAGTAATTTAGAAATAAAAAAACATATTCTACACTTTAATTAAAGAGTCCTAACTGATTTTCACTTTAAAGGAAAAACACATGAACACACATAGTAAGATTAAAACTAATTACTATTGTTACTAAGTATTATTTTTGATGCTTTTCAATCTTCTGAGTGTGAGTGACACTTTCCATCCTGTGTATTTTTGTGTTTGCTTTTTTTTTTTTTTGCATAGTCTACAATTTAAGCTGTGTCTTCAATATGATGAGCTTGTTGTTCAAGTTTACCATTTGTGGAAACTGTCAATTTCCGTAGGAGACATTTTCAGTTGTGACCTTTCAAATGCTTGCAATTATTTTTCTTTTAGGTTCACAACCATCTTGTCGTCTTCAAAATATTAGTAATATGTTTTATGTTTGAAGTGCCAAATCATTCTGGAAGTGCTTAACACTAATAAACAAACAGGATTCTAAAAAAATTAGTAATTAATTGCAGCTGAGTCATTCTATTTAAAATGATATATGGCAATCAGCTAGATAGTATTTTATTGAATATTACAGAATGGCACAGGTATGACTCATAAGCCTGAGAAAGTCTTAAAATTAATTTCATAAATACTCCAGTAAACCGCATTTTGGTTGAGCAACTATACATTTATAAAGCTGGATTATCATAAAACCCTAACAGGGGTATATCAGGATATGCTTATATTTACAATCAACACTTTAGTTTATGTACAGGAAAAAAGAATATTACATTTTTCCTCTTGTGTGACAATACCTTAAGGCTTCTTCTGATCAACATGAACTTATAAAACACCAGTCCATCCATCCATCCATCCTCTTCCGCTTATCCGGGGTCGGGTTGCGGGGACAGCAGCTTAAGCAGAGAGGCCCAGACTTCCCTCTCCCCAACCACTTCTTCCAGCTCTTCCGGGAGAATCCCAAGGCGTTCCCAGGCCAGCCGGGAGACATAGTCCCTCCAGCGTGTCCTGGGTCTTCCCCGGGGCCTCCTCCCGGTTGGACGTGTCCGGAACACCTCACCAGGGAGGCGTCCTGGAGGCATCCTGATCAGATGCCCGAGCCACCTCATCTTACTCCTCTCGATGTGGAGGAGCAGCGGCTCTACTCTGAGCCCCTCCCGGATGACTGAACTTCTCACCTTATCTTTAAGGGAAAGCCCAGACACCCTGCGGAGGAAACTCATTTCAGCCGCTTGTATTTGCGATCTCGTTCTTTCAGTCACTACCCATAGCTCATGACCATAGGTGAGGGTAGGAACGTAGATTGACTGGTAAATTGAGAGGTTTGCCTTACGGCTCAGCTCTTTTTTCACCATGACAGACCGATGCAGAGCCCACATCACTGTGGATGCCGCACCGATCCGCCTGTCAATCTCACGGTCCATTCTTCCCTCACTCATGAACAAGACCCCGAGATACTTGAACTCCTCCACTTGGGGCAGGATTTCTCCCCCAAACCTGAGAGGGCACTCCACCCTTTTCCGGCTGAGGAACATGGTCTTGGATTTGGAGGTGCTGATTCTCATCCCAGCCGCTTCACACTCAGCTGCGAACCGTTCCAGAGAGAGCTGAAGATCACGGCCTAATGAAGCAAACAGGACAACATCACCTGCAAAAAGCAGTGACCCAATCCTGAGTCCACCAAACCGGACCCCTTCAACACCCTGGCTGCGCCTAGAAATTCTGTCCATAAAAGTTATGAACAGAATCGGTGACAAAGGGCAGTCCTGGCGGAGTCCAACTCTCACTGGAAACGGTCTCGACTTACTGCCGGCAATTCGGACCAAGCTCTGACACCGGTTGTACAGGGACCAAACAGCTCTTATCATGGGGTCCAGTACCCCATACTCCCGTAGCACCCCCCACAAGATTCCCCGAGGGACATGGTCGAACGCCTTTTCCAAGTCCACAAAACACATGTAGACTGGTTGGGCAAACTCCCATGCACCCTCCAGGACTCTGCTAAGGGTGTAGAGCTGGTCCACTGTTCCGCGACCAGGACGAAAACCACACTGTTCCTCCTGAATCCGAGGTTTGACTATCTGATGGACCCTCCTCTCCAGAACCCCCGAATAGACTTTTCCAGGGAGGCTGAGGAGTGTGATCCCTCTGTAGTTGAACACACCCTCCGGTCCCCTTTTTTAAAGAGGGGGACCACCACCCCGGTCTGCCAATCCAGAGGCACTGTCCCCGATGTCCATGCGATGTTGCAGAGACATGTCAACCAAGACAGTCCTACAACATCCAGAGCCTTGAGGAACTCCAAGCGTATCTCATCCACCCCCGGGGCCCTTCCACCAAGGAGTTTTTTGACCACCTCGGTGACCTCAGTCCCAGAGATGGGAGAGCCCACCTCAGAGTCCCCAGAGCTCTGCTTCCTCATTGGAAGGCATGTTAGTGGGATTGAGGAGGTCTTCGAAGTATTCCCCCCACCAACCCACAACGTCCCGAGTCGAGGTCAGCAGCGCACCATCCCCACCATATACGGTGTTGACACTGCACTGCTTCCCCCTCCTGAGACGCCAGACGGTGGACCAGAATCTCCTCGAAGCCGTCCGAAAGTCGTTCTCCATGGCCTCTCCAAACTCCTCCCATGCCTGAGTTTTTGCCTCAGCAACCACCGAAGCTGCATTCCGCTTGGCCTGCCAGTACCTATCAGCTGCCTCCAGAGACCCACAGGACAAAAAGGTCCTATAGGACTCCTTCTTCAGCTTGACAGCATCCCTCACCGCTGGTGTCCACCAACGGGTTTGGGGATTGCCGCCACGACAGGCACCAACCACCTTACGGCCACAGCTCCAGTCAGCCGCCTCAACAATAGAGGCACAGAACATGGCCCATTCGGACTCAATGTCCCCCACCTCGCTCAGGACGTGATCGAAGTTCTGCCGAAGGTGGGAGTTGAAGCTACTTCTGACAGGGGACTCTGCCAGACGTTCCCAGCAGACCCTCACAACACGTTTGGGCCTACCAGGACTGACCAGCATCTTCCCCCACCATCGAAGCCAACTCACCACCAGGTGGTGATCAGTTGACAGCTCCGCCCCTCTCTTCACCCGAGTGTCCAAGACATGTGGCCACAAGTCCGACGACACGACCACAAAGTCGATCATTGAACTGAGGCCTAGGGTGTCCTGGTGCCAAGTGCACATATGAACACCCTTATGCTTGAACATGGTGTTCGTTATGGACAATCCGTGACGAGCACAGAAGTCCAATAACAAAACACCGCTTGGGTTCAGATCGGGGGGGAGGGCATTCCTCCCAATCATGCCCTTCCAGGTCTCACTGTCATTGCCCACGTGAGCATTGAAGTCTTCCAGCAGAACGAGGGAGTCCCCAGAAGGTACGCCCTCTAGCACCCCCTCCAGAGACTCCAAAAAGGGTGGATACTCCAAGCTGCCGTTCGGCGCATATGCACAAACAACAGTCAGGACCCTTCCCCCCACCTGAAGGCGGAGGGAGGCCACCCTCTCGTCCACCGGGGTAAACCCCAATGCACAGGCTCCAAGTCGGGGGGCAATAAGTATGCCCACACCTGCTCGGCGCCTCTCACCAGGGGCAACTCCTGAGTGGTAGAGAGTCCAGCCCCTCTCAAGGAGATTGGTTCCAGAGTCCAAGCTGTGCGTCGAGGTGATTCCAACTATATCTAGCCGGAACCTGGCGACCTTGTGCACTAGCTCAGGCTCCTTCCCCTTCAGTGAGGTGACATTCCACGTCCCAAGAGCCAGTTTCTGTAGCCGAGGATCAGACCGCCATGGTCCCCGCCTTCGGCCACCACCCAACTCACACTGCACCTGACCTCCTTGGCTCCTCCCATAGGTGGTGAGCCCATGAGGAGGCCAGTAGATAGGTAAACACACCAGTATATACTGGTATATACTGGTATCTTTGTGTAGTGTGGCATATTGATATGATGATAACATTTCTTGTTAATATGAAGGATTCACAGGTTTTATACTAAATATGTAATATCAAGAGAAATGTGTCTCAGTTAAGTCACCTCAGACCACTCCAAAGGGAACTTTTGCTAATAGGTGACATTGCAGAGATGAACAATCTTTAAATGTTGACTTCTGCCAATGTTACAACAAACTAAGAATGAAAGCTCAGTTGTAATCATGCTCACTGGTGAGTAGTGCTGATCTACAAAACCCATTTTCAGAAAAGTTGGGATGTTTTCTCAAATGCAATAAAAACAAAAAAATCTATGATATTTTAGTTCACGTGAACCTTTATTTAACTGATAAAAGTACAAATAAAAGATTTTCAATAGTTTTACTGACTAAAACTAAGTTGTGTTACATCAGCTTTCCTTTTAATAACCCTTTGAATCATTTTGGAACTGAAGATACTAATTGTAGTAGTTTTGCATTTGGAAAATTTGATCATTCTTGCTTGATATAATAAGACATAAGCTGCTGAACAGCCCGTGGTTGCCGCTGTCTAGTTCTCCTACTCATGATGTGCCATACAATTTAAAATGGGAGAGAGATCTGGACTGGAAACAGGCCCATCAAGCACATGCACTCTGTGTCTACGAAGCCACGCTGCTGTAGCCCATAACAAATATGGTCTGGCATTGTCCTGCTGAAATAAGCATGAACATCCCAGGAAGAGACGTTGCCTTGATGGGAACATGTGTCTCTCAAAAATTCTAATATACATTTCAGAGTCAATGGTACCTCCACATACATGTAACTCACCCATGCTGTGAGCACTGATGAACCCCCATACCATCACAGATTTGGCATTGAGAACTCAACGGCCATTTTTTCCAAAAAAATCTGGACTCATCTGACTACAGCACACAGTTCCACAGTCTTTCGGTCCAAGTAAAATGAGCTTGGGCCCAGAGAACTCATCAGCATTTGTGCATAGAGTTGATGTATGGCATTCTCTTAACATAATGCAGTTTCAAGTTGCATTTCTGGATGCAGCAATGGATTGTGTTAAGTGACAATGGGTTTCTGAAGTACTCCTAAGCCCAGATGGCTGTATTGTCTCCACAGCATGCCTGGTTTCTTAGGCAGTGCCGTCACAGGGCTCAGAGATAATCCACATTCAACAGTGGTTTCCGATCTTGTCCTTTGCGCTTTGAGATGTCTCGAATTCTCAGAATCTTTTCACATTATCATGTACTGTAGATGTTGAAAGTCCTAAATTCTCTGCAAACTTATGTTGAGAAATGTTCCTTTTGAACTAACAATTCTCTCACGAATTTTGACACAAAGGTATGAGTCACAACTCATACTCGCTTGAAAAGACTGAGCCTTTGATGGATGCCACTATTATAACCAAGCATGGTATCTTACCTGCTATTAATTAGCCTACTTAATGTGGAGTCTCACAAACCAGTGTTACTTGAATATTCTGTGCACTTTTCAATCTTATTTGAACTCTGTCCCAACTTCTGTTGAGTGTGTTGCAGCCATCAAATTGTAAATTTCTGTATATTTACAAAATACAATTAAGTTGGTCAGTAAAACTTTTGAAAAATCTTTTCTTTGAACTTTTATCAGTTAAATAAAGGTTCATGTGAATTAACATATCACAGATTTTTGTCTTTATTGCATGTTGGAAAAAATACCAGCTTTTCTGGATATGGGGTATTTTATAACATCAATGTGATGTTTACAAAATCTATACGAAGAGAAATGATGTTTCATCAAAATTATTAGAATAAAAGAAAATAAAATGGAGTTCACTAGGTACAGAATAAAATTTTAAAAGATACACCAATGGCACCCACAGCCCAGTATAATAAATATCACACTAACAATGTGCAACCAGTGTGGCTGCCAGAAGACCTAGATGTAAAATCTTCCTAGGAGAGACAGAGATAGAAATAAAAAGAAAAATCACTGAGGCTGGGCTATCCAGCCCTTCACCAAACTGACATAATCTATCCATTCATCAATGGTAGTGTGAGATGACCCATTAATCCAGGTTGTAGAAAGCTCTAGAACTATAAAAGTAGATTTCTAGAGGTTAAGAGAAAGGATATGGTCATGCTTGCATCTCAAACTACTGTGAGCATGGCATCAATGGTGACCAGAAAGAAAAAACTTTGTTGGAAAGATCCCAAAGCAGACAAATAATATTTTTTAAGAAAATGTTTTATGATATTTTATAATTTAGACACACTAGAAAAAATATACTTTAAAGCACTGAATACCATAATGCATAATAAAAGCATTTTTAAAATTTACTTTATTAATCCCAGAGGGGAAATTGTCTTTTCACATGATCTTTGGAGGTCAGTGTGCAGGGTGAGCCTTTGTCCACCTTCCCTGGAGTAATTCTCAGGATAAGGGCCTTGCTCAAGGGCCCAATGGAGTAGGATCCCTTCCAGCAGTAACAGGATTTGAACTGGCAACCTACTAGATACCAGTGCAGATCCTTAGCCTCAGAGCCTCCACTTCACAAAAGATTCCTGTATATTATGTCAGATTTATTAAAAATTAACAATAAATCAAAGAAGGTGAAAATAACTATAAAATAGAAATCTTAGTCTATAATTGCATTTTATTTTCAAAATTCAAAACTTAGTCAATCAACTACTTACTCTTCATTTGAGCAATATTCGGTTTGCTATAGAAAAACTCTTCCAGAAAATGTAAAATACATTACTTGCATAATGACTGAGCCCAAAAAACCATGTAAAGTATAATGAGAGCCACAATGTTATTTTGGCAGTTCAGTTCTTTTAAAAACTTAACTCAAATCTGAATGTTTCCAGTTTATGTCAATTTAATAGCAAAAATTATAAAATTGTACCTTTTGCTAATTAAGTTTGGGTTTGACAATAAATGGTTGGTGTCCTAGGTTGGAAAATCCTGTTTAATGCCTAATGTGAAAGATTAAGTGTGCAATGAAGCAAACATTGTTAATGTTGTTCATGCTGAACAAGGATTGAAGTTTCTTTTCAAGTAGATCATAACATGCAACTCACAATTGCAAAAATTATCCTTTAAAAATTGGGAGGAGACAATTTTGGAGAAGTAGATGGTGCCAACTGGAAGTCACTGTTCCTTTTCTGGTCCCTGACATCAGTCGTGCATGGGGAAGCAGACAGACAAGTGACCTCTTTGGGATCTTCTGAAACCCTTGCCTGTGCTCTTATCTGGTCAGTCTTATTGTGCTACATTGGACAGTCAAGCTATTGACAAAACTTTTGTGACTAGTGGCTTCCACCCCTCATATCAGGTTAACTGAGATATTATATTATCTAATAAAAATTAATAATCATTGATCTATCATCCTCACTATGTGAAATTTAATCAGAGGTCTCACTTTTACTTGACATAATGAATATTGACTGGTAGTCAACTTCAAACACCTATACTCAGGATACTTTAAATACATATTTAATATTTAATTCTACACAAACAATTTGCAAAAGATGGCATTTAGTCAAGTTAACAACTGTTAAACTGTCAGATTCATATAAAGAAGAGGCACGTGGATAACATTTGCCTTTTTAAATGTCATTCATGAGAATCTGATTACAGCAGTGAAAATGAACAGAGAGAAAATAATGGTTTTAGTAATGGACAACTCAGTTATTATTTTGTATGATGTTAAACACCATATCTTAAACAAGAATATTTCCTATATATGCTCTGCAAAGCCTTTATTACTAAGGTGAAAAAAACTGACTGAATTATGGAATGTTTTTTTATCATTATTTGCCTGTGTCCACAAAATTATTGTCGGCAATGTTACAAACTTAAGTATAAATCTGCCTTGACATTTAACAGAACGATATGTACTATATCAGTGTACTTTACAAACTAAATTACTTTTTAATGCTAAATCCCTTTTATGAGTCATCATTCCACTGAAAGATTTATTAAAATAACGTCAATAATTTAAATAGTTATCTTAATTGATTCTAATCTTCATGCATGTAATTTGTTTTCAGAGTACTTCAAATTTCAGTTCTCAGTTAGTCGCTGAGTCTAATCCAAAATGTAATAACTGGCCTGCTCATGCATTTCCAGTCCTTTAAAGGATAATGAAAGGTATTTATGTCCCAAATCAAAGCAATTGCAGAAGAAGGTTATGAAAGCAGAGCATTCAAAAGACTGTAAATCCCCTAAAGCACAAATGTTCATTATAAACAATCCCCAAAACACAAAATATAACTGTTTTGGTATGAGCAAAAGCAAATCAGACCACCAGGTGAACAATGGCAAGCCACTAGGAATTATAGTATTAATGGCACAAATGGGGGAGTTTGTTCATTTGGCAAAAATTATAAGCTGAATACATCTGTCCCTCATGGTTAAGTGGTAAAAAGAAAGTTACTTTTGGAAAAACTACAGTTGGGAGACACTAAAATCAAGCCATTGAAGACAGCATAATGAGAGTTCATAAAATTGAACATTTGTGCTTAATACTAACATAAAGTCCAAACATATATTTCTGCCTTTTTCTTATTTTTTTATTTGCATTGTACCACTCTTGGTCTCCCTTGGTATTAGGAGGGTCACTAATAGTTTGCATTTATTGTGCAAATTAGGTGCGCAACTTTACAATATTTCACAAGAGCTTACTCATTGTAATCTGGGGAGAGTTTGCAAAATTATGGCTGGTTATGGGTAGAAAAAGTAAGAAAAATAAAAAAAAGATAACATGGAAAAAACTACTATCTAGGATGGAAATGAAATGAGAAAAAGTAAAAAAAAAACATCTAGTGTCTGGAAAATGAAGAATATATCTAGTGCAAGGAACAACTAAAAGGACTTTTTAATGATGAGTTCAACAGGGAAAAAATGTCATGTTTAGCTTTGATGTGCTGGTTTTGACATGGGTGTTCCTTGGTTTAAGAGTTCTTCAATTGAAATCATCCCCATTGGGAAAGAAAGTTCATGAAAGTTTCATTTTCTGCCAAGAAGCTTTCCTCTGCACATTATCTACCATGCTTCTCTTTTAATAGGCTCATGTGTAAGAATTATATAGGTTTCCTCCTGCTGGAAAGCCTCACTTTGTAACAGACAGTGGTAACCCTTTCTTTGTCTGTGGCTGGATCAAAATGTCAATGTCAATGTTAATTTATTTATATAGCATATTTAAAACAACATAGTAATGTGTGGCCAAAGTGCTTTACAATAATAGAATAAAAGAAAAACAAAACAATTAACATAAAAAGTTAAGTAGAAATAAAATATATGAACATAAAATAAGATACATAATAAATAGAAATAACAGTTAGATACATAATAAACAGAAGAACAGTTCAATTGTAGATGACTCCTTTATGTAATGAGGTAAATAGTTCCACAGATGAGGCCCAGCAGCTGCAAAGGCCCTGTCCCCCTTGGTTTTACACTTGGTACGAGGGACAACAAGAGACAACTGACCAGAAGATCTAAGCACTCTGGATGGCTGGTGTAAAACACACAGTTCAGATAAATAGGCAGGAGCAAGCCCATGTAAAGATTTAAAAACTAGCAGCAAGATTTTAAAATCAATTCGAAAACGGACAGGCAGCCAGTGTAAAGAAGCTAAAATAGGAGAAACAGAGTCATACTTTCTTGCCCCAACCAGAAAGCGAGCGGCAACATTTTGGACCAGCTGTAACCTGTGTATCAGAGATTTGTTAATCTTAGAATATAGCGAGTTGCAGTAATCGAGGTGAGAAAAAATAAAAGCATGAGTAGCTGTCTCAAGATACCTAGAAGATAAAAAGGCTTTATCTTACTTAATAGACGAAGTTGGAAAAAGCATCTCTTGACTACAGAATTTACTTGTTTCTCAAAAGAGAGGTTACTATCAAAGGTAACACCAAGATTGCGGACTTGAGGTTTGGAAAAGACAGAGAAAGAGCCAAGGAGTCCAAGACCAATTTGGGCTTTAGTTGATGGAACCACTATAAGCACCTCTGTTTTATTTTGATTTAGATCAAGAAAATTATTAGGCATCCAGGATCTTAGTTCAGACAGACAGTTGTGGAGTTGATTTATTGCAGAGTTGCAGACAGGAATATAAACCTGAGTATCATCAGCAAAATCTACGGGGGTCACTCATAATGATGATAGTAACTACATTATCTACCATTTGGAATTCATTCAATTTACTTGTTTCTCATATGGTTGTTTTTGACAGTCTTACTCTTCCTGCAAGTGCTGTTTCAAGAGGAAGAGAGACAAAGGATGGGCAATTGAGCACTTAAGGCAATCAGGCACCATCATTTTGTTTACTGCAAACTTACAGCTCATGTTGCTATTTTCCTTTTTTGATTTACCTGAGAGGGTGTACTCCAAAAATGTTTTAAGTAGAACCAGCATCCTACTAGAAAGTAACTTGAATGAACTGAGCCATGTGGAGATTCAAAACTGTGTTTCATTTCTTGGCTCATCATAAACAACATGCCTTGTCATATGTTTCAAGGTCTTGTTAAATCTCTTGGATAACCAATTGGTTTGTGGATGGTGGATATTTATAGTTAAGTTTTTTATGGAGAGTGTTTTATAAAATTCATGCATCAGTTTGTAAGTAAAAGGGGTGCTTTAGTCAGTCAGTTTGTGATGTGGAATTCCCATGTGAGTGAACACCTCGCCTAATACTTTTCCTATATTGGCAGAGTTTTCTTTGTGAAACTGCGTTAGATAAAATGTTATCTGCAAAATATCCTGATATATTTTCTTACTCCTAGAAAGTGGAACATGATTTCCAAATTTCCACTGCTTAAAAAAGAATCTATAATTAGCATGAGGCTCAAAGAGGCACATTGCGGGCAATGAGTACCGGTAGAAACTATTTAGAAAGTGGGGCAATTTTTACAAAATTGGTCTATGTTTTTAGCAAAATTTACGAAAAATTAAACTTCAAGAAATATTATCTTGTTTTATCAGTACCCAAATGTACTCTGAGTACATGCAGTTGAGTTAGCTGTAAGACTGCTGTTAAGCATTTCAGAGTTTCTGAGTATAAAGAATTTAACTTTGTCCTCATTTTGTAACTTTTTGTTTTATTTTTTTATTGTTTAAAATTTTTATTATAATGTCAGTTTTTATTTTTTGTTCTTTTTTAACAGTAATTGGCATTTGGGCTATTTGCAGTCTCAACAGTGCTTGGTTACTACTGTGATCATGACAGGGAGACCCAGTTTAAAATGGTAGACTGCTACCTTCCTTGTCCAAGTCTCTTGATATAAAAAAAAATGTAATTCTTAGTATTTTGAATTTCCTAGTAGTTTTATCCTTTATATTAGAGTCAATGCAAAAGTCTTTTGGCACTGTACAGTCATGGCCAAAAATTTTGAGAATGACACAAGTATGGGTTTTGGACTTACTCACAATTTTGCCTAAGAATTCAGCCATGATACCAAAACATCCTCCGAGAGCAACTTCTCCCCACTATCCAAGAACAGTTTTCGTGATGAACAATGCCTTTTCCAGCATGATGAAGCACCGTGCCATAAGGCAAAAGTGATAACTAAGTGGCTTGGGCAACAAAACATCAAAAATTTGGGTCCATGGCCAGGAAACTCCCCAGACCGTAATCCTATTGAAAACTTTGGTCAGTCCTCGGGAGGCGGGTGGACAAACAAAAATCCACAAATTCTGACAAACTCCAAGCATTGATTATGCAAGAATGGGTTGCCATCAGTCAGGATTTGGCACAGATGTTGACTGACAGCATGCCAGGGCGAATTGCAGAGGTCTTGAAAAAGAAGGGCCAACACTGCAAACATTGACTTTTTGCATAAACGTAATGTAATTGTCAATAAAAGCCTTTGAAACTTATGAAATGCTTGTAATTATACTTCAGTATACCATAGAAACATCTGAGAAAAAGATCTAAAAACACTAAAGCAGCAAACTTTGTGAAAACCAATACTTATGTTATTCTCAAAAATTTTGGCCACGACTATAGATTTCAGTTTCGACCTCTGCCCATTTTTGTTTATGTCTCCTCTCATATATTGTCAGAGCAATTCTCTTCTTGCAAACCTGTGTAACAAATAGTTGTTCAATGTAATGAGCGGAAATATGATAAGCAACCATGCAATACAAAAGTTAATCTTTCATCATGAAATATGAGACTCACAACTTTTGTGCATCCCTTCTTTTGTAACAATTGTCATTAGCAATTGGTGTTTGTTTAAAGCCATAATCAAGAGTTTTGTTGGCTTTGTGTAACTGAATGAAAGACACCGGAGAAAAGCTGTCTGGCGCTTCAGAAGAGGTTGAATCAACAGCAGTTATGGTGGATGGTTCCACAGTAGTGCAGTCTGTAGGAATAAAAGCTGCAGGCTGCTTTCCTTCTCACTTTTTGGGCCATCTTTTCTTCAGTCTCACTATTCAGATCAGTTTCACATTTAAAGTGTTTCTAGTTGTATGTTTCAGACTGGCAGTGAGGCTGGTTTTTCAGAGGCTGGTGGGCAGCTGCTTTTGACAATTTTAGGAAACTAGGTAAAAAGTTATTCTGCCTGCCAATAATGCCTGTTCTAGAGAGTATTTGAGATAGCAATCCTTTCTTTATATGTTTTCCCACAGGCATCAATTGGAAATAGTACTGTCTAGTACTTTTTAATATCTCCATGTATACAGCAAAATTTTAAACCTTCCCCCTCTAAAATATTTAAATTTTCAACAGTTCATGTCTCACATTGCAGAAAGTGACAACAGCCTATCTCCCTAGGACAACTCGACTGTGAGAATAAACCTCACCTTGAACACCATATTGGCTTCCTGAATTAGGGACCACTAATGAGGAAAACTTTGATTTGCTATTAGTTCCACAGTCCAGAAAAGCACTGGTGCTACACTCGGTCCAATTGAATGCCTCCTCAATAATCCGAGTCCTCCATAACCACCAGAATATCTCAACATTTAAAGACAGCAACAACTTAAAATACTGGTTTAAAAGGTGCTGTTTTCAGCATAAACTTGTCAGGCTTGTGGCTATACTAAGGGCAGAAATAATGCTTAATATACAATAGTATCAATAAGCTTGCTTGGGTTTGAGCCCAACATCTTTCAAATAGTCCTATTAGTTTCACAGTCAAGCATGCACTAAAATGGACAAGACCAACAATTATGGTAGAAAGATTGGAACTTCCTTTCCACACTGGTAACCGTGACAAACCAACAAGAGTTCCCCTAAGCTTGTGCACAAAATGTCATCATTCCTTCCCAGGCTAATTTTTTATTTTTTTTCCTTGTGTTGAATTGTTTTCATTTGCATATGTATATTAAGGTTCTTTTGTTAATTTTGTTTACTTCTGGTCACCATTTTGTGACGCGTTTGCCCATTCGCATCTGTGGTTGCTATCGGTGTAACAATTAAAAAGTCGGCACAAGCAAACCTTAACTATCTGAATTTAATTGATCTCAAATGAACCTTTTCATGTTTTCTTTCTAGTCCGATTTTCAGGTTACGTTTTATGTTTGATAATCATTCTAATAGTCTTCTAATTGCAATTCCTTGCTTGTTTTATGAGTCTTTTTCTGGTCATCCCATTAATTTTGGTTGCATTTTGGTTTCACCCTTCATACACATGGGTTGCCTCTAAGCACTGCAAGCAGAGTGCTTCCGGGTGACTTCAGCAGAGCTTTCTCTCACTTAGCACTTACACTACAAAGTGAAAATCATGCCAACTATGCCAAGTGGTAACTACCGGTGGCCATTGGCAAACTTAAGGAAAACAATGGATGGATGAGAGTTCTTTACTAAATTCTTCAGTTTAATGTATTTAGAGTGTTTCTGTTTTGTATATTGTTTAAAGTTTTTTTATTGTCTATGGTGACTGTAACATTAGATTTCTGTTTGTCATTCTTTGTCATTTCTATATTATAACTGCACCTAATTTTTTAAAATGTTTTTAATGTGTTTACTTTTTGTTGATGTGACACCATTACTCATTGGAAACAGGACAGAAGAAGGGTATGACATAGAGTCCATCGCTGAACCTGAATTAAAATAAAAATTGTCAGTCTTTGGGACGGCAGGCAGAGGCTACAGTGACAGGCAGTGCTACACAATATCTAGCAGAACTGTTGCAGCGATTACCCAGCAGTCTCACAGAAGTTGGGGTTACATCCTCCTCAGCATCTGGAGTATCCCCATGATGAGGATGTGAGGCTCTTTCACACTGATTAAAAGCTGAAGAGTGGTAAACAGAATGTGAGTGTCCAGCTTAGTGCCAGTCACAAAATGAATTATGCAAGTCACTGACCATGGCTGTGTGCTTTTCTGCATTGCCATACTTCCCCTTGGCCTGCTTATTTGTAGCTTTGGACTGGGGTATCATTTTTGTACAAATGACACTCACATATAATTTCACTGTTAAGAGTTTTTTCATCTAATAACTAGCCACAATGAAATTAAAACCTGTTTAGATCTAAACTCTTTAAAATTAAACTGCAACAAGTCCAAGGTCAAGCTAATAAGCACTAATGATTGGCTTAAGAAAATAATTTCATTCATTTTCAATCTTTGTTGGTAATGATATCATCAGACCTTCTTCTGCAAGGAGTTATGAGCCATTTTTGATTCTTCCCTTTCTTATTCTACTCACATAAATCACATAAAAAACATTCCTTATTTTCTCCTCCTTTTATACTGTATATCAAATCAGAATTACATCTTGCATCGGCTATTGTAAATACCAACAGGCATGTGCTGTTTCTCTGTTATCTCAGCTCCAGCTGATTCAAAAGTCTGTTCCAAAGATCCTTATTTAGATCTTGCAACAGTGAGCACAGAACACCCATTCTGTTCCACCTTACAAGGCTCCTTGTGTCTTAAATGATCCAATATAAAATCCTATGTCTAACCTGTAAAGCTTTAAATGATCTTGCACTGGACTACATCAGTAACCTCTTTAATCACTGTGATCTGATCTGCCCTCTAAGGTCCACTGTTTCTGGCAATTTTTTGTGTTCCAGACTAATGTGTGTCTATAGGAGACAGATCCTTTAGCCCTACTGCACCCAGGCTTTTCACAATCTTCTTAAATAAGCTAGATCAGCTGACTCAATTCACTTTTTTTAAAGGCAACATAAAACCCATTTGTTCAAAAAGGCATTTAACTTACCTTGATATTCTGAGCCCTTCTTTCAGTTTACCCTCTTTGTCCAAGTGCTTAAGATGATTTGTGTTTTTCTCACAAATGATGCTATTTGTGTAGGATTTTCTTGTATTTTTATTTTTGCATTTTCATTCCGCTTATTCTAATTCAAAGCTTTGTATTTTCTTTATTTATCTTTTATTTAGTGTTTTATGCTATTATTTTACTGTATATCCAATGTTGTGAATTTTTCTGTTTTTTTTTCATTATTTTTGAAAATTTTGAACAGCTTTGACATGGGAAAGTAGTTACATAAATAAGATGTATTATTAATTATTATAGTTATATATTTGTCTCTAACTGCAAGTTGGGATGTCTTCCATTTAGTCCCATGTACAAATCTACTGGTAGATTAACCATAGAGAATGGCATGAGATTTGTGGTGCTGTGTTATGAACTAAGTTGTTAGTTTAGTGAGTTGTTTATGTGCAGCATCATTCCACTTGTTTGCAAAATATATTTTAGAAATTCTCCAGTGGCCCCTATCTGTTCTTGGATATGGTGTGTGTGTGTGAGGAAGTAGTATTAGAAACTTTTCCATGAAGTTTGAGTATGGTGGTTTTCTGTAGAAGAGCTCCCTTGGAATGACTGCTTTACAACGAGGACAGTAAGATTAGTTTTTGACATTAAACTTAATATTTACTTTGGTTTGACACCAAGTGCCAATAACAGAAGATGTGAGCAGCTGAATGATTTCTGACAATAGTGTGATCACAATCCCTTTATAGTGGCTCAGATATTTTAGTTTGTTAGCATATAAGTTAATGACTGTGTAACCACAATCACAAATTGTAAAAAGTGTCTGGACTGTAGCATTACTATATTCAAGACAGTGCAGGGTACCTGTGTAGCACCCTGTGAATGAAGAAAACATGTGAGGCAATGTTTTCTTGATGCATGAAAAAAAGTCTACTGAACTTTATTGAACATGATAAAACTATGTATATGACTGTTGCCTCTCAACTCACCCTGCCTCCTCCCACACTGCAGTGTGGGTGAATTATGTTCTTACAGGGTGCAGCACCTCCAGCCTCCACACGGGCACCTCTAAAATTCACATGCAGAGACATTGTTAACTTGGACAGGGCACGTACAATGCACCCAGTCCTAGAGTGGGTAGGCAAGGATGTGACTGGACCTGGAGATTTCTGTACGCTAAGTAAGTACTGATGTGTCAGAAGAAACAGGAGATGGGTCACTAACAGGGGCTGGAAAAGACTCAACAAACTGAGACAAATCTGTAGCAGTGCTACCATTAGTTAGAGCTGCATCTCCCAGCAGTCCTTGCAGGGGCTGTTGGGGTCAAAGGTGGCCAGAGGGGTTTAAAAGGAGTTTGTTTTGTTTGTTTGGTGCGTGTATTTATCTGTTGAACTGCCGGCCGTTTTTCTGCCATACATCTTCGTGTCCTGGATTATATTGTTTGTTGGGGTCTGGAATCAGTTGTCTACCTGTCTACCTGTTTACTGAGGATGGTGTCTGGATTCATTGGCTTTCCCGGAAGAAGGAGCGCTCCTGAACCATCCATCTGTCATCATACTTCAGCACTTACCGGTAGGACTGTGTTTTTCCACTTCCCTCTCTTCATACAAATCGCTGGACTTCACTTCACCGCTGCTCATTTCATCCATGGACTTTACTGCGTGTTTGTCGTGTTTATCTGTTAAATGTAATATCGCCGAAGGGATCAGGGGTGGTATTATTGTTTTCATTTAGTTAATTTAATTTCATTATACTTTTTTATCATTTAAATTCCCAGCGTGTTTTCTTTGTTGTCTCTGTAGTGTGTGTGTGTGTCGTGCCAAGGCTGGGGTTGTCCCTGGTAATCCTCGATTAAAATAAATAAATTACCGTCACGCACGGCGGTGTGAATCTTAGCGGCTTCTGACCGCTACAAATCTATGTGTGCTTCAATTGAGACAAGAATTCTGCCATTTCCCACTGATGTCAAGCATGAACGTTTTGCCTCTGTATTCCAGGACTCAGAAAGGGTTATCATAAGGTGGTTTCAATGGGCTTCAATTTGCCTCATGCCAGTCAAACACAAACTTTGCTGATTGCAGGTGCCATGGAAACCAGGAGAAAGATAAGCCATTCTGGGCAGGAGGCACTGGCTTAAAGTTGACTGCTGTGTCCGGGAGTGGAGAGCAGAGTCAGGATGTGGTCCAGGGGAAATAACTCTCAGGGATAAAATCCCTGGGCACTCAGAGAGGCTGACCAAACATTGAGACTTGAGATCCTCTTTTGAAGTTGTACATAGCCCCAACAGCACCCACAGCAGGTAGTCAACCCAGCTGTCATTGGTAAGAGAGGCCTTGAAGGCTGACTTTAGTGACTGGCGAAATCTCTCACAAAAGCTTGGGGGTAGATGGCAGTGATATGGTGCAGTCTTGTGCAGCCCATAGCTGTGAAGTGAACTGTGCACCATGGTCGAAAGTGATGTGGGAGGGCCTGCCAAACCTTGCAACCTAAGTGCTAATAAAAGCACTCACCACTTCTGCTGCAGTCGTGGACATCAAAACAACAATTTTGGACCACCTGGTAGTCCTGTCAACAACAGTGAGCAGATGTGTAAAACCGTGAGAAGGAGGAAGTGGGCCTGCCAGGTCCATATGAACATGGTTAAAATGGCGAGCAGCACCAGAAAAGGGAACAGTGAGGCTTTAACATGGCAATGTATTTTAGCTTTTTGGCATGCTACACAAGTTGCTGCTCAGCCCTGAACATCTTTTTTGAAGCCCCACCCAACAAATTTGCTCACCACCAAGAACTGGGATGCCTGCTGCCCAGAATGTGACAGGCCATGTACAGTGTCAAAAAATATGATGTCTCCAGCTTCCGGGGACAATTGGGTGTGGATATCCTGCACTAGCATCATACAGGAGCTTGGCAGTTCCGCCATTCAACTGCACCTCTGATAACTTCAGGCCAATGTCTGCCAATTGAAGAGCCTGGACCTCGGGGTCCTGAACTTAGTCAGCTGCCAAGCAGTCAATTCCAATGTGTATGGCGGTGAGTGTGGACTGAAATAGATAGCCACCAAATTGTGAAATCTGATATGTAGGCTAGGTGCCATTGCTGGCATGCAGACCAGGGCTCAGTGACATTGGACATTGTGAGAACTATTTGTTTATGATCAACAAATGCAGTAAATTGCTGGCCTTCAAGCAAGAAGCAGAAATGTTGGATGACTAGATACAAACTCAGTAGTTCATGGTCAAAGATACTGTGCTTGTGGTCATTGGGTTGTAAACATCTGCTGAAAAATGCCAATGTCTGTCAAGCATCACCAGCCCACTGTTCAAACACCACCCTCATTGCATGGTCCAAAGCACCAGTTGTAAGAGCAAGTTGAGCAGCACGTGCCACAGGCCTGCTAACATGACTGATGCGGGTTGCAGATTGCATTTTGGACTATTCTTGGTAGTCAGCCAAGGACACATTGTCCAGGGCATTGCACACTCGTTCCAGCATTTGTTGCCGAAAGATTTCTCTGAATAAAAAAGAGGGCTTATTGCTACCTGGCAAAGCTCAAATATGGTCCATCAATTCCGTGGGCTTTGCGTCTCTGAGGCCTAGCAATGATAGCAATTGCCATGCCCACTTTGACTACGTGAGGCCTTATGTTTCAAAATGGCATGCCTTTAAGGTTACATACTTTTTTGTGTCCAGGAGATTTTCAAGCAGTTTGACCACCCTGGATGCTGTGGAGCTGTTGAGAGCTGCAGCGATGTAGAAGTACCTTGTGTCATCTGCCGTAATGTCCCAAAACAGAACTCTGCCTCCGTTTGGGCAAACCACACTGCAGCTTGTTCTTCCCAAAACTCCAGCAACTTTAACACCACCACATCAGCAGACATATCTAGTGTAACTCCAACAGTGCCCGTGAAGGAATAAAACACTACAGGCAACATTTTCTTGATGCAGGAAAATAGACTTCTGCAAATTTATTGAAAATGACAAAACTATATACATAACTGTTGCCTTTCAACTTATCATCCCACACTGCAGCGCATGTGAATTATGTTCTTACAGTTGCACAGCACCTCCAGCCACTACACCTGGCCCAGAATCTAATTTAAAATTTAACCTCTCAGTTGCTGTGAGCAGATATTTTCTTTTGAATTTGTTTGTTTTCTTTTCTTAAAAAATGCTTGCAAAACCAGGTGTCTCCATCTATCTGACACAAATTGAACAGTCAGCGTTCTTTCCTTTGTTCAAGAGCTATTGCAAACACAGCTAGATAAAGAGACTGACAGACATGGTCATGACATAAACCCACTTCATTTATGCAAAGCATTCTTTTGTCCAGAATTAAAGTATAACCAGAAACTAGGCATGCTTGACAGGGATCATGCAGTTTAAGAGCATACTGAGCATTGATTTATTTTATTAAAGGAAGCATAACATTCTCTAATGCACTTAATACAATGCAAGATCATAGAGGACCATAAAGGTAGCACTGGGTGCAGGACTGTTGCTGGGCCCATTCACCTACTAAGTGTCAATTTGTAATCATTTCGCAACCTAACCAACAAGTGTTTTTGAATGTAACAAGCTGTTACAAGCTGTTACTGTTATAAAATTAAATACACAGACCCCGGTTTGAATCCAGAGTGACTGCAACATCTATGTTAAGGTACAAAGTCTAAACTTGCCTTTTATGAGAGAAAGTATGTTGATATGTGTATATATTTGCTACCTCAACCATGATTTGGATTAAGCATGTTTGAAAATGAAAGAATGGATGGACGGTATGAATAAAGAGATATTTTCATTGTTGATATAAATGATACTGAAGAAATGTAACATGAACTGAATTAATATTTAAGATGAAACACCAAGAATTTAAAATATTTTCAAACTTCTTCTCAGTAGCAGGTTGTAGAAATAAAGGACTCAATAATGATAATGAGATGATCACATGACTGGTACCAAACATAAAAACACTATAAAGGACTGGAGTCCAGTTGACAGTACTCATCATTTTAAGAAGCAACTCCCTATACCGCTTTTAAATACATACTTATCATCATAGCTATAATGCTGTAGATGATGTTTTAATTTAAACTCTCTGTAAACAAAAAAGATTTCTATTAATTTTAACTTTAATATATTTTTGCCTTCACAGTACAAATATTCATTAATTTTCCAGGACAAATAAAAACAAATTCAAGTCATCCATACATAAACATTTGTATCTGAAAAATTATAAATCTTGTTTAAATTGTTTTGAAGGGCCTCCAGCAGGCAAGAGGTTGCCAGGGTCGGGGCACCACCAAGCCGACACAAGACAGGGCAGTGTTCCTCAGATATCCTCCAAAAAAAGAGTGAGAGAGAGAGAGAGAACAATAACTACAACAGCAACATGAAACAAGCGTAGGTTTTACTAGGCACTTGTGGGGAAAGGTAAAAACATGAAAACCAAACCCAAAAAATTTTACATCCTCTAATTAATCAAATCTGAAATTAAATATTTAAAGATATATTAACACAAAATTAATAACACAAAATTAGTTTAGATAACAACAAAAAGAAAAAAATACTAAGATGAAAAGAATCAAGAATAACAACAAATCCAGAAATACATTAACTATAACTTTATTAACAATACGCCCTCAACCCTTAAACAAAATGAAAGAATAGAATAAAAATAAACATTTGGAAAGGAAGAAAGTAGCACTAAATTATACTTAAATACACTAGTTGTAAGGACTGTCATAAATAAAAGAGCAGATATAGAAAATCAAAAGCCTAACACAGGAAATGCAGAACAAACCTGAAGATGAAAAATAAGATTTTAAAACATAGACATCATTCAATCCCATCTCATAATCTCAAAATGCATTTCCAGGTGAGGGTCATGGCAGCTACAGGCTTAAAAGAAGAGGCTAATAAAGAATCTGTATAAAGAATTTATTTGAAAAAAAAATGAAAGACAAAGAATGGGCAAAAAATAAAAAATCCTTTATCCAGAAATCGAATATCAAAAAAAAAAAAAAAAAAAAGCCCAGAAACTAGAATTAACTAAATAAAGTATGACAGTATAAAATGCAATTTAATACTCACAGAAGTGCACTTCTTGACCGTCAATGAAGCTCTGTTGGGATCACTTCCAAAGCCTAAATATAAAGGCTGAGGGTTGTCCCTCAGTAGTGACATTATAGTGGTCCCACCTCTTGGGCTTCACCGACAAAACACATGAGACATATTCAGACAAATTAAATACACAATACATAAAACTATATAAAAAATAAACATAACAAAAATTATATATTAAAAATTGAAAAACAACGGGAAAAAAGGAAAACATACTTAAGCCAAGTAATAAACCTTGGTTGAAACATATATAAGGCATAACTCTGCAATACTTTTTTTTCATTTACATCAAGTGATTGCATTAGATTAGCAGCATCCAAGAATCAGTCAGAATTGAATGTTCTGCTCCTTTTTTTTCTAATCTGCATTTGAAGGGGGAAATACAATTAACAATTAACACTAGAATCCCGGAAGTCTACGAAAAAAGTCATTATCCCAGGCCTCCTTAAATTCCTTCACACTTCTCCATTAGCGTCTTTTGTTTTGTCGATCAGCACAAACAGCAAGCAGCCTGCTATCCCATCCCCCACCGCCAAAGCTCAAGTAAGACAAAAAGTTCTCCCAGCTCAAGTCTGTTTATCTGGGTGTGAGGTGCCTGGAGTTGTGTACGGTAAATAATGTATCGTTATTTGGAACACATGCATTTCATGTGTGTTCCATGTCTACAACGATCTGGGTAAATGTAGGATAACAGGAAATGTGAGAAAAGAAATTTTTAACACATAGCTAAAACAGAAACATTTTTCATGTTATAGTACTAATGACAAAATTTTGACATGAAGTGTATAATGTGTGAAGACTGAAGTCCAAATATCAGATTAACACTCACAAAAGGTAGAAGTATAACAAAACAATTGCGCTTTTATTCAAGAATATAACCGAAGAAAAATAAATCGGGTAAGAACTGTTGATTCATACCTAAGAGGTTGCGGATTCAATTCCAGCTCCTTCCTGGATTTACAATTTTGAATAGTGAGCTGTTCTTATTGTTACTATTATAGAATAAAAACATGCATTTGATTTGAGTCTGTAGCAGCCGGTGTAAATTTATAATACTTGTAAAGGTTAGCGTTTTTTTTAATTCAGATTTATTCTCTCAGTTACGTTCACGCTCCCAAAGATCTGGCACTGCTGTTTTCAAATAAAAAGGTGTCATAACAAAGGTGGACTCAGATGAGAATGAGAGTTCTGCAGCAGAGATAGAGAACAGAAGCCCTCCCAGCAAGAAACATGCAGTCGCACATAAGAACAGAGCAGCTGCACCAGGGGTTAAGGTGAAAGATGGCGCTGTTTAGATGCAGCAACGGGTTGGCCGTCATCCTGCCAGTGAATCTGCCACACACACATGTCCTTCAACGAAACAACAGGACCTACAGAGCTCGCCAAGGAATCCTGGAAAGTTCTGGTTGTGATTATGTGTTTTGATGCTCTTTAAATGAAAAACATTTATACCTTTACTTATATAAACCTGACATTGAATGTTGTTTACCTATATTTATTTACTTATCTTCCTACAGTGCAAAATCAAAGTAGACTGCAGAGCTTCCTGTGTTTGATCAACACAGGCATGTTGACAAAGTACATGTGCAATGCCACTCCTTATTTAGGAAAAGATCAGTTACGTAAAGTACAATGGCAGCTTCTACCTGCAGCTATGTAAACAATGGCACCAAGAATGCAGTCAGACTTCTTCTTTTTGGGCACATACACCTTCCGCATGGCACTGCCAGTTTTAAACACTAGCGTGGAGAGTTGCTCGCGTACTGAAGTGTCTATAACTGCAGGTGGAAGCTGCCGTCACACTTTACGTAACTGATTCCCTTGTAAAGAAAGTGAGGGCAGGTAGGAATCACATGGGCTGACAACTCTTCGTCCATTAGACTGCATGCAATGCCTGAAGGAAAGATAGAGTTTTCTCTGCCTCTGAAACTTGGCCCTATATCTATAGGTTAAGGGTACAACGATTCCAGGGGCTCCTAGAGGATGTTCTAGCTTGGTGTTCCTGGAGCATAAAGAATGCCACTCTTTATCCCAGAGGTGATTTTTGGGAGTAGTAATATTTGTTTAACTTTTCCTGTATTCGATATCCCTAAAAATTGTACCAATCCTGACCTCTTGAATGATAGAAGGTCTATTCTCAGTTGGTTAGACTATATCAGTGCTCATTTTTAAATGAATGTGAGGGAGAGCACCAGGATTCATTCAGACGTGGAGCTGAACCTTTGAGGTAAGGGGAAAACACAACATCAGTTTCAAAGCTTTTACGATTAGGGGAGCAGTACTGCTTGACGGCCATAGGCCTGTTACACTGAATCCTAAGCCAATTACAGGCATTGCAATTGACAAGCAATCTGACCATACTGGGAACAATTAAAGAGAATAACAAAAGACTAGTAGATGTAAGATACGAAGATGCATTGTGAAAAGTTTGGCTGAAAGAGAAACACTTCAGTCAGAAATCACTTTAATCAAGACTTTAATCAAGAATGAAAAAGAGATGTGAACGTTTTTGTGCTTTGGTAAATAAATATTTACATTTTGTGTACTTTTGTACTTTTGAGAACCTTTTAAAACCTTTTAAGAACGTTTGTTTATTTTTTGTGTCTAACCAAATATGGAACATAAATATGGTTATAAAATCGGCAGGTCAAAGTTATAACCTCTCATCATTTGTTTTCAAAAGTGAGCCAAAGTAATCTTGTTTTAGTTTTAGTCTTGGTTAACACTTGCAAGAATTAAAGCTGGGCATTGTTCTGTTTTTTGCTACAATTTCCAAGTTACAGAATTCATTATTTTACAGAACTTGCTTTAATTACCCAAAGTTAGCTACTGCATGAAGCCAGTTGCTGTTGCAATCTTTTAATAAAATAAGCATTTTTTAATATTGGCTTAATGTTTCATATTCATTCCCTTGAAATGGTCGTGGCACTGACAACAGCACAAACATTGAACAAAATATGCATATTTATTCTTTTGTTCATCTGCCCAAGACTAAATTTGTCTAAGCGCCTGCACTACCATCTCAGTGTTACTAACAATTGTGCAGCCCAGGTTTTATTTTCTGTTACATGATGTGTTTTTGTATGTAACATTTGTATTTTTTAAATTTTATACCGCAGCATATTTATTCTTCTATTTTTACCTTTTTTGGGTTTTTTTTTTAAACTATGTTTATACTATTCCTAAAGCACTTTAAGTCTGATTGTAATTTTATTTCTACTATATTTTCTCTAAATGTTGTTAAAACTACTTGTGAAATGTAACAGTTTCCGGGTTTCTGTGCTGCCTGAGAATGCCATCAATGAGGAATTATTAAATTCACAGTCACTAAGTTGTTTTTTCAAAAGCTTGTATTGTGGCTTTACATGCTGCATTTAAGCAATTGTTTTGGTCATTTGGATCATGGCTGTTTTGAGTTGTTACTAAACATATAAGCATATTTGAAGTACAAGCCATTATTGGAATTGGGTTTATGACTGTGTTCAACATGACTTTGATCCATAACAAAGAGCATCATGACGATGAATATCAAAGAAGCTGTAAGGAACAGAAATCCTATGCAGTGTAAAACATTGCTGAGAAAAAAAATCCAACTGTACCTCAGTAAATTTTGCCATATCTACTAAGTGAAAAAATGCAAATACCCATCACTTAGGTTTAATGTGCAAGTAATTAATACACAGGTAAGGCCTCCTTTTTCATTTTGTTTGTAGTGGAAAAAACACCTGGAACCAAGAAATCCACTCTGTTCTTCCTCCTGGTTCGTAATGATAGAAGAAAAGTGGAAGAAGAAAATTAAAGCACTGCTGAATAAATCATTTTAGAAAGGCAGCTCTTTAACATCAGGTAGATTTTTTTTTGCTGGAAAAGGGGTTGTGGCTTTACAGAGACAAATATTATGATGCCTTTCCTTGCAGTATATAGTTGTGATCACCATTAAAGTAAAGATCACTGAAGGTAAATATGTACAATTTTGAAGATTGTTTTTCTGGATTCCTGTCTCTTTAATAAATACAGTATTTAACTTTTGTCACATGCATGGATAAAACAGAATGGTGTTACAGTAAAAATACAGTAACCTGCTTGCCAGAGTAAAAAAAATTAAATCATACATTTGTATAGTATCTGCAATACAATCCGCCACAAAAAACGTTCCAAAGAGAAAGTCAAACACAAAGCATATGTTAATAAATAGAATTTTGGCAGCTTGCCACTTATAATAGACAAATAATTGGTTACAGGCAATATATATTAATGTATGTTTAGTTCTCAAAAATTAATGTATCTTTGGTTCTAAAAAAATGGTTCAAGTAATAATTCAAGACACTATGTGTCATATTAGTTACTTTGAACTTATGCAAACTGTCGAAGTTAAGCCCTCTGCTACTCTGCTTTTATACATCCAGCAAATCTCTTGTTCCTGGAGTGTTTTATAATATCTTAGCTGGCCTTAGGTTACAGTTCAAAAAGGGGGGAAGGGCAATGTCTTTCCGAAGGCTGCTTAGGCAAGCTGCAAGCAGCTGTTCTACAGCGAAGGAGTGAAGCAAAAAATGGCAAGTTGCTGATATGTTACACTTGCTCATGTCACTTTGTAATGAAAATCAGTTGGATGGCGATTTCAGTCAAAGCATGCATTTTGCTTCTTCTCCCCCAGAAAATCAACAAAGGAACTGATGAAGCATTTGTTTTTATAATGTGACCATTTTTTGCCTATTTAGTTTAGTGAACGTATGCAAATTAAAATTGGCACATAGTGGAGGCCAAGATAATTTAATATTATTGATGGTGGGTAGAATGACTAGAGTGGCTCTGAAAGGTAAACAGTAAGAAGACACTTCCCACCTAAAAGGATGCTGAAAATTAAAAAAAAAAATTGTTTGATGTCAATACTTTTTAGAATAAATTCTGACTGCTCTATCTGTTTAAGATCTTCTATCGCAACAACGGTGAGAGTAATTTTTGGGCATCTCTGCACATTTGTGTCATTTGAGTATTGGCAAGAGTTCAATTGCAGCTCATTTTATTCTCTCTCATTAAGAACACTTTTTAATAGTTACATTTGCTTAATTTGTTACATTTTCTCAATATTCTTTTTCATGACACATCCTAACCTTTTGATGCCTGTCCTACTATGTTAAATATGGTTTTCTTTCCATAATAATGATATGTGTATCATTTTACAGGGTCATTATTGTCACATGTATAGAGTACAGAGAAATACTTAGTTATATGTCCTAATGAAAATGCAACACATTGTGTGTAGATTTAGGTCTTACCACAGTTTCTCCATGACATAAAGCAATTATTATTAATTGTATTTTTTAACAGTTACTGTATAGAACAATTAATCAAAATTATGTATATGTTTATCTATAGCAATCAGATCCAGATTAAGGAGGCTGAGGGCCCCTTGGGTAGAGACATTTTTGGGGTCCTATCTACATAAAATGCTATGAGTGCTATACACATTAACTTCAAGGTCTCAGAGTCACAAATAGTAAAGTAAATGAATACTACAGAGTTTTAGTTTTAAAATAAATAAGAAAAAATCTGAAGAACAAAAAAATATGGGTTTATTATTTGAAGCTACTGCAGTGGGTTGGTGCCCTGCCTGGGTTTTGTTTCCTGCCTTGCTCCTTATGTTGGCTGGGATTGGCTCCAGCAGACCCCCGTGACTCTGTAGTTAGGATATATAGCGGGTTGGATGATGGATGGATGGATATTTGAAGTTAAATAGACAAAGTATACTGTATCAAAACTTATATCTTGTAATAAGAATGAGTCTCTAGACATCATAAAGGTTTGGGGCAGCCACCCGTATATTATTTCCCATCTGCAAAAGTTTTTGAAATATTTGAAAAGAGATGTTCACAAGACTGAGTCCAAAACAGAACTGATCATTTGGAGGTAAGATGGTGGTTTTAAGGGCTGGGGAAGGAAATGATGTCATCTAGTCCGGAACCAGAAGTGACATCATCAGAGGTGCCGGAGCTGGAAGTGACGTCAACAGAGGTGCCTGAGCTGGAAGTGACGTCATCAGAGGTGCTGGAACCTGATAAGATTTCCCGGGAATGGTCTGCAAGAAACTGAGAGAGACAGTCGGCACACTCTGCCACCCCCTGATCTGGTGTAGTATTACAGTTCCCCAGGCCCTTTAGCTGTCTCCTAAACGCACTTTTGTGACAATCTTTAATTACCCATTGCTGCACAAATAACAAGTAACCAACTAAACATTGCAAACCAAAGTTTGAAAAGTAAACTACAGAGCCCTATTTCAAATGCGTACAAAAGCAGAAATATAAAATACTGCATAGGTCATTCTGTATATTAAAACAGACAATTGGTTGCTTTTCAAACTTGTGCTTTTCTGGATTTCTCTACAAAAAGCCCTTAATTAGATCACTAGAATACAGTTTCTGAGCCAGATCACTCTCAACTGACATCAGAGACAAATGATTTAGTCTTTCCTGCCTCATTGATGTGAACCTGTTGTTCACTAGCCTGCTCTTGGAAAAAGATGGCCATTTGCATATGTGACAAGCAATGTTAGGTAGAGCCTGAATGCAACATCTACATTAGGGAAGATTAGAGAAGAACACAGAGCAGCATAGTCTAAAAAAAAAAAAACAAATAACATGTCACTGTATTGATCATTTCAGTTTTCCAAAAATCACTGACACACTTCTATACAAGATTAATTTTTATCTTCAAATGAACTGATTATCTCACCAAGTTGTTATTCTAAGCAGACCAGGGAATATGAAAGGGAAGAGTCTTTATCCTAATATAAAATAATTGATGGAGACCGTGATAGATTTGTACTCAGAAAATCCTAGCAACATTGCAGTTAAAGCAAGCCCTTACATAATATGCTAGTCCATAACTGGGTGCAATCCATCATACAGGTCTGACTTAGAGTCACCAACCAACCTAACATGTATCTTTGGAATATGAGAGGAAACTGGAGTTTTCAGTAAAAACCAAGAAAGAACATGGAGGCTCACGATGAACAAAACTCAGCCTTGAAATCATATCTCTGGAACTGTGGGGGGCAGTACTAACTACTCCCCTACCATGCCCCCTCTTGTTAATTTATTTTAACAACACATTTTTACATTACCAACCAGCTGATGGAATACTGAGCAAAACCAGAAGAACTTTTTTCAAAGTGGTATGCTCAGTCCTCAAAACTGTAAAAACACAAACACACAGTATGAGGGTATTCTGGGTGGCAGTAGGGTACCAGAAGCCAGGCCACCACTACAATGTTACAAGGCAGAGCATCAAAGACCTAAGATTTACAGTATCAAAAAGGGGACCCTTTAAATACTGGAGATGTAAACACTATATATATATATACAGTGTGCAACCATCGTGAGAGAGAGACATATGCAGTCTGAATGAAAGCATGTAGTGCTCCCTCTAGGACTTTACAGGGCATGTAACACTTCATTGGACAGGAGTCTCTAGCCCTTTGACCAAAAAGAGAGTGAGCATAGGAAGTAAAACTCAGAGGTGACAACACTTCTGTCAGCCACAGAACACATGATCCCTTGTAGCAATGCATCAGACCAAGCTGCCCCTCTAACAAAGTAGGTAGTTGGGGTGGTGCCTTATAGAACTGGACCCTTAATGGCAGTAAAAGAGATAGATACATTGAGCAAGGCATATAATGGTGGGCAAGTGCACAAGACTCAATCTGGCAGACAGGGTTCAAAGTATAATCAGGTACAGTCATGCAGCAGGTTAGTTGTTTTGTTCTGTGTTTGCTTCCTGTCATCATCCCGCCTTGAGCTTGCTTTTGTTTATAAAAGGCACACTTTTTATTACCTTTTTCTTCTGAGGTGATATTCTAAGTGTGGAGGGCTGCCACAGGGGCCCTCTCCGATTACAAATGAATATATATATATATAGAATTAGAATGCAGCAAGGCTCATGAAACTCAAAAAAATGTGTATAATCAAAACAACTAGGCCCTTAAGACTCCAAATGAGGCCATTATCCAAAGTTAGTCTGTCCCCAATCCAAATTGAATCCAAAGCTGAAAAAGATATGAAGAGCTGGAAGGGAATTGTAAACACTCCCCTCCTGTGATAACAAAAACAATGTTCCTTTATATTTAAAAAAATATTTTACAAAAGTTCAAAAAGACGAACAAAAAAACATCCAATACCAAGTCAAAGATCCAAAAATCTTTATACATAAACAAAGCCAAAGTCTATATGCTAAAGATTAAAAAGAGAAATGCACTTAACAACCGAGAGAGAGCCGAACAACAGAAATATGCACTGTTAAACATTGCCGATAGTGGGCTTATATCTGCACCATCAGGGGTCCCCACCTCCTTTCACTCAAAGGACTGCAGCCAATAAATAAAACAGTATAAATTGGGAATATAAAGAGAAAGTAAGCATATTTAATAATAAAATTTACAAGAATATATTCAAAATTCAACAAAAGAAATATACAAACGAAAAGAAATTTGAGTCAGAGATTAATCACATCCTTGAATTAAAACAGCTAAATGTTTTTTCTTAGTGGTAAATAGAATGACAAAAATAAACAGATGGTAGAAAAATCCAATGTGCAAGTGGCAATTTCAATACAGAGATGTGCCATTTAACTCCCTACTGGCTAAAGACTGCTTGCATAAAATCCCGTAAATTAACCTCAACTCAAATCAACTAGCATCCCAAACCAGACATAGCAGATGTAAGGACAACCACATAGCGACCAACTTGCCATGTGGACAACAATATTTAACCAGCTCAGTCGCAATAAGATCCTCTCTAGCTAGTGTGGCTTTATCAGTAGTATTTAAGTACACTATGGGCCTTGAACAGCTCAAACAAGCTCTACAAATGCTTACAAGAAGCAAATGAAAGTAATACATCTTGAAACTGAATTGAATGTAATAAAACAAAATAAACAAGGAATACGTTAATACTATTGGATGAAAGTAATGTATGGGCGATTCCATAATCCTGATGAATTCTCAAGGATAAATGCAAGATCTCGAAGCTGTGAAAAGGTCTGCTCCCTTGAAAGCAACCAGATTAACAAAACAGTGAGATGGACCCATACTGGACATGGAAAAATTAAATCTCCGTCAGCATCACAGCAAAAGTGCTAAGCCTATTTGAAATGTTAAAAGAAAAAGCTGGACCGCAATATGATGTACTATATTACTCAGGATGGTTCAGGCATTTTGAATTGCACAATGTGAAAGTGAGCAGTGAGGCTGAAAGTGAGGCAGCTGAAGCATTTACTGAAAAATATGCCAGTGTCTATATTTTTTAAATAAAAGTTAAAAAATGGAAAAAAGTATAAAATTCAGGCAATTAGTATGTTGTGGTAAATCAAGTTTAAAATTAGATGAAATATGTTTTACCTTGCAATTTGTATATTTAAATTTATAATTTCTTTAAATTATTATTTATTTTATTTGAAAAAAATAACATTGCATTTAATCAAGTTGCACTTATACAACAAAAGACTCCATAGTTTAACATCAGAAAGTTAAAAAAGTAAGTAGGAACGAAAAAGACAAAACCTAACAAAACAGACCCCCATCTGAAAACGTATAAAAATGATTGTGAATGTTAGCCAATACTTTTATTCTTGTACATACTGTCATTGTATTCGGAGCAATATTGTATTGTACACTGCAATAGCATTTGCATGTAAGAAAACTTCAGCTTCATTAGGGCTCAGTACAGATTTATTAATAAAAGTCCTCTCTCTTTTCATCAAAATTTCTCATATTTACTAGTTATTACAGTAGTGTATTATTATTATTGTATCATTATTATATTTATATTGTATTATCTGTTACATGTTACTGTTGCTGCTGTATTACAATGCAAGAACTGTGACGTGTTAGGCACTTTACAGTACTGTATATACTGTATGTGTGTACAATCTATACTGGTAATGTATGTACATACAGTAATATATGTGGGTCCACTTCACAACCACCTGGTTGAAACTATATGTGGTCATTAAGTAGAGTATACCTGCATATTGTAAAAAGAGAAAGAAAATACTCTCCTGACATCTCCTGACAAGGGCCAATACCAAGAGGTCTTATTTTTTAGAAAAACTGCAGAAGATTGGGAAACGCAGGGGGAAGTATAAGTAAAAATAGCAAAATTAAAACAAATCACTTGCTGCCTTATCAGTCTTTCCTGCTGTAGATAAACATGTGTTCATGATGTGGCCGACTCACTTCTCTACTTTTTAAGTACCACGCCAAAGCACCTCTTTGTCACCACTTCTCTCTCTCTCTCATGACTCTGGACTCTTCCTTCAATCAATGAGTCTTTGCCCTGGTTCTTCCCCTGACACTTAGCCCAACTGAATGAAGTGGCATTAAACATCTGGTGAACTTCGCAAGGATCCAGTAGAAGTAGTTGGAGCCTTCTGTCACTTAGAAACACTAGAGTTGTATCATACCAAGTGATTCTGAGGCTTGTCCACAAATGCTTCTAGGAGAGGTTTTTAAATTTTCTCTTGCTCAGGCACAACATAACTTACAGTGTCAAGCTGGTGTCAGCCATCTTGTCTGAATAAGAAAGAAAGAAAGAAAGAAAGAAAGAAAGAAAGAAAGAAAGAAAGAAAGTAAGAAAGAAAGAAAAGTGCTTTAGTGAAGACTATGAGGTTGTCACCCAACCAGGTGAAGAAAGATTTAATACTGTACATGTGGAAAGAAATGCAGTATGTAAAGGTTATAGCCATAATAAAAAATATCAAATTATAAAGACAAAGTGCAAACATTAGAGACAGTTAAGAAAAACAATTTTTTTTTCATGATTATTTTGGCTGTGATTTTGATTTTGAGTTCTGGCTTTTACCATTGGATTATGTTTTCTGTTTCTGTATTTGATATTAGTCTGGTTTCTGAGAATGTCTTTGCCTGGCCTTTTTAGTTCTCTAAATTCTCTGATTATTTTCTTAGCTTTTAATAATCATCATTGGTCACTGTTCAGTTCTTAGTGACCATAACAGTTGTGCAGTGCAATAGGTAATCTTATAATTCATGACAAAAATCAGTGACAACTAGGTACAACTGGGGATGGCTTACTTTCCATTTAGATTAGATATTTAGTAATCTCCTATATTCATTCCATCTCTATTATTTTTTGCTTAATAAGCAGTAGAATGGGCAGGAGAACCACCTTGTACTTTTCATAAATAATTCATTATACTGTATTTCACATAGTTTTCATTTGTGGAATTTATTTACACTAGACATACAGATACTTTCAGAATAAAGAATGCTACCTCATAAGTGATGGCTTTATACATCAGGACATAACTAATCCTCATCAAGTCTTAAAATTAACTGACAAATAGCACATAACAGACTGCACTACAATGGTTAAAAGGGTAATTCCAAAACTTTGTTTCTTTTTCAGAAAGTTCTAGACTTGTTTCTTTGCTTAGGGTCATTATCCTGATTCATGATCCAGTTTTTTGCCCAGTTTTAACTTTCAGTTAGAAAGTTATTTTCCTCTAGAATACTTTGGTAAAACTAGCAGTTCATGGTAGACTAAATGAATAAAGAACATCATTCTGGCGTTGTGGCTACAAAACAGCCTCAAATCATTACCAATCCAGCACCATTTTGATGACTTGTATGAGGTTCTTGTGGTGATATGTTGTGCTTTACTATAAGAACCTTTTCACCTTTTCATTCACCTTTTCATTTTTTTCATTCACCTTCACAATTTTTTTTCATTCGTTGTGAATTTTTTTCATTCACCTTCACAAGTCCATTTTCTTTCACCTTTTCATTGTTTTTACTACAAGAACCTTTTTTATTATCACATTATGCAAAGACCAGACAACTCCAAATTGATTTCATCTGTCTAGGAGACACTAATTCTTAAAGTTATGTGATTTGTTCAGAGTACATTTGTAAACCAATGACGTTTTGCTGTCTTTTTGAAGTAAAAAATTTTTTACCTGGGACCCTTTTATGAAAAATAAGATTTTTCACTTTTTTTCTGATGACAAAATAATGTAACATTTCTCACGTTAAGAGTGGCTGTTAGTTTTATGGATGTTGCTTTGGGATTCTCAGAGCATTATATGGTCTGAGGTTGGGGTGATTTGCTAATATGTTCATTTCTGAGACTACTTTTAATAATTTTTGTTGCTGTAAAAGGACAGACCTCAAATTGTTTGGGAATAGCATCATGACCCTTCACAGACTGCTAAGCTGCAACAATTTTTTATCTGATAACTTTGAAAATGCAGTTGGTCTTTGGTATGGTATAACCACAAAACAGAGTGTTTTAGATTGCACTGCCAATGGTTCTGCTGATATACAGAGTTTTATGCTTGTGTCTGCACTTCCTGATCATCAACTAATCAAGTGCCATTGATTAGTAGCAACTACTTTTAATTAGAATCTTAAAGAATATTGAAGCATTAACTATATATTTACTTTTCCATGCATAAGGTCTGGACATTAGTATTTTAGGACTTGTTAGGAGTAGATGACTGATAGGAATGTCCTCAATTGCAAAACAGTAAAATGAAAAGAAGGTGTGTTTACTTTTTTGCATCATTGTATACTAGTATAACAATAAACAGATGCATCAAATGGCATGGCTTAATTATTAGAAAAATAATTTACATAGCATAGAAGAGAGTTGATCAAAGGTGTTCAGTCCCCTTGCACCACCTGGTGATTTTCCTTTGTTCTGAGTAATAATAAACGCACGTAGCAGCATGATCCCAACTCACAAACCCACATCCTAATGAGTGTTTAGATTTTGGCTTGCAGATTTTAACACCTTACAACTTCACAGGCCTTGTATACACTGACAGTCATGTGGCAAAAATGCCTTAGGGGCTTTAGCCTCAATAGAATTGGAATATTTTTTCTGTTGCTTGCCAAGTATCACCAGAGCACTCTTTAGTGCCTACTTTGCTCTCTTAAAGTACATTTCTGTAAATGTTAAATGCTTGTAATGTTTGTCTTTAAAACTACTTCTATTAAAACTAATGATGAAAAATATTAGTAAGCTCCAAATGACTGCAGGAAATTTATTACAAAAGTAAAGCAAATCTCTTTTGTATATTTAAGGCTGACATTGTGACTTTGTTTGTTTCTGTGTTGTTTATACATTTGAAGATCAGACAAAGAAAGTTTGTTCAAAAATGAAACATAAAATATGAAGCAAATGAAGGCATGTTAAATAAATATAAATATGCTATGATTAAAATAAATAAAAATATAAAAATAAATGTAAACTGCAGTGACAGTCAACTCCTCTTTGCAAAAATTATACTGGATCTAATCATGAATTTTATACACTTCCTGGCACCACATTTTATGGAATTAATTATATGAAAGGAACAGTAGATCTATTTCAGCTTGTTGCAAAAAAAAAAAAAGAAAATAAAGCCATGGCATAAAATTAAGGTGTATTGGAGACTTAGCTAACTATTTTGAAAGTTGAAGTATTTGTAAATTTTGTAGTTACTTCATCAAAGAGTTATTTATCATAATGTCATATCACAATATGTTATAACAATATCATGTACCTGTCCAAAAAGGTTTGTTGTGACTGTAAAAGCTTTCATAGACAGCATCTCAAGTGACATAAAAAATTGCATTAATTGATGTGTTATTGTTAGTTGTCTGTGGCAAATTGCTTTTCAAACTTTTTAAACATAACATTTTTTAAAGAAGTACTTGATGATGTCTTAAGCTAAAATTGTGAGGGGGGTCCTCACTTTGGGATGCAGAATGAGGTGGAGGCAGATGTGGACAGGATCCGATGTATGAGGGGTGGAATGTCCGAGTGTTACCATATAAGACAAGGTGGATGGAGGATGTGGTGGAAGTAGATGTCAGACCCCTAGCATATAATGAGAGCTATCTCTGAATTCTGGTAGAGTATGTGATAGTATTTAAATAGATAACCAATATCGTCATTAGAAAATAAGGTAAAAGACCATTCACATCTAATGTTATACCTCTTCATATGGAGATGACCATCTGGTCCCAATTAATCTGGGTCCACCCCATCATGTGTCCCAAAGCGAGAGCTAGCTGAAAATGGTTCATTGCATTGACCATGTTGTATAGTAGAAGACTGTGGCACTTTGTTGATTATTTACTGTATAGTGTCAATGAAATTCTGAATCATTATAACTGGCAGACAATGGAGCTGTGGCTTAGTTTTAGAGTAATGGAAATCATGTTTATTCACGGTATGTGTAAAATGTCACTAAGCCATGGTTAGCAAGTTTGTTTGCTCTTTCATTCACTTCTGCATAAGCTAAGTTGCTTGCATTTTTTGATGTTTGTGAACTGAGCTACTGTGATAGAAGTTCACACATGATACTGTGCAGCTTCAGATGCCACTTCCACAGAAAGCATACAAAGCAAAGCAACACAACTTTCTTGGTGTTTCATTGTATGTTTCATTATATTTTCATCAGAAGAAGCTGTTGAATAAGGAAAAGAAGAAAATATTACAAATATAGAAGTTGAACTAATCTCTCTCAGGGTAAATTTGACAATAGTAAACTAATCTGTAAATTGAAAATGCATTGAACTTTTCTTTGTTTTAAAACAGATGAGTTTTACAATTCACCAGTCTTCATCAGTGGGGAATTTGAAATTTCAAAACTTTGTACAGCATTCAAGGTATCTCAGCAAAAATGGAACTTTCTCAACATATGTCTTTGAAGAACGAGTATGCCAAGTTTCAACAAAAGGGTCCACTGGTACCTGAGTTGTTTTATGTGAAAAGACAGACAGATAGACATTGCAACTGCATCAGGTTCTTTATGCACAATATCTAAATGCACCTAAGAAAGGAAAAATTCATTTCAATTCAGCTTTTCGTGACTTATCAGACTTTTCTAACGTTATTCCACATTCTGTTTAACTCAGATACGCATCTTCGGGGAATGGAGTGAAGGTAAGCAGTAACACTAAACACAGTGCCAGTCCATTTGAGGACCCATTAGTGCATATGTCCACACTCACACTGGGACAGTTTGGAATTGTTAATTAAGCTATTTGGTATGAATTTAAGGATCTTAAACAAAGCACCCAGATCTACACAGATATCTAGATTCCATACTGACAAAGACTGAGTGCAAGATCTAAACAGGATGCATGAAGCAGCAGCACTAACCATTACACCACAAAGTCTTCCTATCTGACTTTTGTATCGATGATAATACCTTTCATTTCAGCATCTTTTGTCTTTTCAAATTTTATATGTCACCCTTTGATTCTTTAAAACATCACCAAATATATTGCAATGACCATAAACTGCTAGTTTAAAAGTGACCAAGAGACCTGGAACACAATGGTCCATTTAAGCTATCTCTATTAAATTGGCTTTATAAGCATAAGGATAAGGTATGGGTCAAGAGTATTATTTTGTCCTGATGATGAGATAATGTCAATGCTTTTTAAACCCATGAATGGAGTTTAAAGTGAATTTCCTACAAGTGTTATATTGAACAGGTGATGAAAAAGTGCTTTGGACTGTGAAAGTAGATGAACCATCCTAAATAGTAAACAGGGACTCATATTTTGCTGTTAGAAATGTCAAGTAAAAACAGCATGTCTTTTTGTAATTTTTATTAGTTACGCTTTCTTATTTTTTCATCCATGTATTTTTTTTAAACTACTTATTTTTGGTAATTTCTGGGTTTCATAGCACCTTTATTACCAGTTGATGTAAACCCATTCAGTGGTTCTCACTTTGATATAGATTAAAATATACCAAGACATAAAGTGTTCATATCAGGTAGTTTTAATCATAACAATATGACATAGACATTAGGAGACGATTTTTTTAATAGGTGTTCCACACAGAATAGAACCTAAATTATGTAGAGTGTTCTTCACTAGTTGAAACCAATCCCTAGCACAAAGGTTACATTACAACAATGTGTCTCCTTTTGTAAAAGTACTTAAAAAAGCTATTTGGATCTAATGCATTGCATATGAGCCTGTCTAATCACGCTACACATTTACCATTGTTGTGTCTGACTCACATTAGAGAAGCTGGAAGTGAATACCAGATGTACCAGAGACCCCCCAATAAACATCAGGAGGTAGGGGTGTTTTTTATGGTTAACATTATTCTAATACTTCCAGTAGCTCTCTGTGTGAACATTTTTATTAAAGGAAAGATCTGGCCATGGGGAGGAGTTAAATGCCTTTTAGGCAGCTTACAATCTACGGGTACCTTTAATATGTTGTTGTAATCTGCACTTTAAAAGGTGCAATGTTTAATTTGCAATGCTGGAAACTTAAGAAGACATCATAGAAATATTAAGATGCAATTTTTTTAACAACATATGTTATTTTTACAATTCCTATTCATGTGTTATATGGGAACCAAACAGCGCAATTCCTTTCTGACCTACAAATGACTTTCATACTGTTGTAATAAATGCTACAAGAGAACACACATTAATAAATAAAACAATGCAGGTAGTAATCTCTTTTACTTTCAGTAATCCATTGGTTGACGTGAAGGTGATTAACTTGTTCGGAAATGTTTAATTTCCCCAATCTTTTACGTTTTTACTTGTTTGTTGTCTTTGAAAATATTCCCACACACTCCCTTTGGCTTAAGCTGTCAGCTTTACAGTTAACTGATTAAAATTCATATAACACAAAGAGGAACATTGGCACAACTTCACAGATTTTTTTTTCAAGTGTGTTGCATCAGAAAGTTGATTCTTTTGCATAAGGTGACTTACATAAGAAAACAATTACAGGTACCTGTGAATTCTTTAACAAATTTCAAACTGTTGTTGTTAATCACAATCATTTTAATGCATAAAATATAAAGAAAATATTAAGAAAAAGAAAACATATATACATTACAGAAAATAAGACAAGTTAGAACAAAAAGGGTTGGTGTACCAGCTGGTGACCCCGTTTACTTTTGGATGAATGAAAAAAATGCAAAATGAAAATGCACTATCAAGTGCAAAAATATGGCGTGCTGCTGTCAAAATAAGTCATGCTCCTGAGGGTAAATTCCTTTCCCCTAGGTTACAGGTTCTGAATTAATAGCAACTTTTGGTTGCTTCAGTGTTTTTATAGTGGCAGAAGGGACAGAAGCTTTATGGGCTGAAGTGTATAAAAGGTCACTCGTCATCTGACGAGTGAGCCTATAATCTGCGAGTGAAAATGGTGATGCTGTTAATCATCTCTGTTTGGATTAGTACTGCCTACCTTTTCAGTGCCTTGAAATGTCCTCTAAGTGCTCATGCTTGATTTTATACTGTATATATATATATATATATATATATATATATATATATATATATATATATATACATATTCAGAAATTTTTGAGACCCCAACAACACCCTAACTGTGCTGTGTACCAAAACTCTGTTAATGCAAGCAGGGATTGGTTGACTGCCATCAGTGCAACTACAAGTCGCAGGCTCACCACATAATGCATTTGTCGCCCAATGGCTGAGGCAGGGAACATTTAAAACAACAACAAAGCTGAGCTTTTCTTTTTTGGAAACCTGGACTCACTTCCTTCTCTCTTGTGCAAGTCTGTGACCCACTCATCACAATATATATATACAGAAAAGTACAGCATCTGTGGCTTCAGATAGATAATAATCAAAGCTAAATAAATAATAACTAGTTATAAACATAAGACCATTAGGAGGCACACCTATGTGGGGAAAACAATATGACCTCCTACACTCATAAAAAGAACATTATGTGCCTGACTAGAGGACAACAAATTCAATAATGTAATTAATTTTGAAATACAGCATTAAAACACAGAAATCTGTCAAATTAACACACTAAGTACAAAATAAAGCCATGGCAACGGCTATAATAAATTTGTGGTGTCTGAGCATACAGTGGGAAAAATAAGTATTGAATGCATCAACGTTTTTCTCAGTAAATATATTTCTAATGGGGCTATTGACATGAAATTTTCACCAGATGTCGGTAACAACCCAAGTAATCCACACTGGCAAAGAAATCAAAACACATAAGTCCATAAATTATGTGTAATAAGGTGGAATGACACAGGGAATAAATATTGAACATGCTTGCTGAAATTTATTTAATACTTAGTAGAAAAGCTTTTGTTGGTAATGACAACTTCAAGACACTTCCTGTATGAAGAAACTAGTTGCATGCATTGCTCAGGTGTGATTTTGGCCCATTCTTCCACATAAGCTGTCCTCAAATCTTGAAGGTTCCAGGGGCCTCTTTGATGAAATCTGATCTTCAGTTATTTCCATAGATTTTCAAATGGTTTAAAGTCAGTGGTTGACAATTGGGAATTCCCTTGGCTGTGTGTTTGGAATCAATATCTTGCTGAAATGTCCACCCTCGTTTCTTTTTCAGCATCCTGGTGGCTGGCAGGAGATTCTTATCAAGAATGTCCTGGTACATTTCTCCATTCATCTATCCTTCAATTTTATGAAGTCTGCCAATACCATATGCTGAAAAACAGCCCAACACCATGATGTTCCCACCTCCAAACTTTACTGTTGGTATGGTGTTTTTGGGGTTATGTGCAGTGCCATTTCTCCTCCAAACATGGCGTGTGCAATGACATCCAAAGAGTTCAATTTTGGTCTCATCTGACCTGACTATATTCTCCCAGTATTTCATTGGCTTGTCCAAATGTTGTGCAGTAAACTTTAAACAAGCTTCAACATGCTTTTTCTTCAGCAGTGGAGCCTTGCGTGGTGAGCATGCATAAAGGCCATGGAAGTTGAGTGTATTGCTTATTGTTTTCTTTGAAACAACTTTACCTGCTAACTCCAGGTCTTTCTGAAGGTCTCTGCAAGTGGTCCTTAGCACTTGGACAACTCTTTTGATTATTCCTTTGGCTCCTCTGTCAGAAATCTTGCAAGGAGCAGCTGGTCGTGGTGAAATTATGTTCTTTTCACTTCCGGATTATGGTGGCTCCAATGGTGCTCACTGGAACATTCAGAACTTTAGAAATACGTCTGTAACTAATGCCATCAGTATGTTTTGCAACAATAATGTTGCAAAGGTCTTGAGAGAGCTGTTTGCTTTTACCCATCTTGAGATTCTTCTTGTATGACACCTTAGTAATGAGAAACCTTTTTAGAGTCCATCAATTAGGACTAAACCAGCTGATATTAATTTGCACTGATTGGGGGCAGGATTACTTTCTAAATACTGACAGATTTCAGCTGGTTTCTTAGCTTTCTATGCCTTTTTTGCACCTCCTTTTCTTCATGTGTTCAATACTTTTTCTCTGTGTCATTCCACTTTATTACACATAACTTAATTTATGGACTTATTTGTTTTGATTTCTTTGTATGTGTGGATTACATGAGTTGTTACCGACATCTGGTGAAAATTTCTTGTCAATAGCCCCATTAGAAATATATTTACTGAGAAATTACGTTGACGCGTTCAATACTTATTTTCCCCAATGTATATTGTCTAACGATTGTACAGAGCATATAGGTTTCACACTAATAACTGAACCAACTGCCTCTACCCTAACTCTGCTAAACTGTTTAGAGTATAATTTAAGAATATTAACAAACTGTTATTACCTTTTTCGATGCAGAACCGGACAGTTCTCTTTTCTGTTTGCATTCACGTTAACAATGTACTCTTCTACAAGCTTTGCAGTCAAATGCAGTTCAGTGTGATGCAAGGACTGAGGATCTTTTCTTTGATGTTGCAGAATGCAATTGAAAAGGCATTTCCAATGGGCAAAGTAAAGAAGAACTGTACAAGCTTGTAATAATTAAGATAATATTTCAGATTGCTTTAAAGTACAATCATCGGTAGGGGCGGCACGGTGGCGCAGTGGTAGTGCTGCTGCCTCGCAGTTAGGAGACCTGGGTTCGCTTTTTGGAGTGGAGTTTGCATGTTCTCCCCGTGTCTGCGTGGGTTTCCTTCCCACAGTCCAAAGACATGCAGGTTAGGTGCATTGGCGATTCTAAATTGTCCCTAGTGTGTGCTTGGTATGTGTGTGTGTGTCCTGTGGTGGGTTGGCGCCCTGCCCGGGATTGGTTCCTGCCTTGCGCCTGTGTTGGCTGGGATTGGCTCCAGCAGACCCCCGTGACCCTGTGTTTAGGTTCAACGGGTTGGAAAATGGATGGATGGATGGACAATCATGGGTCTCCTGCTTAATAAAATATCCATTTCTAAAGGGATAAGTCCAGCATTAATTTTCAAAATATCTGAGTAGTTACTCAGAAAAAGTCCAATGCTGTGCTTGTCACATCCTAAAACTGGATCATATGCATCTGCCATTGAAAGCGATTCTGTTTAAAACTGCCTTTCCTACTGACTAATAATAGACTCTATAGCTGAAATAAATACCTGTTGACAGAACTTCGCATTTTTTTCTCTTATACTTTCTTTAGTAGTTGTCTCTGTCTGGTCTAGTGTTATGTGGCAACGTAGTCAATGAATCTAGCAGGTGCACTGCATTTATGTTTGAAAAGTAAAGATTCAGACTCACCTTCTAACTCTATGATGCTATTAGGTCCACAGAAATATTTGATCTATGACCATGCTGTATTCCATCCATCCTTCTTCAACTTGAAATGAAATATGAAATTTTCAATAAAATTTTCCACCTTTTGCCAGTGTGGTATCAATATCTTGAAGCACTTTGTGATCCACATGAATTACACCCAGGATGCTTCCAAAAATAATCAAACAGACTATAAACTCGAGTTCTGACATTTTTGAAAGAATTCCGCTAGCTTCAACTAACCATTTTTCATTTTTGCCATCTAAGTTTCAGAGGAACTTTATCAATGCAGAGTAATGTGTTTAAACAGTAGACACACTTCCATTTGCATGCCCACCTTTTGTTTCTTTGTTGAACTAGTTCTCTTTTTTTTAAGCAAAGAGCTTTTTGCATATCTGTGAATGTTTGGAGGTTGCTTGGCTCTGAGAAAACAGTGTAAAGCTTTTTTTATTCTTTGTATAGATATGAATGAGTACCAAATTTAGCTTATGTGCCACACAGGAAATGTACACAGTAGCAGGATGTTTTTCTCTAATTCACTACTGCACCCGAGTTACTCTCCCAGACATTACTGCTACCCCTCATATGACTGACCTACATCAGGCACATTTTCTATTCCATGACATTGTTGGGCTTTCTTAATTTCTTTTTAAATACCTTCAGCATCTCAGTAAGATGAGCAGTCCACAAAGTTCAGCAATTGTTCTCTAATATGTAAATTTTTTACGTATCAAATGCAAACACAGAGATGTTCTGTTCTACTAGATTGCACCTTATCAATGATCACTATGAAAAAACACATTGTATGTACAACCTGTGCTATTTCTTTACCTATCATATCTGTGCAAACTTAAATGATTTCATTTTGACACTCTGGGCTAGTACAATTAAAATGAGTAGACAGCATTGCTTGGAAACTTAAATTGTACCTACCAAGTAAACTGCACACTTCATGAAAATTTCCTCTAACTGCACGATTCTTCCTCTTATTGTGTCCCCGAAATGGTAACTCAGTTTTTCAAGTTTTTTAGCTATACCAAAGACCTTAACTAGATATTCTGTTTCTTTCAATGGCTTGTTTATGGATGCTTATGAGCTGACTTACAATAGAGCCAGTCATTTGACTTTGCTTAAATTCCTGTTACATTTTGAATGATGTACAGGTTTGTTAGGTTTATGTTTAACTAATGTCTCAGATTTTCTTCCAGTCATTGGTTGTATATTTCACACACACATCATCACCACAGCTAATCGAAAGTGATGGCTGTACTGAGTACACAATCCATGGAAATTTTGATTATCAGTATACTGAAAATAATCTACTTTTTGTAGCAATAATCCACCTGGAAAAGTTAGATTGGGCTGGTGAGGTCCTTGAGTTTCCACACCAAAGTCAATTGGGCTGTGATTCTTTGTGAGAAGAGGGCATGTATCAGCAGCAACTGCAACATCCTTTGACCTGAAGTTTCTTTTTGAGGAAATGGTTAATTAATTAGGTGAATGAGGCTTCTATTGTCTAGTTTTAGAAGAATGGTTAGAAGTAATTGTCAATATCCATTTTGGATATCCTCATTTGAAGTTAGTTAAGGCAAAATCTTCTGCAGCTGACTGCGAATTGTAGCTTTTTTTGAATATCAATAGCAGCCTGCACACTTATCCTGAACGTAACATGATAGCAAAAATGTAAATACATTTTAATAAATTTAACTTAAGCAAATGTTTTATTTTCACAATAAAATGTATTTAATAAACTATAATGAATAACTTTGAATGTAAATTATTTTTTAAAATTTATGTTTTATTCAAATATGTGTCTTTAAATTAATTTGGGGGAACCAGGTCGACTCTCTGCCCTGGCTAATCTACACCTACAGTTGTGCTTGAAAGTTTTTGAACCGTTTAGAATTTTCTATATTTCTGCATAAATATGACCTAAAACATCATCAGATTTTCACTCATGTCCTAAAAGTATATAAAGAGAAACCAGTTAAACAAATGAGACAAAAATAATATACTTGGTCATTTATTTATTGAGGAAAATGATCGAATATTACATATCTATGAGTGGCAAAAGTATGTGAACCTCTAGGATTAGCACTTATTTTGAAGGTGAAATTAGAGTCAGGTGTTTTCATTTAATGGGATGACAATCAGGTGTGAGTGGGCAAACTGTGTTATTTAAAGAACAGGGATCTATCAAAGTCTGCTCTTTACAACACATGTTTGTGGAAGTGTATCATGGCAAGAACAAAGGAGATTTCTGAGGACCTCAGAAAAAGAGTTGTTGATGCTCATCAGGCTGGAAAAGGTTACAAAACCATCTCTGAAGAGTTTGGACTCCACCAATCCACAGTCAGACAGATTGTATACAAATGGAGGAAATTGAAGACCATTGTTACCCTCCCCAGGAGTGGTCGATCAGCAAAGATCACTCCAAGAGCAAGGCGTGTAATAGTCGGCGAGGTCACAAAGGACCCCATGGTAACTTCTAAGCAACTGAAGGCCTCTCTCACATTGACTAATGTTCATGTTCATAAGTCCACCATCAGGAGAACACTGAACAACAGTGGTGTGCATGGCAGGGTTGCAAGGAGAAAGCTACTGCTCTCCAAAAAAACATTGCTGCTTGTTTGCAGTTTGCTAAAGATCACGTGGACAAACCAGAAGGCTATTGGAAGAATGCTTTGTGCACGGATGAGACCAAAATAGAACTTTTTGGTTTAAATGAAAAGCGCTATGTTTGGAGAAAGGAAAACACTGCATTCCTGCATAAGAAACTTTTCTCATCTGGGAAACATGGTGGTGGTAGTATCATGGTTTGGGCCTGTTTTACTGCATCTGGGCCAGGATGGCTTGCCTTCATTGATGGAACAATGAATTCTGAATTATATCAGAGAATTCTAAAGGAAAATGTCAGGACATCTGTCCATGAACTGAATCTCAAGAGAAGGTGGGTCATGCAGCAAGACAATGACCCTAAGCACACAAGTTGTTCTACCAAAGAATGGGTAAAGAAGAATAAAGTTAATGTTTTGGAATGGCCAAGTCAAAGTTCTGACCTTAATCCAATCAAAATGTTGTGGAAGGACCTGAAGCGAGCAGTTAATGTGAGGAAACCCACCAACATCCCAGAGTTGAAGCTGTTCTGTACTGGGCTAAAATTCCTCCAAGCCAGTGTGCAGGAATGATCAAAAGTTACCAGAAATTTTTAGTTGCAGTTATTGCTGCAAAGGGGGGTCACACCAGATACTGAAAGCAAAGATTCACATACTTTTGCCACTCACAAATATGTAATATTCGATCATTTTCCTTAATAAATAAATGACCAAGTATAACATTTTTGTCTCATTTGTTTAACTGATTTCTCTTTATCTACTTTTAGGACCTGAGTGAAAATCTGATGATGTTTTAGGTCATATTTATGCAGAAATATAGAAAACTAGCCAACCCACGGCGTACCATACGCCGCATAATCAGGCCGGTTTTTTAATGATTTTTAAGCACAGGGAGAAAATTAACATTTGAAAAATCGGTAATGTAATTAATCAGCAAGAAAAGCAACATTGTATCAATGCACGGAACAAACCAACACACAATTGTCCGTGACTGAAAACTGGCGGACCGCCATTGCACCTTCTCCTCCCAGACAGAGGGATGGGGGTGGATGGCGCACAGGCGCGGAGGGTGGAACGGGAGGAGAGGAGATGGACGTCCATTTCGCTCCCTCCGTCATGCTAGTCTGCTGATTTCTCATTCAGTATGCACTGCCTGCTCATGTGCCCACCTCCAACTCGTCACTTGAGTCGTTGTCGTCTTTGCACAGTCCAGATGCGAATTGCTGTATGTAGCGTGTAAAACAGTTTGCTATGGTGCACGCGGTCGTGCGTCGTAACCGAAAACTCGATTTTTAAAGACTGCTTACTTCATTGTGTTTTAACCTCAGTTGTAAAGAATTGTTTTAAGGATCCCATGGGATACTCCTCACAAACCGTTTTACACGCTGCATATGGCGAATCACCTCCGCGAGAAACATGCCTCTATGAACAGTCAACGTGGCTTGGAGGTGCATGTGGCCTCTACGACAGACGAATATAAATGACGCCATTTTTTCTGTGTTGTCGCGTCCGAGCTGGTGGGTGTGGCTCTGCGAGTTGTCGTCGTATCCAATGCTCTTGGAGTTGGTGGCCGTGGCTCCTTTCTGCATGCGCCATAGGTGTCTTACTTGTCGGCGGCTTAGTGAATCCACGCCCCTTCCGGCGTGCTTTCCATGGGTGTCTTGCCTTAGTGAATTATATATATAGATTCTAAAGGGTTCACAAACTTTTAAGCATAACTGTATGTCAGAGCATGTGAGACTGCTTGTAAATGCTGTGAACTTTGTTGGGTTTTGGATGCTGTGCCTATTAATTTGTGTAAAAGGGCTATCTTGAAGGCCTGTTTAACTAACTTTGGCTTATGGCCCTGGTAAACAAAGCATAAGTATATCTCAAGAGCTTTTGAGGAAAGTTCTAAAGTATTTTTGCTAATTCTACAGTACATAAAAACTGTGAAATAGGTAGATTCTTAGGAATAAGTAGATACAAACACATAACTTCAGTTCTCAAGTTCTTACACTGCTTCCTTGTTAAGCTTAGGGCTGATTTCAAACTCCTCCTTATAACTTATAAAGCCTTAAATGGCCAATGCCCTGCTTACTTATATGAGTTTATCTTTACTTTCAAACCAGAGTGCACATTCAGATCTCAAGATGCCGGCCTACTTAAGGTTCCAAGGATTAATAAAATAACAGTGGGAGACTGAGCCTTTAGTTACAGGGCCCCAAAGCTGTGCAGTGATCAGCATGCTAATATAACAGATGCTCCCGCTTTTAAATCCAGGGTAAAGACTAACTACTTTAATCTAAAATACCCTGACTAGAGTTGCTGATTAGCTATGCATACTGCATTTCTGTTTTTAGTCATTTGTACAGAAATATAAGTAGCACATTATTTTTAAACATTACTAACCCTCCTCTATTCTGTTTCTCTTCTTGGTATGTAGATGTCCCACATGGTAGCACTGCTCTCCGGCATATAGAAAAGTCACCTTGGACAAAGAAGCATTGGAATCACAGTATGGAAAGATAGATAGATTCACTATATAAGTATATGTACTGTCACAGACGGCTGGGGTTCTTACCCGGCCGGGACGCCTAGAAGGTCTGGAAGGTGGCAGTAAAAGCTTCCGGGTCAGGAGGACACAACCGCCCTGGAGCAGGAGAGGACCACGGGAGAGGAGGAGAGACTTTCCAACTCGTTGGGACCCGTGGCCACCGCATCTTAAGCCTCCTAGAACCTGGGAGAACATTACTTCCGCCACACTTGGCAAGATGGCAGAGGAACCTGCCAGGGACACTCAGAGTGCTTCCGGGGCAAAGGGCAGCACTTCCGCCACACCAGGAAGTGCTGCTGGAAGATCGTCATCAGCCACCTGGAGCACATCTGGGCGGGAATAAAAGGCGCCGCCTCCCAGCAATCTGGGAGCTAGAGTCGGAAGAGGGAGCAGGACGAAGCTCCCAGGAGGAGATTGACGGCTAAGGACTGAAGAAAGTTCATTGTGGGTAATTATTGCTGTGTGCTTTGTGTCGTGTTTGGGACAGTCTTTATTTATGTTAAATAAACGTGTGGCTTTTATAAAGCTGTGGTCTCAGACTGGTGGTGTCCGGGCAAGTCTCACAGTCCTAAAAAATGGAAATCTATGTTAGTGCTTATGCAACTAAATTTTGATCCCGCCTTTTAAGCGGATGAAAAATAATATTTGGTAAAGTAAAAGTAATTTTGTCTGAGACCAAGATTAGTGAGGTTAACAATAAACAAAATAACAGAATAAAGGTAGGCCATCTGTTTCTAGTGGTACAAACATCTTATGGTACGTTGGTACACAGAAACAGTTAAAGTTAGTTTGTTAAGACTGCCAATTTGAAAGTAGCAGCCATCACTATGCTAAACAAAAAAAATCAAGAAAACAGTTTGCTTAATTATTATTGAGAACCACTGGCTTAATCCTTGATGTAATCAGGATGTTATCATCTTAAAGATTTTGCATATATCTGTAATTTTTCCTCATTTGGATCTTACTCTTTATTTTGTGGTGGAAATGGATACTTCAGATAATCGTTGTGAGAACAATTTAATGTCCAAAAGGTCCTGAGTGTCAAATATTACATTGTTACCATCAGAAAGGATTAAATACTGTAGACTGGTAACAGGCAATTTCCAAAGGTTAATTTTAATCTTTAGGAGCAGAACCTACAGAGAGTTGTCTGAATCCTAACATCAGCAAAACCAAGGGACTGGTTTTTGACTTTTGCTGTACCAAAGAAGTTCTATGTTTGGTCACTGTTCAAGGAGTGGATGTTGAGGTGGTCCACTCCTACAAGTACTTGGGGTCCACATTAATGACAAATTTGACTGGTCTCGGGAACACAGAGGAACTATATAAGAAAGGACAGAGCAGGCACTTTTTCTTTAGGAGACTGTATTCCTTTAATACTGTGGGAAGTGACAACCTCCACATCTTCTATAATTTAATGATGGGCAGTGCACTTTTCTACACTGTGCCGTCCTGAACTGGTAACCACATCAAGTGAGGCCTACTGAATAAACAAGCTAATTTTAAAGGACAAGATCAGTTATAGGACACACTCTGGACCACCTGGAGGTAACAGCAAAGGAGAGAGTTAAAACAAAACTGAGTGTCATTATGAACAATGCGGTACATCCTCGCTCTGAAACATTAATACTGAGTACTGTCCTTTCAGTCAACAAATTATACAGCAAAAGTATCAAGAAAAACTACTAGATCTACTTTATACCAACAGCAATACATCTCCATAATGCTCACTGGGACTGTAATAGCCAAGTCAGAAATTTCTTTCTTCTTAATTTTCTTTCTTTTTTGTCAGAGCAAAGTGTGTATATATTTATTTACTTATCGTGCTATTTATGCAATTAAAGATCTATCTATCTATCTATCTATCTATCTATCTATCTATCTATCTATCTATCTATCTA
>JANRMT010062791.1:11428994-11457047 GCA_026402145.1 Polypterus bichir lapradei
CTATCTATCTATCTATCTATCTATCTATCTATCTATCTATCTATCTACTGTATCTACTTACCAGAAGGGCAGTAAAACATTTTTATATTTTATGTTTAATTTCATTTTATTTGAAAAATAAATTCAATAACCATCCATCCATCCATCCATTTTCCAACCCACTGAATCCGAACACAGGGTCACGGGGGTCTGCTGGAGCCAATCCCAGCCAACACAGGGCACAAGGCAGGAACCAATCCCGGGCAGGGTGACCAACCCACCGCAGTGTTCCAAGGATACTCTGTGAAAATTGGAATCAATCACCACCAACATACACAGTAACTATACAGTTACATAGTGCCATCTAAAATGATTCTTTACAGAATACAGTCACTCATAAGATAAAACAGTTGAGCACAGGCCTAACATGTTTACTCTAAAATGACATTAATGAATGGTATGATTGCTGTGCTCATAACCCTGCCACAGGGGATGCACAAGCCAGTGTGTTTCTTCATGCTGGTCCCAAGCCCGGATAAATGGGGAGAGTTACGTCAGGAAGGGCATCCGGTGTAAAATTTTGCCAAATCAATATGCAGACAACAATACAAATTTCCATACCAGATCGGTCGAGCCCCGAGTTAACAACGACTGCCACCCTTACTGTTAGCCAACAGGGTGCTGGTGGAAATTGGGCTACTGTTGGCTGAAGAAGAAGAAGGAAAAGAAGAGGGGGGTGACTTGTCCGGAGGCAGGAGGAGAGGAGGAAGGTAAAGAGAGTGGAACTGAGGATAGGAACTTTGAATGTTGGCAGTATGACTGTTAAGGGGAGTGAGTTAGCAGATATGATGGAGAAAAGGAAGGTTAATAAATTGTGCGTGCAAGAGACTAAATGTAAGGGGAGTAAGGCCAGGTTGATCGGAGGTGGATTCAAGTTGTTCTATCATGGTGTGGATAGGAGGAGAAATGGAGTAGGGGTTATTCTGAAGGAACAGTATGTCAAGATTGTTTTGGAGGTGAAAAGAGTGTCAGACAGAGTAATGATTATGAAGCTGTAAATTGGAGGTGTGATGATAAATGTTGTTAGTGCATATGCCCCACAAGTTGGGTGTGCAATGGATGAGAAAGAAGATTTTTGGAGTGAGTTGGATGAAGTGATGAACAGTACGGATTTCAATGGACATGTTGTTGAAGGGAACAGAGGAGACAAGTAGGTGATGGGTAGGTATGGAGTCAAGAAGGGGAATGAAGAAGGTCAGAGGATAGCAGATTTTGCCAAAAGGATGGACATGGCTGTGGTGAATATGTATTTTAAGAAGAGGGAGGAACATAGGGTGACGTACAAGAGTGGAGGAAGATGCACACAGTTAGATTACATCCTATACAGTAAAGTAAGTCTGAAGGAGATTGAAGACTGCAAAGTGGTGGCATGGGAAAGTGTAGTTAAGCAGCATAGGATGGTGGTCTGTAGGATGATTTTGGAGATCAAGAAGAGGAAGAGAGTGAGGGCAGAGCCAAGGATCAAGTGGTGGAAGTTGAAAAAGGAAGAATGCAAGTTAAGTTTAGGGAGAAGGTGAGACAGACACTGGGTGGTAGTGAAGAATTACCAGACAGTTGGGAAACTACAGCAGATGTAGTAAGGGTGACAGCAAGAAGGGTGCTTGGTGTGACATCTGGACAGAAGAAGGAGGAAAAGGAAACCTGGTGGTGGAATGGGGAAGTACAGGAGAGTATACAGGGGAAGAGGATGGCAAAGAAAAAGTGGGATAGTCAGAGAGATGCAGAAAGTAGACAAGAGTACAAGGAGATAAGGCACAAGGTGAAGAGAGAGGTGGCGAAGGCTAAAGAAAAGGCGTATGATGAGTTGTATGAGAGGCTGGACACTAAGGAGGGAGAAAAGGACCTGTACCAATTGGCTAGACAGAGGGACTGAGCTGGGAAAGATGTGCAGAAGGTTAGGGTAATAAAGCATAAAGATGGAAACATACAAGCGTGGAGAGTGTGTTGAGCAGATGGAAAGAGTACTTTGAGAAGTTGATGAATGAAGAGAACGAGAGAGAAAAGAGGTTGGATGATGTGGAGATAGTGAATCAGGAAGTGCAACAGATTAGCAAGTAAGGACAGCTATGAAGAGGATGAAGAATGGAAAAGCCGTTGGTCCAGATGACATACCTGTGGAAGCATGGAGGTGTTTAGGAGAGATGGCAGTGGAGTTTTTAACCAGATTGTTTAACAGAATCTTGGAAAGTGAGAGGATGCCTGAGGAGTGCAGAAGACGTGTACTGGTGCCGATATTTAAGAATAAGGGGGATGTGCAGGACTGTAGTAACTACAGGGGGATGAAATTGAGAAGCCACAGCATGAAATTGTAAGAGTAGTGGAAGCTAGGTTAAGAAGTGAGGTGATGATTAGTGAGCAGAAGTATGGTTATATGCCAAGAAACAGCACTGCAGATGCAATGTTTGCTCTGAGGGTGTTGATGCAGAAGTACTGTATAGAGAAGGTCAGGAGTTGCACTGCGTCTTTGTGGACCTGGAGAAAGTATATGACAGGGTGCCTCGAGAGGAGTTGTGGTATTGTATGAGGAAGTCGGGAGTGGCAGAGAGGTATGTAAGAGTTGTACAGGATATGTATGAGGGAAGTGAGACTGTGGTAAGGTCTGCCATAGGAGTGACGGATGCATTCAACGTGGAGGTGGGATTACATCAGGGATAGGCTCTGAGACCTTTCTTATTTGCAATGGTGATGGACAGGTTGATAGACGAGATTAGACAGGAGTCCCCGTGGACTATGATGTTTGCTGATGACATTGTGATCTGTAGCGATAGTAGGGAGCAGGTTGAGGAGACCCTGGAGAGGTGGAGATATGCTCTAGAGAGGAGAGGAATGAAGGTCAGTAGGAACAAGACAGAATACATGTGTGTAAATTATAGGGAGGTCAGTGGAATGGTGAGGATGCAAGGAGTAGAGCTGGCGAAGGTGGATGAGTTTAAATACATGGGATCAACAGTACAGAGTAATGGGGATTGTGGAAGACAGGTAAAAAAGAGAGTGCAGGCAGGGTGGAATGATTGGAGAAGAGTGTCAGGAGTGATTTGTGACAGACAGATATCAGCAAGAGTGAAAGGTCTACAGGACGGTAGTGAGACCAGCTATGTTATATGGGTTGGAGACAGTGGCACTGACCAGAAAGCAGGAGACAGAGCTGGAGGTAGCAGAGTTAAAGATGTTAAGATTTGCATTGGGTGTGACAAGGATGGATAGGATAAGAAATGAGTACATTAGAGTGCCAGCTCAAGTTGGATGGTTGGGAGACAAAGTCAGAGAGGCAAGATTGCGTTGGTTTGGACATGTGCAGAGGAGAGATGCTGAGAATATTGGGAGAAGGATGCTAAGGATAGAGCTGCCACGGAAGAGAAAAAGAAGAAGGCCTAAGAGAAGGTGTATGGATGTGGTGAGAGAGGACATGCAGGTGATGGGTGTAACAGAACGAGATACAGAGGACAGAAAGATAAAGAAAAAGATGAGTTGCTGCACTCATAGGACTCCAAATTCATTAGAATATGTCAACTTTTCAACCCCAGGCAGCCAGTAGTAATCTAAGTTACTTTTATACCTCATTTTTGTTTTTCTTCTTTTTGATGTTTTTTTTTATTCTTTTTTTTATTATACTTTGTTAGAGTCTGAACATTTGTGGCATTTACCCAAAAATTGTTCATCGGATTTGACATAATAATGTATTAACAAGTTCATGAGCATTATTTTTATTCACATGCAAATAATGTGCTCTTACGAGAACCATAATCTCATTTCTTTTTTACCATTATTGCTGGTGGTTTGGTGGCTCACTTGTTTTTGCTGAACCAACTGTCTCTCAATGAGAGGTAGCTACACTATTTAGAATCTGAATAGTACTTTGTCTGCCAGCCAACTACCTAGCAAAGCAGTATGGGTCTGTAAACCCTGTCTACTAAAACATCTGGGCATCTTTTCTGTTTCATCTTCCAACCCTAAAGCTCTCAATTCTCGTGAAGACAAATCACCTTGTTAAATTTCATTTTTTTATGATGTTTAAACACATTCACGGTATTGGAATGAAAGTTAAATGTTACAGATTGTTCATTGATTGAACATTTTAATTTCAGTTGCATTGCTGCATGAAGGAGAAGTGGAGCACAGCATCCCTCAGCATATGGCACTGTTGTGCAAATCTAAACTTGTGTCAATTATTTAAAATATTGTTAAATAATGTTTATAGGGAACTCGGCTTAGTCATCATAATCATTTTTTTTTCTTTTTTTGACTATTCTCCTTTGCATACTTTTTGAATTTGCAATGAACATTTAAATATTATAGGAATCTTGTTGTTTTTCTAGGCCAGAGGTTTCTGATGCCTTTCCTCTGTCTATTTATAACTACTTTTTCATTTTAAAGCCTTTGCCCCATTATTGGACCTGTGAAGGCCATGAACCCGCATCCTGAATTTGGGACTAAGCAGCTGAGTGGTGAGGCCTACATTTTTGATTCAAACCTGTGGTGGAATGCAGGTCTCTCTTTTGTTTATGAAGAGAATCACTGCAGCCTGCAGTGTTTTCAATGTTGTTTTGCTGATGTGTGTACATTTACGGTGTGATCTTTTCTGTTCTACCATGGGGTTTGAAGGCTAGAGTCCTTTTAACTGATTCATTGTTGATATTTTTGTAACGTGATTTAAAGGGTTCATGAACATGCATATCTTACTATTTTGCAGTAGTCATCATTGATGAATCACATTGATTACTTATGTACTGTACGATGTAGTACTTTGCCCATGGAACAAAAATTGGAAATCTATGAATGTTCATTTGTGCTTCTGCTTTTTTGGTGTTGAGTACTTGATGTTGATTTTGAGGCATCTTTTAATGTACTCCTTTGGTGATTGCATTGCATGGAAAATAACATATCAGTACAGGGATAAGTTAATAATTATTTGCACTTTTGTGATAATTGTTTTTGGACTGGCTGTACAGCGTTTGTCATGTAAAAACATAGTGAGTCTGTGTTCACAGTGGTAAAGTTTTAGCCTTGATTGATCAGTTTCTGTTGTTTTTTCTAGGAGTAAATATGTCTGCTCTACTCTTCCTTTGCACCTTAGGAGGGCAGAGAACAGTAATCTGCTCATTCTATCAAACTCTGTTAAACAGTCTAATCCAGGCTTTTTCCTGAGACTCACTGCCAGCCATGTACCTGGGTCAATAGATTTCAGCAGATGAGCATGTCTCATTAAGTGCTACTCTTTTAATATTTTATATTGTCTCTCCCTTTATCTCTCTCTAAAAACACACACACACACACGCACACACACCCACACACACATACACTGTACTCGCTTCTGAGGATGGCTCTATCACTTCTTCTGCAAACACCTTGTAGTGTCTCTCTTCCAGGTCCAAGTGACACCACCAGAATTTTAATGCCAAAATTACCACTGGTTAATTTCAATAAAATAAATATTCCTATTTATGATCCCTTGCTTTTCACACTTTATTTTGTTTAATGCTTTGGAACATAGTCCCTCTGAGACAATAAAAGTCTATGTACCTATTTAAAAAAAAATGTCTACCCACCAGTCTCAATCACTTGAAACAAACACATGATCCAGACTAATAAAAGTAAAAGAAAGTATTCATTTCCTCAAATGAATTGTCACTGGTTACATTTACAGGAGTGTTCATCTACATCATTTAAGATGAATTGGTGAAATGGTTTAAAAGGATCATGATAGTTGCCAAATCAGATATTTCTTGGTGTCTTCAGAAAACTAACCTTCTTACATGGTTACCCATTGTCCAGGGCAGAATAGTTAACAGAACAATTTGGAGACAGCTTTTTATTAATAGCAGAGCTGATCAAGAGTTATTGGCAGTGACCATTAGCAGTACCAGTTTCTCTCATTGTGGTCCTTTCATTTTTCATTAACTTGGTACATTATGTCATTTACCCCTAATAGGCTTGACGATCAGTAAAAGTGAAAAAAGTAATGCAATGGCCATTTTAACAATATTCAGGCAGATATGATTAGAAATCATTTATTTTTCACTGAAATAACGACCAGCTAAAGTGGAAGTAGTAAAGCCATCCAGCTATCCATGGCCTCAAAAAATTGAAGTATTTTTATGTTCTAATACGATTTTACATTTTGTAACTTTGTAGCATTATGCATATCTTCCATGATTACTAAACCCTAAGAACTTTTTTTTTTATTTCATGCTTTATTGTAATAATTTCAAGACATGAAATAAACAATATTTTACATGCAGTTGTAAGATGATTTACAATTGGATTATTTAACAACTTGTTTGGAAGTGGTTCAACTGAAAAAACTTAGATACAGATAGATAATATTTAATATATATCAGACTGTAGCTTAAATGTTTTCATTTAGTCTTAAGTAAGATCTAAACTTGTAATTATGTTACTCACACTGAATTTTTCCTACCTATACATATTTTGAACATGTGTTTTGTAAACAGCACACTCTGCCAGTTGTTACTTTCAGTCTTTTTCTAATGTTTAATGAAAATGAATAAACATATTTTGATTCCTACACAGTTGATGTAACTTAATAATGTGATTTTAATACAATTTTAAAAACAATCTCACTCGAATGCTTCAGGTGAATTGGCAAATGACCTTTTTGACAGGTTTACTTATTTTTCATGCTCCACCCAGTTTTTGCAGCAATTAAATATATTCAATGAAATGTAAAATTATATTAAAAGAAAACAAGAATGGAATTTGAGGCACACTGTCCAGGCATGTAAAAATTAACATGCTACAAGTGTCATTTACAGCTATTTTACATAAATAAATAATATTTAATTGGATTTTTTGAAGACAGTCCTGTGAAGAATATGCAATTCACTGCTCATAAAAAAAGCTTAAAGTAAAGGCAAAAAACTGGTACAAAAAGAATAATGGCTTGAATTATTTAAATTAAAAATTTTTACTTTACAACCTGTTTCCACAAATTATTTAACTAAATATAAACAATAAAAGAAGTACAAGCCAAGTGATGCAGCAAAGCAGTGCTGTCTCACAGTACTTGGGTTTCAGTTTAGTTCTTGGCACTGGTGCTTTATATGTTGTGGGATAAGGAGCTTTATGGGCACTGACCTGACACAGACTCACAGCGGAGACAAAGGTAAAATGAACAAAAAGACTTTATTTTCTTCAGCCGTGGGACACTTCTTCCCCATGTCCCACTGACCCTACACAATCCCCAAAAACATACACAAAAGAAAAACACCACAATAGTCACTCGTCTTTCTTCTCCACTCCTCCTAGGCAGCTTTGTTGTCGTCGTCGTCGTCGTCGTCGTCGTCGTCCTCCTCCTCCTCCTCCTCCTCCCGACTCTGGCACGCCAACTAGTGGCTGCAGGCTCCTTTTATAACCCACCCAGAAGTGCTTCAGGTGATAATTAACCTAATTAATGCTGCACTTCCGGGTGTGGCTGCATTACAGCCCACATGGGCTCTGGAAGCCGTGCAATTCCCCCTGGTGGTGGCCACGGAGCCCAACACGGATGAGCTCTGGTGTTCCACAATTGTGGCCCCAATGCAAGCCATTTATGTGTTTTTTAAATAATTAATACATAATATTGTTTCTGTTTATATTTTTATTTTGTGGGGTGTTTATAGTAGACACTGTGATGCAAGGTTATCTTCAAAGAGCTTTAAGACATGGAGAGAAGGGATGTTCTCTCACATTTCAATTTATATTCTTGTTCCCTTTTAAGTGCTAAGAGCATACAACGTTTCCTGACAGGATGTCCTTTTTTGTTAAGTAGGAATCCTCCATTTATTGTGTAAAAAGTTAGTTTTATGTTGTATTTTGACCCACCTCAGACCTAAGAATTACAAACTTTCTCCAAAAAGTGTCCACATTATCTTAACCTCTATGCTTATGTGAAATTAACTATGTTTAAACTTTTTGAGTCACTACCCTTAATTGCCCTGAAGCTTCTTTTACCATAAAGGTGCGTCTACTGTTACAAAACAAGTTTTAGTCATGCTCAAACAATTCTGGATTATATACATGTAATTTCAAGATTCAAAACAAACAGTAGTAAATGCAAGTTGACACATGCAACAGGAAGTCTTGTTATGATGGCTTTTGTGTCCTAAGACTGGAAAAAAAAGTATTTGCTATGATTTATCCAATAGGACACAAGTTTATGAGACATTATGAGTAATGTTGTTTATAATATATTATTCAGTAATAATTCTTTATATCATCTTAACATAATTACATTTCATAAACTAAAAGCAAATTCTGAGGATAATTAGATTGGAATTCAATTTTTTAATAAAATGTTTGACAAACTTCAAAGATTAGCAGTAAAGTTGCTATGCATTCTATGGAAAAAGTTTACAGACAACTGACCATCACTCCTCTATGATCTTGATGGATATCCAATTCCAAACCAGGGGTGTTAATATGGAGTTTGTGTATGGAGATTTGTGGCCAATTTAGCTAAAAGAGCATTTGTGAAGTCAGTTACTAATGTTGGACTTAAAGGCCTGTTTCACAATTGGCATTCCAATTCACCCCAAATGTGTTCATTAGAGTTGAGGTCAGGGCTCTATGCAGTCCATTTAAGATCCTCAAAACCGCACCAACGGCAAATATAATCTTTATGGAGTTGGTTTTGTGCTCATCGGCTCAATCTTGCTTGAAGAAGAAAAGGGCTTTGTCCAAACTCTTGCCACAAATTCGCGAGTACTCAATTGCATGAAATGGCTTTATATGCATGTATATACATTTTACAGTAGGCACTATGCAGTCTTAAAGTCAGCATTCTCCTGGCATCTGCCAAACCCAGATTTGTCCACCAGGCCCGCCACCAGAAATATTTGGGCCCCAGACAACTGGGTATGTGTGGGCCCCTCTGCCTTATCCCCACATGCCAAAACCTTCAAATACGTATACAAAATTATCGAAATGTAGTTTATCCGACAGCAACAATGCTGCATTTATGAATACCATACTTGATGAGTTAAGCTTTCTCGCACATCAAAGTTTGACTGCGAGAAGGAAAGCCAGTGCTAACGGAAGCTCGTTCAGGGAATTGAAACAATACATTAATGAGATAGGCCTATGTATTATCTAACGTGTAACGGTACAATTATGCCAATGCAATGAATAGGAGTAACATCTGAACATTTTAATATATACTAACGGTTAGAGTTATCTACATGGTGTACAATCAGTATGGTAACTTGCTGTATCAAACTTCAAAGTTTTCAAAAAATCTGGGTGATCCAGAATCTTTAGTGATACACACAAAACCAGCGCACACTCGTCACTGCTTTAAAAGCAACAATAGACACCCAAGCAAATGAATTATCAAACTACGGAGACGGACTTCTGCTACACCATACACGTCAACATCCATGATAGTGCACAACAATATCGCTGTTGTCTGAGACAGAACAGCGCCTGTGTGTGTGAAATGGAAGTATTCAATTACAGCGCCGAAGTCAATCCATTATCCACGTACCCTGTACAACAAACATACTACTCAACGTCAAGCTCAAGGACGTCGGTTCTCCTTTGTCTTTGAGAAGCGTGCTGCTGCCGGCCCCCTTTGACAAGCGTGCTTCACACGACACGAGCGTGATATCTACTTGTATGGTCCGTGCGGCTATTAAAACACTCACTTGTATTGTTGTAAGCTAAATGATTTAACTTTTCTATTACATGTAACTTGAATAATTGTCCGAATATATATCTACGCGCACAACATCAGCATAAAAAAAATCAAGCGTGAAGGGGCCCCCTTCTGTAAGGGCCCCGGACCAGAGTTCCGTTTGCCCCCCCTGGCGGCGGGCCTGTGTCCACGAGACTGATAGTGAAGAATGATTCATGACTCCAGAGAACACATTTCCACTGCTCTAGAGTCCAATGGCAGCATGCTTTACACCACTAAAACCAACAAAAGGCATTTTGCAGTGATCTTAAGCTTGTGTGGAGCTGCTTCGGCCATGGAAACCTATTCCATGACACACACAACACACAGTTTTTGTTGCTTCCAGAGGCAGTTTGGAACTGTGTTGTGAGTGATCCTGATTTTGCTTGGTCTACCACTACTGTATGTGGCTGTGCTGTTGTTGCTCGTAGATACTTCTAATTCACAATAATAGCACTACATTTGTCCAGGGCAGAAAGTTCACATACTGACTTGAGGAAAGGTAGCATCTCATGACACTACAATGTTTAAAGTTACAGAGCTCTCTTGTATGACCCATTGTAATGTCAATGTTTGTCAATGGAGATTGCTTTGTAGTGTGCTTGATTGTATGCATCTGTTAACAATGAGTGCAGTTGAAACACCTAAATACAATAAATTAGAGAAGTGTCCACATACTTTTGGCCATATAGTGTATATATTAGTTTTGGTACAGTAAATACGCTGTTTCAAATGTACTTTTACTCAGTATTATAGCTTACATTTTATAACAACTGTTGATCAGAAGTAGGGCAGTGCGGTGAAGCAGTGGGTAGCGCTGCTGCCTCGCAGTTAGGAGACCCGGGTTCGCTTCCCAGGTCCTCCCTACGTGGAGTTTGCATGTTCTCCCTGTGTCTGCGTGAGTTTCCTACGGGTACTCCGGTTTCCTCCCACAGTCCAAAGACATGCAGGTTAGGTGCATTGGAGATTCTAAATTGTCCCTAGTGTGTGTGTGTGCGTGCCGTGTGGTGGGCTGGCACTCTGCCCAGAGTTTGTTTCCTGCCTTACACCCTGTGTTGGCTGGGATTGGCTCCAGCAGACCCCTGTGACCCTGTAATTAGGATATAGCGGGTTGGATGATGGCTGGATGATCAGAGGTAGTTCCTACCTTGTGCCTCATGCTGCTGGGGTCAAGCTTCACTCAGCCCCAAATTTTTGAAAATGTTATTTTATACTGTATATAGTAATGGTGTTTCTACATTATGGGTCAGTCAGCATATCTTCACCAGTTAATGTACAAAATAACCAATAAGCTTCTCTCAGGAATTATATATTTTTCTGGCAGTGGGCTGTTGTGAGGCACTCAGTTTACTTGTTGTTTAAATTTATATTTCTGCATTTTGTCAGATGAAGATGATGTACTGTAACAGCAATTGAAGCAAACCAAACACCATCATCCTATTTTCTGATTGATTTTTTTGTAATGCAAATGGTCCATGAACTTTTCTACTCATTAGTAAAAGAGGGACAGGTGTTATTAGGTATGTAGATTAGTGATAATATTAGAGCCATCTGCACAAATAAAGGAAAATTTTGATATGGCCCAACAACAATATTCAAGCCAAAAATGACACTAATATAGAGTATGCAAAGAATAGCCACCTTTTTGGGTATTGTGGTATCTACTGCACTAAACTAAATTCACTGTCATGTATTTCTCTGCTTGCCAAACTTTGGGTCATGTAATATTATCATGCTGGAAATGCCCAATTGTAGATTAGTCTGAATTAACATTTAGAGATATCTCAAATTGAACTTCAGATTTCTCAAAATACGTTCACATTTTAGGATGTCTGAAACTCAATTCCAGGTATCTCAGAATATGTTGCCTTATATTTTGATACCTATACATTACATTGTGAGATATTTCAAATGCATTTCAGGATATCACAAATAATTCTTGGAAATCTCAAAAATACTGCTTATCTATTTCAAGATATCTCATGTATATTTTGAGATGTTTCTAATTGACCTTGCATCAAAATCACCTCTATAAAATTTTTTGTTCTTTCAAAGGGATTATTTGGAATTATCTTGAAAAGTACTTGATATATTTAGAATTGCATTGTAGATATCAGAAAATGATTTAGATATCTTAAAATAAGTTTAAAATAAATTTTTAAAGACATTTTAATAAGACATTTGCAAATATCTCAAAATAACTTTCTACTTATTTCGAGATATACAAATACATTTCAAAATACTGTGACAGACACACTTTTTTGTACCAAGAAAAAGACATTTTCTTTTACTCTTTTCTTAATAATGGTTGCGCTGTACATTCAAGTAATGCAGACAGCCACTATAAATGGCTTTATTCAAACTAAGCCTACCCCCTTAGTCCCGATACTGGGACGCATACACCAGGCAGCATCAGTTAATGGTAGTAGGCTACAAATCAAAATTGAACACAACTGTTTGAAACCTGACATAAAAGAAATCATTATTGAAAGTCTAGTTTTAGGTGCAGAGCTGCAGAGCCTCCTGGGACGTCAGTCCCGTCTGTTGCTTCATAGCCCTCACCCAATGGGGTTCAGTCGTCCGAGTCATCTCTACAGTCCACAATAAAATCCTGATGTCAGTACAGAGGATATCGTAGGAGCTAGGGTCTATGGGGAGGCTAACCAGTCAGGGTGTTGGCTCTGGTGTTGCCAAGTGGATTGGTGGAACGTCTGGGACTTCTGGTGCCCTTCTGTGTTTGAAAGATGCCAGCAGTTCCTGATGGAGCACAATTAACTTGTTCCTTTTTGGGATCCGGACCCTATACACTACTTTAGAGACTCTCCAGGACTATACCTGGAACTTCTCATTGGCTGACAAGCTTTGGGCATAATCCCTTTTTGTGGTAGGGGATAAACACCCATATTTGTTCTCCCTGAGCAAAAGGCTGCCCTGGACATCAGTGGTCATAAGCTCTTTTCTTGCATGTCTCGGCTTCAGTTTGATGGTTTCACGAGCTGTCTCTAACCAGTCTCTGAGTGGGGTCAGATACTCCAGACCAGGTGCACCAGGAATCTCCTCTTCAGGAGGCCACCCAAAGACTAGGTCAACTGTATAGAGCTTATGACCAAACATCAGGGCTGCTGGGGTGCATCTGGTCGACTAATGAACAGCCAAGTGGTAACCTCATAAAATGAGTGGTAGATGCTGATCCCAGTTCTGTTAGTGGGTGGATGTGTGCATAGACTGTTGGGTGTTTAAATTCCATTGGTAGCATTCCACCAACATATTGCTTTGGTGATGTAGGGCAGTGGTTCTAGTCTTGTGCACCCACATTAGCTGGCAGACCTCTATGAACAGTTGAGTTTCGAAGTTTCCTCCCGGATCACTATGGTGTTCTTCTGGTACCACAAAGTGCAAAATATTTTGGCTACCAGCTTTTCAGCTCTTGTGGTGGCTCTGTGGACAGGGACCAGAAAAGCCTCTGGCCATTTGGTAAAGTAGTCCATGGCAACAAGCACAAAGTGGTTCCCATCCTCAGTGCATTGGCAAAGGCCAAGGATGTTTACACCAACTCTATCCATAGGTGCCCCTACCTAGTATTGTTGCAAAGGGGTGTGGGAGCAATCTGAAGGCCTCTTGTAGGCAGTGCAGGTGGTGCAAATCCCCACATACAGCTCCACTTCCTTTCGGCATCCAACCCAGTAATACTTTCCATGTAGCCTCTGCAGGGACTTTGCCACTCTGAAGTGTGCTGCTCCCACCAGGTCATGAACTGTCTAGAATATGGTCTTCTGGAGAACTACAGGAACACTGATTTGCCAGAGCCTTGATCTCTGGGAAGGCTCCACCCATTTGAAATATAAAATGTTGCTGTGTAGTGCAAGGCTGTTAAGCTGAGACCTATTTGCCTTTGCTATGGGACCCATCTATGACAGTTCTCCATTAAAATGAAGTAATTCCAGATTCAACCCACTGTGAAAGCTTTGAAAGCCCTGGATCAGCAGCTTCTGCTCTGCCTACCTCACCTGGGTCCAGTTCTACTAGTGTGGCCCCTTTGTCAGGCTGGAGACAAGATGCAGTTGTGGAAAGTGGTTCACCTCTCTCTAGCCATGAGCAGTGGTTGCATTCAGTTGCCACACAAGAGCAGTGAGACAGAGCATCGGCATTGGCATGCTGGTGCCCAGCTTTTTCGGGTGCAGTCGCAAGCCAGCTTTTTGAATGGCCAAGAATACATCTCTCATATTTCAGATGACTTCCTCAAATGTGGGGAATGGATGAGATGGGCATCCAAGTACACAATGCACCTGCTTTGGGGAATGTCAGCTAGGACCCTTTCCATTAGGCGCTCAAAGGTGGAGGAGACGTTGCACAAGGCAAATGGCACCTCTTTGAATTGCCACAGATCCCTCCCCACAAGAAGAACGCTGTTTTCAGCCTAGACTTTGGTGACAGCTCCACCTGCCAGTGCCCACTTCTAATATTAAGTGAGCAAATCCACAATGTGATCAAGTGCTTCATCAAGGCGTTGAATTGGATAGGAGCCCTTCCTAGTCACATTATTAAGCTGCCTGTTGTCCACACAAAAGTGCCAACTGCTATCATTTTTCTGGGTTAATACAGCTGGTGCTGTCCACCATGGACTGTCAGATGGTTCAGTGTTGCTAGCCTTCAACATTTCTTGTAGTTGCCGGGCTGCTGCTTTATGTTTGGCAAAAGGCAGGCAATGTTGGCACAGCTTGATTGGTGCTGCGTCATTGTGTCAAGCGTATGCTGTCCCTAGTTGGTGCGGCCACAGTCTTTGTCCTCTGCAGCAAAGGTGTGTAAATTCCTGGAGGTGCTCATCAACTTGCTGCTGTTGGCTGAGCTCCAACCCAGCTTTGCTGCAACTATGGAGTTCTTCAATGGTGGGGTGGAGACCTGGAAAGGTGCTGGTTCTTAGTAACACAGTGGTTTGTAGTTGGCTGGAACCTTTGGGTGATGGCTTTGACTGCCCACTTGGTAACACTATAGCCGGTTGGAGTCTGCAGGCATCTGAAGCTGATAGTAGGGACTAGCTGGCTGGCAGTGTGGTCAGCATTGGCCATTGATGATCAAAACTTGCAGCTGAAGGCAATGCAGCAGGTTGTGGCTGGCTGGCACTTCAAACTGACATCGATGAGTGACAGGGTGTGGGTGTTTCATCTGGGTGGTAGATGTGAACAGTGTCAGGTGCAGTTGTTGGTGACTGGAGAATTAAGTGTGTTTCATCAACTTGCTGCCTTTCACGCCACAGCTGGGTAGAATGCCCTTTAACAATCAAGCTCTCCTTTACAGGCATTCAAGCAGGCTTATATTCCAATAAGAAAGTCCAGTCCTAATTTGCTTTTATCTTGAATGTAACCCAGCCAAAATTCATGCTCTGCTCTAATACCCTGGCAACATAAAGCCAGAACTCACCTCCCTCTCATTTTTGTTGGAGCTCTAGTGACAGTGTGCAATCTGACATTAGTTGGCCTCCACCCACCAGGCTGGCTGCATTCTGTATGATGTAGCATACCTGGGTGCACCACAAAAGTGATTGATCCTGTATCCACAAGTCCACATCATTTTTTACCTCCCAAGTAACATGGAAGATGAAGTCTTTGTGTGTCTTCGAGTTGCCCCATCTACTTTATAGTGTGGGGACTAGCTAACAGAGATGGTGTTCCCCTAATTACACCATCTGTTGGAAGTTTCCCAACATTACAGCACTTGTTTCTGTAGTGTTCCCGCAGTCACAGGGCTTACTGCATCTTTGCGCACAGTGGAGGCATCAGGTAGCCTTTTTCACATTGGGTGCTGCTGTTTGCACAGATGTCTCTGGTGCATCAAGCCCTTTCTCAACTGCATACTCCTTGCACTGCGATATAATGTGGACTTGATGGCTACAGGATAGCTCTCTAGCACTCTTTCTTAGAATGTTCTCCAACCACTCAGCTTCGGAGACAGCCTGGGTAAGTGAGCAATGCCTAGACATACTTGAAGGCAGAGCCTCTCGGACGCTAGGGTGTGCAGGAAGCCTGTAGCGTTAATTCTTCTTGAGCTGAGGTGGGAAAAGTCAAGTATCAGAGCCAAGCATATTACCAAATATCCGCTGCAAATGTTCTGAAGGGTCTCCTAGTCAATGCAGTGGCAAATCGCTAGCCTTTTTCACATCTCTTGGACAAGCGACACCTAAAGTGATGCTGTAGAGCAGTGGTGAGGTCGTTGTAGTTTCCCCATTTGGCGGGTTTGAGCTCCACTACCATCCAGTGACCAAGTGAGATGTACTGCCACCTCTTTGAAAACCCATTTGTTGTGTAAGGCTGGATGGTGCTGGTGTACCGCAACTCACCTGAGACAGTTCCAAAAGGATGGTGCCAGACATGCCTTTGCTCCCACTGACAATGGATTTCACTCCCCAGCCTGGTGCTTCTAATCTAGCCACCTTTTTCCCTTAACAAACTCTTCGTTTTGCCTCTCTCACCAGCATTGTGCTTTCTTGCTTGAGTCGTCCATTTCAATATTACTTTGTTCAAAATTATTGTCCTGCTTCTGAAACCAGTATGACAAACAGAAACACTCACTTTGTCAAGAAAAAAACTTTTTCTTTACTCTTTTCTTAATACTGGTAGCATTGAACATTCAAGTAATGTGGACAAACACTACAAACAGCCATATTCAGATTAAGCCTACCCCCTTACTCCCAATACTGGGACGCATAGATCAGACAGCATCGGGTAATGGTGGTAGGCAAACTTAACCCCCCCTCCCAAATTCAATAAAACATTCCCATTGGCAAAAGCTAAAAACGAAAATTAAACATAACAACTGTTTGAAACCCAACATGAAAAAAATCATAATTAAAAGTTTAATTTTAGGTACAGCACTGCAGAGCCTCCTGGGGCATCAGTGCTGTCTGTTGCTACCATATCTTAAAAAAGACAAGAAGTCCCATTGAGAACAGGCAAGTGGTTCTGAGATATCTTGAATTGCTTTTTAGACATCTCAGAACGACTACAGACTTTTTTTCAAATAGAATTTGAGAAATCTCTGAATGCAAAGGAACAGATTTGAAATGCTTTTAAGATATATCAAAATGGAAAGTGCATCATTTCAAGATATCTTAAAATCTCTTTGAGGTATCCTGAAATGCATTTAAGATATATTCAATTTGACATATTTTTAGATATCTGTAATTTACCGTAGATCCCGGAATATAAGCCAAGAATTTCGTCCTAGATTTTTGGCTTGGAGTTTGGGGGTCGGTTTATACAACAAGCATCGTTTCAGATTCAAGATTTCCAGCGCAATGCCGGTTTTGCCAATCAATACGGAAGTAAATTATGACAAAACCACAGAGCCATCTTTCAGATGAAGAAGTAACTTTGCATGCCGGTACTTTAAATGAAATAAAGAATTTATTCAAAAAAGTGTTTTAGTTGTTGATTTTATTAATAAAATTTATAATAAATTATCGGGAAGTCTAAAATAAAAAATTTTCTTTTGATTTACGACCCACATCTTGCGTTACGACCTGAATGAGGTCACGTGTATCCGCTTGCGCGATTGTAAACAAACAACCGAGAGCGTTAGTAGCGTCAGTTGGAGCCCAGATACATGTGTTTGTGGATGTAATTTCGGTCATTGCAGTGATTTACCTATATATATAATTCACTAAGACCATGCAAGCAAGACACATAATTGCTAAGGAAGGAAGAGAAGGTAAAGAAAGCAATCACAATCGAAACGAAGATGGAAATTGTGTGGAAATATGAGAGTGCTGTTCGTGTGACCGATCTCGCTAATATGTACAGCATGTCGAAATCCACCATCTCGACAATTTTACAAAGAAAAGATTTGCATAAGGAGGCTCCTTCTAAACAATAACCACCTTCCGTTTCATTCTCCTCCTCCTCCCTTCCTACAGCCCAAAGATGTCAAATTAAATGGTGAGTACAGTATAAAATTGTTGTTTCTAAAATAGAATAGAATGCCTTTTATTGTCACTATACACATCTACAATGAGATTAAAAGCAGCTCCTTCAGTGCAGAAAAAAAGTTCTGTATAGGGCTTGTATGGTTGTTTTTTTAGCCTTAGCATAACGCCGGATCTGTGGCCCCGCTTCTGCTTTCTTTTCCTCCTCCGTCTGTGTCATCTCCTAAACCCGACAACAATCGTATTGCGTATTTAAGTTAGTCAAATTTATAACAAGTCTCCGGAAATCCACCCGCCGATGTACCGTATTTGCGTATATAGTTTCAACACAAAGGCTTCATTTTACCAAACTTCTCCGCAATCACTTCCTGGTTTCCATCAAAAATGCCGGCAGTCTCAAATTCTCGCCGATAAACATGATAAATATACCTGAAGAGACACTTTTAAGGAAATTTAGAAAATTTTGCTTGGAGAAGGGGGTCGGCTTAAATACCAGTCATCGGCAAATACATGTAATTTAGTAGGTAGAGAAGGGGGTCGGCTAATATACCGAGTCAGCTTGTATTCCGGGATCTACAGTACTTTAATATATCTTAAATGCATTTCCAGATATCTTAAAATGTATTTCTAAATGTTAATTTGGTTTGCTTTAGATAAGTGCACAGCTGCCTTTGACAAATAAAACAAATTGGCTAAGACATTCAACTATTCTATGGCATTTAAGCTTCAAAAAATTTCAAAAAACTAAATTGATGTCACATAATATAACCCACATTATTATATCACCACTATTATTCTATACTGATGACACCTTGCAGAAATCAGTATTAATCAGATGTTATTTTTTCATTCATCCATTATTTCTTAGTCTGCCGCAACCTTCATTTCGTGCTGAAATGAATGAATCTTGGTTGACTCCTCACCTTACAGATCCTGTCATGAACAGGAACTGTAATGTATGTGTTTTTATAGATCTGAATGTGTAACAGTGTTTACCCAGCTGTCATAATACTTGACTGGCTTTAGCTCATCTGTTACTCTACACAAGTTCTGTCAGCTTTCATCAGGCCTTTCTGATCACAGAAGCACCAATAGATATTTTTGTGTGTTGGCCTATAATTATATAGATTAATAGAAACATAAATGGTACATCCTCATTCACAAAAGGATTTTACATAAATGAGGAGGTAACATTATCGTCAGAATAACCTTACAATAAAGAAATACAAATAATGATTTGGAAATCTCATGCATTTAAAGAATTAAGCCATTTAATTTAAACATGCAATCAATCATGTGGTAATAAATCAGCTTTGAATGTAGGCAATGAACTCATTATTTTGATGTTGATGTAAAAAACAAACACACGCTAGCAGTGTACCTATGACAGGGAAAATACCTTCAAACAGCTCAAGCAGAATGAAGATGTACCAAACTTAGACAATGTCCAAAAAAAGCAGTCTAAGAGGGATTTTTGATTAGATGTATGGGTGCCCTGTAGTCTGGGTTTAGAATAAGGTCAATGTTTCCCTTTCATGCCATAAAAGGTGAGTAAAGTAGGTTGGCATCCACAAGAGCATAAAAATGTCTGCTCCAATACCCTTAAGACTTGGAGGGCAACCAGCCAACCTATATGAACCTAGAAAATAACTATTACATCAGCAGCAAGAGAAAAGGTAAGGCATTAGATATATAGTATTAGATAAAGTTAAAATAGTTTTGTTGGCCACTGATAAGCTATGATTTTTGCAATAAACATGGCACGGCTGAAGTTGAAGTGCTTGAGGCTCTTCAACAGCCTTGCCGTTTCTGTCTTCACTTTAACCACTGAAGAAAAATGTGCTCCCTTCAGGTCACTTTTGATTTTCTGGAAAAAGTAAAAATCACAGGGACCTAAATCGGCGGAATAGGGAGGATGATCAAGGACAGGAATGTTTTTGTCAGTCAAAAACTGCTTCACGGAAAAGGCATTGTGCATGGGAGCGTTGTCTTGGTGAAGCAAAGTTGATATGGGCATTGAACATCTTCCACATTTTCTTGTCCTTGAAACGTTTGTGCCACTCAAAAACTTGTGTGTGAGACAAACTGTACACTGTTTTTATCAATTTCGTGAGAAATTTGATGTTGATTTGCTATTCGATTTTTTCACCTGACAATAGTGGCAACTCATGTAGTGTTTGTTGTGCAAATACTGACTGGGCTATTTACAGTATATATCTAGCCAGTCGGCAATTTGAGAGGATGTGTAGGAGGGGATATAGTTCTATGATTCACGTTTGGCCGACCTCCAGACAGTTTTTCAGTAAAGCCCCAAGCCCAGTCCGTTATTTTTGTGTCTCACCTTGTGTACATATATATAGAGAATTTGGACTGGCATTTCAGACTCCTCACCCTGGCTCTGTTAGTTGGAAAGAGGAATGCCCTGTTCCCCTGAGCCTTGGCCGCCTACAAAGCACTTGTTTCTTTAGTAGTATTGGTAGGGGCTTGTAGCTGACAGAGTAGGTCAGAAAACTGACTTTGAAATTGAACCCGATTTGTCCAGTGTGGATGGGAATGACATCCCCTCATCTGATTTTCTAGGACAATTGGCCAGTTCTTCACAACAGACACTTGCTCTGTCAGCTTCCTCAGATGGAGCTGCTGCTTCGGGTTCACGGGAAGCAATGGCTGGGAAGCAGACAGAGTTTCCATGCTTGCAACAAGCCAACATGTGCCTTAGAGTTTGCATTTAAACAAGCACATGCCATGAATGAGTGCTGCTGTAAGGAGCAGGAGGACCTTAGTTTCAAAACATAGGGGACAGTCTTATCGAGCAGTTGGTGGTCCAGATTGATCATAGAGAGACAGTATAAAAAATTGATAACACACGTCTTGGGCGGTCATCTTGGCACAGAGAAAACAAGGGATCGCGTCTTGAAACGGTTTTACTGGCTGAATATGGGCAGAGATGTGTAGATGTTCTGTAAGTCTTGCCCTGACTGTCAGGTCATCTCCTGTCAAAGACACTCTAGGGCTCCCCTATAACGGATACCTATTTTGGACGTCCCTTTCGAGAGAGTTGGCTTGGACACTGTTAGCCATTCTTACTCTTGGGAAGTGGACCATCACTTTATAATCGTGTTGGTTGATTACGTGACAAGATATCCTGAAGTGGCAGCTTTGCGAAGAGCTAACTCACAGGCTGTCATGATGAACCAATATCCTAGTACACTGTGTTGCCCCTTCTCATGTTTGCTGTTTGTGAGTCCCCTCAACTTCTATCGGCGTAAGTCCATTAGAATTCATATTTACCAGGGGTCCACGAAGTGTCTTGCATATTATTCAAGAAGAATGAACAGGTTTTCAGACTGAAACTCAGCATTTGAAATTTGCTGGATTGGGTTGTTTCACTGCAGGAACAAATTTCTAAATTGTCCTCTGTCACTGAGGGGCATCAACAGCACGAACAGGAGATGCAAAATTATGATGGGAAAAGCAAATTCAAAAAAGGCGATCAAGTACTTGTTTTAATCCCGTCTGACCCACATAGATAGATAGACATAAGTTTCTGGTGAAATCGTAGGGTCCAGCTGTAGTAGGAGAGCGGATGAGCCCTGGGAATTATAAGGTTAGGATACCAGGTCATTCAGATCTTACATGTAAATCTTTCAAAGGAGTGGCATGACCTAAATGAGGTGTTAACCACTGCCACTGCAGTCTTTCAGACTGACATTGCTATTGGTGATGATTTGACAGACACTCAGAAGGCTGAGTTGCTGACTGACTATGATTGAGAAGAATACTGATGTCTTTTCCTCCTTGTCTGGTCTCAGTAAACTTGCTGAATATAAAATTGTAACTGAGCCTGGTGTTAAAGTGCAAATGTGTGCGTACCATATACCAGAGGCAAAGAAGTATGTGGTGCATAATAATTGAAGCAAATGCTCAAATTGGCCATGATTTGTAAGTAAACGTGCATGGCAGAGCCCCATCATCTTAGTGCCAAAACCAGACGGCTCCATTCATTTTTGTATAAATTTTAAAAGCTTAAATAAGATTTCCAAATTTGATACATGTCTGATGCTGTGCATTGATTAATTACTGGAGAAACTCGGTCAAACCTTGTCTATCATTACCCTGGATCTAGAAAATTGGTACTGGCAGGTACCTCTTGAGATATCCATATGGGAGAAGACACCATTCGCCACACCCAATGAATTATTCAAATTTACCAGGCTCCCATTTGGAATTCATGGTGCATCTTTAACTTTCCAGCATATGATGGATCAGATTTTGCGATCCCATTCCAAATGTTCTGGAGCATATCTTGACAATGTGGTCATTTTCAGTAATGATTGGCAGACACATCTGGAGCACCTACAAACGGTGCTTGACAGCTTCGGTCAGGCTGGGTCAACAGCTAACCCTAAGAAATGTAAATTGGGTCTGTCAGAAACACATTATTTGAGATATTCTATGGAGAAGGTAGGTAAGGTGCTTGCGTATCCACGTTCAGAAACACAAAAGCAGGTTCATGGTTTCCTGGGAGTCACTGGTTATTATAGGCGGTTCATCCCAAAATTTGCAAATAGAGCCACTCTTCTAATTAATCTAAGAAAGGGCCGAAAGAACCGTAGTATTGTCTAGTTCATTTATTGTGAAACGGCTTAAAGACCACTTTGCCATCATATCCAGTTCTGAGAAACCCAGAGTTTTCAAAGCAGACAGGTGGTAGTATGTTTGGTTTGGCGGCTGTCCTTTCTCAAGTTTTTGAAGCCAAGGAACATCCCATCATGTATCTGAGAAGGAAATTGCTTCCAAGGGAATGTAATTACTCGACCATTTAATAAAGAATGTTTAGAGATTAAATGGGGTGTGGAAATGCTCCATTATTACTTATGGGGTCAGAAATTTACCTTGGTGACTGATCACATAACTCTCCGGTGGCTCTACAGACAAAAGGATATGAACTCCTGTCTCACTAGGTGGTTAATTAGCTTAAAGCCATTTAACACTAGAATTACCAGAGTATACGAAAAAACTCGTAGATCCGGCCCACCTTAAAGCTGCTCTCACGTCTCCACCACCGTCTTTTGTCTTGTAAATGTGCCGATTAAGACGAGCAGCAAGCAGCCGGCTATTCCATCCCCCACCGTCGCAGAATGTTCACTAAGTTTTCCCAGCTCATGCCTTGTTTGATTATCTGGAAGTAACTCAACTGCTGGAGTTTTAGAGTGGAAATAATAGATCATTATTTGGAACACATGCATTACATGTGTGTTCCATTTCTACAGTAATCTGTGTAAACACATTGTTAAAATAGAAACTTTTTCATATTTTAGTAATAAATGTTAAAAAATGTAGGCATAAACTATAGAATGTGTGAAGCCTGATTTCCAAAGATCAAATAAACACTTTCACAAAAGGTTCAAGAATGACACAACAGCTTCTGTGGTGTAGTGCAAAGATTTGTTTCTCAGAATGCAGAATGCATACCATTCCTCAGAGACCAGAGTTCAATTCCTCATTTGGGAGGAAGTTTTTTTTTTTTTCTTTTTAACCTTCGCTGCTCTGCCTGCCTGCAAGCATCTGCTTTCTGCGTGCAGGGGTGTTTCTCTTTTTTTTTTTTTTTCTTAAGTAAATCGTTAAGTTTAAAATGACGATCGCGGTTATTTCTGTTGATTAATTCATGCTTTCATTCATTATAGCTAATACTGTTATCAAGTGGTCGCTATTTTTGCCTGTTGTATACAATCTATCTAGTCTTTATCTCCACTCTCACTGCCCACTTGCCTGCATGCAGCATGTGTCGATTGATCTATTATTTAATGTATTTCTTTTTAACAATTCTCAGAGTTGTAAAATACATATATATTATATATAAAACGAAACTACTATATAGCTAATACTGTTATGTATCTGTCTAGTGCCTTGTCTGTCTACCTATTATATGTGTCTTCCCTATCTATCCATTTATCTAGTGCTTTTCACATGTGAATGTACTGTCACTGCCTGCTTGCCTTTCTGCAGCACATGTCATATAGTGCCTTTCATATCTATCTATCTATCTATCTATCTATCTATCTATCTATCTATCTATCTATCAACTTCTGTCTGTGCATTATTCAGTGATCTGTCTGACAGTGTGTGTCTTACAGAACTTAAAAACAAGAACAGTTATAAGGACACTTGTTCATGTTCATTGCAGTCTTAATTCTTAAAAAATATTTTAAAATGAGCATCCCACATGAAAATATAATGATCTCATTAACTGACAGTGCATACCAGTTTATAAATTTTATGTCCATTTGAGGTTAAAAAGAAAATACATTAAATCATATATCAATCGACACACGCTGCACGTAGGCAAGCGGGCAGTGAGAGTGTAGATAAAGATGCTAGATAGATTGTATACAACAGGCAAAAATAGTGACCACTTGATAACAGTATTAGCTATAATGAATGAAAGCATGAATTAATCAATAGAAATAACTGCAATCGACATTTTAAACTTAACGATTTACTTAAGAAAAAAAAAAAGAAAAATGCCCCTGCACGCAGAAAGCAGATGCTTGCAGGCAGGCAGCAAACAGGGAATCAAACTCAGGTCTCTGAGGCACAGTAAGCATGCTGCACTCTGAGAGGCAAATCTTAGCACTACGCCACAGAAGCTGTTGTTTTGCTTTTGAGCCTTTTTTTAAATGTTTATTTGATCTTTGGAAATCAGGCTTCACACATTCTATAGTTTATGCCTACATTTTGTAACATTTATTACTAAAATATGAAAAAGTTTCTGTTTTAACAATGTGTTTACACAAATTACTGTAGAAATGGAACACACATGAAATGCATGTGTTCCAAATAACAATCTATTATTTCCACTTTAAATCTCCAGCAGCTGAGTCACTCCCAGATAATCAAACAAGGCATGAGCTGGGAAAACTTAGTGAACGTTCTGCGACGGTGGGGGATGGAATAGCCGGCTGCTTGCTGCTCGTCTTAATCGGTACATTTATAAGACAAAAGATGGTGGCAGAGAGGTGAAAACAGTTTTAAGGTGGGCCGGATCTACGAGTTTGTTCATAGACTCTGGTAATTCTAGTGTTAATTTTATTGTCCATCATTGTCCAGGTTCTGCACACTTCAATATAGATGAAGTTCAGTCTTGTCTTGTCTTGTTTTGCCCGAGCCCAGTTGTGAATGTCGCTTAGTCCATTAAGGTGTGAATGAAGCTGAGGGAGGGTTGTGACTGGTGATACCACCAGTTTGCAATCCCTGACGGGAGCGGCAGGTGTGCAAAGACAGCTCGGTCGCTGCTCTGCTGCATATTCATACCTTATAATGCCGGCAGCTACACATTGACAATTAGCTGCGCACTGACTGTCTGTTAAACAGTAAAACAATGGCAAAGAAACACAGCTGCCCTTCAAAAAACTCCCTCCTAAACAATATTTCAATGGGAAACAAGCACACTCTTAACTGGCCCTCTGCGGGATCAGCTGCAGGTTTTCAGGCTTACCGTGTAACATGCTTGTCACACAAAGTTTAGAACATTTAAAAACTGAGCCATGAACCAACCCAATTGATGACTCTCCTGTCCTCTCTTCTCCAGACTGCGTCTGCCACTGCTGTTGCTTCTGAGCTGCTGAACCTCCTCGACGAAGAAGACTTTGTGTACTTTTAATGTGAAGAAGGGAGCTGAAGCAGATTGATTGTCTTTATCGCTGCTTGAAACCTGTGTACTTTTGTGCTGAAGAAAAACTACTTTGAATAAATCCTTGAGACTGTTCCTGTCTACTGAGCTCTGTGTTGACTTTACTCAGTAATGAAGTTTTTTTCCCCCTTGGAAACCTGGTTTCATCTTCCTGTCTCTTGTTCAACTCTGCGACCCAAGCGCTTGACAATATATATATATATATATATATATATATATATATATATATATTGGACTATGGCCGGCCAGTCTTCCCTGACAATACCCACAGGCCGCCTGGTGGAGCTCTCTCTACATCATGGAGGTGCCCCAAATGCCAGCAGGAAATTCTGGACATTGGAGTTTTCACCCACAGACCTGCTGGATACCACAGGGGCCCCTAGAGGACGCTGCAGGGAGGCCCAGCGAATCATATGTGCCCTATAACCAGGAAGTACGTCTTAGTCACAGCGACAGGGGAAATGACCTACTTACAGGATGAAGAAGAGGAGTTTTTATCTGACTCGGAAGTGATAGGAGGTCACGTGGACTGAGGAATCGAAACACTTCCGGGTCAGGCAATATAAAAGGACTATGGGAAATCCCAGACGGTGAGCTGAGCTGGGTGGAAGAGTGGCAACATGTCTGGGAGTGGAAGATTGGTTTATTCTTATTGAGAATTGAGAATTGTATGAGTATTGTGGAGAAGAGGGTGCTTTGTGCATTGTGTTTTAATAAAAAGTCGAATTATTGGACTTTTACCTGGTATCTGACGTATTGTCTGAGGGTTCAAGAGGATGATAGCGCCCTCTATCTGTCACAGTGGCATAGCTGGCAGGATTCTCTGGCTGTCGATTTGGCAAAGGACCTGTTTAAAAATTTTCTGTGGACAGAGAACCCCGAGAAGACAACGTTCAGTCACGCAGCAACAGCGCTGGAACCCACCTTCACCAAGTCCGAGATGGGGAAGAAGAAGGGCGAGCAGAGCGCCAGCGCCAGTGGGAGAGCCACACTCATAATGGCCGACGCTCGGCAAGAGTTACAGAGCAGCTACACAGGTCGGAAGAAGCCTCCAGAGACAGATGACTGCTACGAGGTATGTGCCAGGGATTTATTTGAAAATCCATTTAAAATAACTTACTTTGTCCCATGCATGTACCTCAGAGAAGATCATCTGGAGGCTCTGCGGGAAGCAGGAGACAATCACAAGGACGGTGGTGCGCTCCTGTGCGAGCCGACGAGCAAGAAAGGGGACTTCCGCATGTTGGCTGCCGGTGAGGGACATGTGATCTTACCGCAATAGTTTGTGGGAAGGAGAAGGTCCGTGTCCCGCTGTTTGCGAGTTCGCCATCGGAAAAACGAACTTGGACTTTCGGAAGGGGGGGGGGGGGCAAGTAAAACACCGCTCACCCCGCAAGAAGGTAAGGAGGGCTGGGAAATGGCTGGTCGGTCTGCCGACAAATTAATGAAGGCAGATCGCATTCCGCCAAAGATGGCGACCCGGTCCTCAGACAAAGAGAACTCCAAATCCCAGGTAACCTTGCGAAACCCGTCAGAGCACGTGCCAGCAGCGGGCGTGCTCATTGGCTCCCGGCCAGTAGGTAAGGTGAATGAGGAATTGAGCCTGCCTCTGGCCGAAGTAAATAACATTGTGGACTTGCGGGAACTCGAGAAGCTAATCGAGCCCGTAAACAGTTTTTTACAGATGTTACAGATAATCAAAAAAGTCATTGAGGAACTGGGAGTGACGGCCGAAGTGCCTTTGAAAAGAGTGGAGGAATTCCTACGGCGGCTTGGTTGGGAGTCTCCCGTATTATGTGATTTGGCGGTACAGGTGAGTAATACCGGTACCGTATATAATGAAATTGGGACGCAGAATGACACGGGCCTGTGTTTAATCTATAGCGGGTGCCAAGTAGCTGCGATCCCAACAAGAAAGGCCAAAACGATGACCGTTTGCTTGGTCAAAGGGTCGATCGAGCCGGAGCAGCTGGAAGGTGCTGCCTCCTGGAACGATCTGATCCTGAAGACACCGAAGCAGGTCGTATATAAATCGAAGGGGATGCAGACAAAAAAAGGGCTCTCTTGTGCCCATAGAGAGACCCCAAAGTGTGGATAAGCCCCAGATTAAACAGGAGATCCCTAAAGTAAAGTGGGGGTCTCCTGACAAAATAGAAAAGGGCAATAAAAGCTCAAGGACGGCCGATGAATCCTCCTCAGCAGAGAAAAGGGCCGAGCCAGAAGTGCCGAGGTGCTTTCAGTCTCGCCGAGGGATACAAACGGGGGGACAGCGGCTGTGCTACAAATGCCGCAGGCCGAGCCACGGTTTGGCAAAGTTGTCCTAGGAAGTTCAGGGGATCAAAGAACTTATTTTTATACTGTTCCTCCTAGGTTTTCATGGGAGTGGCATCAACATCACCAAGGCTCGACCTTTGGATCCTCCTGGAGGAAGATGTCCCTTGTGGGGCTGGACGCTCCAAGCCTGTGGACTATGGCCAGCAAGTCATCCCAGCCAATATCCCCAGACCGCCAGGTGGAGCTCTCCCTGCAACATGGAGGTGCCCCGAATGCCAGCAGGGAATTCTGGACATTGAAGTTTTAACCCAAAGACCTGCTGGATACCACAGGGGCCCCTAGAGGACACTGCAGGGAGGCCCAGAGAATCATAGGTGCCCAATAACCCGGAAGTACGTCTTAGTCACAGCAACAGGGGAAATGACGTACTTCCGGGATGAAGAAGAGGACTTTTTATCT
>JANRMT010062791.1:11477047-11518141 GCA_026402145.1 Polypterus bichir lapradei
AATACACAATTTGAAGGAAGCATACTTTATACAGGTTCCATAGTAATTTGTGTTGGTAATGGAAACTAGATTCCATTATTAGTCCCATCACTGAATGGAGACTGCACATTCTCCCTGTGTTTGAGATGTTTTTTCTGGGCACTAGAGTTTGTGTACTTGGGTTTGCATGGTGCTGGTGTCTGCCTTGTTCAGTATTCTGCTGGGATAGACTCTGATGGCTTCACAGCTCTTAGTTAAAGGAAATAGGTTTAGAAAATGGTTAGAAGTTTAATAGACCTTTTTACTTTGTATATCCACTGGCCAGATTTGACATTCAAAGTGTAGAAAGCAACAGAATTTGCTTGTAACAGTGGTAATTAGGTCAGATTTCTGATCTTTAGATATGATTTGCCCAAACCAGCAAACATTTGTTGCTGCAAGAGGGCAGGTATTATTCTCACCTGTCTGTTAAATATTTTATATTAATCTTGACAATCACTTGTTAAAAGACCCCAAGAAGCTCCACACTGACAAGGTAGTTGGGCCTGAAAGCCCTTTGGCTTCCTTCAGCATCTCTTTACTTTTTCTCTGAACCTACAGAGACTACCAGAAGTATGAACAATATCCTTCATAATCCTAGTGCCTAAAATGTTGCCCATGTGAATACATTTGAGAGGGTGGCACTAAAGGAACTGTGACCTTTTTTTGCAGACCATATTGATCTCATCCAGTTTGCCTAATAGTCTTATGTGGGAGCAGATACTGCAACAGGAGCTATTCCCACCCAGACAAAGCTTGCACCATGGCTAGGATCTTTTTTTATATATATTTCAGTTACCACAATTGCCCTTTCTCCCTTTGCTTCATCCTCCACATAATTGATCTAAAGGTTAAACAGGGTTAATTAAGTTCTTGCCAAATTCCAAAGAATGTCTGGACTGTTTTTCCTGTAAGAAAATTTAGATTTGTTTTTAAATTTTAGGCAATACTCTTTAACACATTGCTTTGCCATTAATAATACTAGTAGTATGTTTTATTTTTATACTGCATTGAGCTATGTAAGTTATGTTAGGATCCTTCCATTGGAATAAAATAAGTAATCCTTCAAGTAATGTGGTATAGGTAGTCTATCGCAATAGAAATTTTATTGGATAATTTTCTCCCCTCTGGATTTAACCTAAATGATACAATTAAAGGATTTAGAGTTATTGTAAATCCAACACTATCTTATAGAGGAGCAAATATTTTTTCCCCAAAATTGTCTGAGACTGGAGCATTCCCAAATCATATTACCTAGAAAGAGTAGTGCTTGATGGGATTGTTCCAAGTTAGGATGCTGCCCTAGTAAATTTTAGATACTTTTAGTAGAGTCAGGCTTGTGCAATTTATATTCTTGAGCTAAATTACAACATGCTTTTCACAGACTTACGAAGAATGAGTGCTGTGAATGATTGAATTCCATTATAACTGAAAGGTTCCTGTCAAAATCATTGCCTAAAATAGTCTAGCAGTGTACATCTTGAAATTAACTGATGAAGTCTCAAAGATATACTGTACTAATATCATCATTATTACGAGCTAAAGTTTAAGTATAGCTGTTGGTGAAATTTTAGGCTGAAATATATCATTATGATGCAGTAATGTAACTGTGAGTAGTGTCTGTTTTGAAGTGATTTCTACATTGTTTCTATATTTCAAGGAAATGATACCTCACTTAGAATATTAGTAAGCCGACAATAGCTATTAATGACTGCAGAACAGAGCAAAACATGGTGGTATTCAAATGCCCTTTGATTCCTTCTATACTCTCAAAGTATAAATATATACAACCGAGAAGCAAAGTTAAAAGTTATGTAATGTAAGGCCATAACTTTGCACAATCTCTTTGATACATGGAATTTTAGTTTCCAAAGATACAGATTAATTATTAAATCTGACATTTTTAAAAAGGATTTAATTAATGTAATTTCCACTTTAGTACATGATTCATCCTTAAGCTGAAAGAATGTTGAACTTCTTTCTCTCTATTCTGCTGAAAACATGAGATTGAAATTTTTTCTCAGCCATTACCGTATATACTCACGTATAAATTCTCCCGCGTATAAGTCGAGGCTTGATTTTACCATATAATTTCCAGTATTTTATAATGTCGGTCATATAAGTCGAATGCAGAAAACTCACGTTATTGGTCCAAGAGATTATGACTTGCTAACGCCCACCTGAGAGAGTAACCACAGAGCACACTGGCTTTTTTTTCTATGTATTTTGCCTACGTGACCACACGGTAAGACCCGAACTATTCTGAAGCGATGTTTGCACTGTTTTGTGTTTTTTGTATCTCACACCCTCATACACCTTTATCATAAGAGTATCCTTTATCTACAATGGAGCGTTCGATCAGATGAAAATATGAAGCTGGTTTTAAATTAAATGTCATTGAAGTGGTGAAGGAAATTGGTAACTGCACTGCTGCAACAAAATTTGATGTGTCTGAGAAACTGCGAGATTGGAGGAAGCAAGAAGATGTAAAAAAAATGTGTCGTATTTTTGAAAAATACTGTGTTTAAGTTGGGGTCTGATTTTATGATTGATTTTTTGAGTTTCAAGACCCAACTTACATGCGAATATATACAGTAGTTAATATACTGTATGCATGGACAGATACTCTCATACAATGTAACAGAAATAAGAGGTTTGAAAGGATATTCATTTTAAAAATATGGATTATCCCATTTAACAAGAGACGAAGAGATCCTGACCTGTTAATAACTACTGTGGTTTGATGCTTTTCATTAAATTAAAAAAATTACATCTAAAACATTTTCATGTGACTGTAAACTCCTGAACATTTACAGTATTCTCAGACAATCAACAAAATCTGATCTAGTGCAGTTTGGCCTGACATGCAAGGCAGTGCACTGGGAAAAATGCACTCTTATTCAGGTTAATTTTAAAGCTAGAGATGCAAAGAAATGAATCCAATAGATTTTATGAAGAGTACCATATCATCACCATAGACAGAAAAATACATACTGTACTTTCTGTCCAAGCTTATCTCCATCTCTTTTATCTCTTTTTGTTTCCAGAGGTTGATAGCAATTGCATAAAGTATGGGTGATGGTGTGCGACCTGTCAAATTCCATGTTCTACTATAAAATAGTTAGAATTTGTATTGTTTATAAGAACAATGGCTTCTTTATCAGAATATAGTGATTTAATGGAAACATACATTTGATTTAAACCCAAAATTATATAGTACAGTAAAGATATTTCCCTGCTCTATAGAACCTCAGGAAGCTCATATACAACACAGCCACTTTTCTGACTTCATCCTTCTAGCAAATGGTACATGACCACTGGCACTTGCACCAGTAGATTCAAGGACAGTCTCTACCAACAAGTCATAAGTTTGCTGAGCAATCACAATTCAAATATTGTAACATAAGATACCGTATGTAGAAAAGTGTAATACTTGCAAACACATATTTTCCATAATTATGTGTGTGTATATATCTTACACACTTTTATTTATTTATTTTTTGTATTGTATTTTTGTCAGCTATTCTGAGGAGACATGCAAATACAAATTTTATTGTACTACATACACTTCACAAAAAAACTTCACTTGGGTACTGTATATACTACATAAATTGCCAAAGGTTTAACAGTAAATGTTTTCCTTTAATAAATCTAATTTGATCTTGTGATATTACAAAAAGTTATACTTTTTCAATTATTTTAGCTAAAACTTCACCATTAATCAGAAGAGGCAGTAGAATTAGTAGGAGATAATTTTTTATAAACATTTGCTAATAGTTTTTTTGGACCCACATCTTTCCCACTTTGTACAGAGTTTATAGTGTCTCATATTTACTTATTTGAGCAGCATATTGATTGGCAACAGTTTTTTGCTTTGTACTCTCCCCACCATTGTCTGTGGGGGGAGGAGTGAAAGCTTTAGATTCTTCAAAAATTTTGGATTTCAACATTTTGGGTCCCTGATACCAAAAACATTAATATCCAGTCTTGTGTGAGTTTGCATACACTTCTTTTTCCAGGGTACCCAAAAAACATGCTCATTAAGGATAATGTACATTTATAAACTGGACCAATGTGAGTCTGACAAGGGGACGTAAGAATCCCGTCCAAGGTAAGTTCTTAACTTGTACTTAGTGATGCCTCAGATAAACTCTGGCTCTCCATGACCTGTAATACAATAAGAAGGCTTTGAAAACAGAAGCACTTATAGAGTGTTTATATAGATCACTTTTAAACAAAATGTAGAGGCTGAAATATTTTAATTCATACTTATTTATATTACACAAGATAATGTGTTTTTCTCTTACTACTGTTTGTGGACTGACCACTTTTTTTGCTCTTATGATTTTAATATATCCTGAAATTTTATCTTAAAATACATTTCAGATTTCCTTCTCCTGTGAAGTAGTATAATAACATATATAATAACTTGAATTATAAAGTTTGATCAAGTGCAGTTAACACATAGCTAACAGGTTTAGGATAACATTTAAGAGATGAAAAAAATCACTCTTTATTTTTTCCACAAAGTGCAAATTGTTCATGAAAATGTATGCCTGTATAAATTAACTGCTTTAAATTACTAAAGGCTGAGGCTAGTTTACTTGACTTGAAAGTAATTTTGACACAAAAACAATTTCGCCTTGTTGCAATTTTTTTCTGTTGAATTTTCTGGTTGCAGAGTTGGTTTCTACCTAGTTATTGCTGGCAGAGGCCCTGACTGACCCCAGCCAGGACTAGATAAAGTGGGAGTTGAAAAAGGTTAAATGGAGAATATAAAGGGAATTATTCTTAAAATAGTAATGGAATAATATATAAATTTTAATAGGATATTTACAATAATTCTAAACAATGTTTTAAAATGTTATCAATAAATATTATTTTACTGAAATTACAAATTGAATGAAAAGCAAATGCATTTTAAATAACTTTTTAGAATTAAGTGTTTTTGCAGCATATAATGGTTCATTTTAAACAACAGCTAATGCTTTTGGTTTCTGCAAGGCATTTAGTTTCTCTTGTCAGATTTACAAGTCTCTCTGATTCTTAGCCCAAACAAAAACTATGATGAATGACCTACTCATGAAACTACCTTTCTTGAACTAAATATTGACACTACCCAGCTGGGCCAGTGTGTGGGTTTGCATGTGAGTGTGTGCGTGCTAGAGTATCCATGGTGGGGAAATACTGTAGATAGGAGGAGAAAAGAGGAAGTTGACAAGAGAGACTAAATGATAAAACTATCATGTGATCAAAGGAAAAGTAGGTGAAGGCTTGAATACTTCACAACAACAAATGGATTCCAGAGGCTCCTTTCTGCGAGTCTCTGTGATAAGCCAGACAGGGATTAAAGTTTTAAGCAGACGAAGGAGACCTACTGTATCTCCTTTATCAATCATAATGGGCACATATACTGCATAACAATACAAGCTGCAGAGAAAATCTTTTTCTTTCAGAATATAAATAAAAAAATATTACAGTGAACTAAAACAGGAAATTTCAAATAAAACTTCAGTATTGACAGTTTTGCTCTACTACCACATTGACCCTGCATCCTGTGTTCAAATTCTGTAGCCTTTTAGTATGTGTGTGGCATTTGCATGTACATTCCCTATCTGAAGAGATTTTTTGTTTGGTATTTCTATTTCAGGATATTTCACATATCCCATTCATAAGCAGATTTGGTTAAGTGGCAGTTCTATACTGGCCCTGTGTGAGTTTGGGTATGTACATGATTGGGCCCTGTCAGGGCCTGGTTCAGCATTGCACCAATTACTATTATAAAATAGGGTCCAGAATATTAGGTTTTAAAATGTAGTAGCAGTCACTAAACCTTTAAGTTTTGAAACACATATTGTGAATACAGCAAGAGGAAAACAAAAGAAGGTTTGGGGTACCAACAGAAACCCCATTTAATTTTCAGGTGGAATTCAAAGTAAGGTAAACTAAAGTTGAAATATACGTCACTGACTGTATGGTTGGCTCATGTAGCCTGACAAATAACTTCCAAAGGAGCAGAGATCTGTTACTGTTGGAAGCAAGGTTCCATATGAACACTGACTTCCTGGCTTAGGCAGGTTAAATACCAGAGGAAACTGAAGGGGCAGAGCTGATGACATTGAGACTGGAAGTGACGTCTATAGTTTTCCAGGATGCTGCCTTCAACTCACTAAACAGAAACTGGGTGGCAGTGTGACCTTTACTTATTAGATGACTGAACATCAATGAAACACCTCTAGCTACAAGTATAACTCTAGTTATTCCAATAATCCATTCTTCCTTTTTATAAACCCACTAATTCACTTTCAGTATCAGTATCAGTAAGCCTAATACATGAATACAAGGTCAGGACATAAAACTAGATAGGGTTTTTCACAGGGGACACTTGTACAAATCCCCATATTCTTACATATAGCGCTCTTTACCAAGATCATTTAACCTAACACAGATATTTCTGAGATGTAGTTGAAAAAAAGAGTACTTTAACTGGACTGAAATTTCAACCCATATTTCTGGAACAATAAGACATACACATTCAGCACAATATTATTGTACCACCTGCACTGCAGCATTAATTATTTATATTATTTCAGTATTAATACAGCTATGATGGCTTTCAGAATATTTGAGCAATTTTTACTTTTTGTGTATAAAACATTGTATATAAAATATTACCTACTGTGACCCAATTGTAGCATGATTTTTTCTGACAAAATTAAAAAGAGAATGGCTGAAAATTACTCTCCATTTCAAGTAAGAGACTTAAAATAACAAAATTTAAATAACTGGTCCAGGTTTTGTTTTGGTACAAAACAAAAGTTACTGTTTGGAGCAAAAAAATGTATATTCCACCAGCTAAAAATGGTAAAAATATTCAAAGAAGACAAAAGGAAGGCCATATAATGTTAAAGTTTTGTCAAGGTAAACAAAAGAAACTGAAAATGAAATACAAAAAGTCTGTGTTTTTATACTTTCACACTGCAAATCATCTGAAACAAATTCTCAGTAGTTCAATGTAAGCTGCTGCCAGATGTGTGACCCTTGCAGAATCAGAGTGCGGGTGTGCCCCAATCTTCTCCATGATAATTCTGTGTGATAAACAGCTTGAAGTCACCATCATTGTAATGAAAAGGAACAAAAACTCAGTTTATTAATCATAGCTTTATAATAACCCCTAAATATACAGAATATCTTTACTCACAATTCATTGCAATATCAAAGTCTCTGTTAATAAATGGCCTCTTGTCTATTGCTATTGGAGTATTGCGTACAGTTCTGGGGCCTCGTGAATAACGGCGTGCATAGAATTCACACTAAAACATGGCGTATGGACAAAAGCGGAAATATGTGCATGCAGAAAAAAATCCAGATGCACAAAACCGTGCATAAACCAACTTCCACACACTTTAGCTCCATAAATAATGGTCAGCATGAAAAGTAACGCACGTGCACGCATCTGTCGTCCCACCCTGACTCCTCCCAGAATTTTGCATATTTTAATATGTGAATCAATATAAATAGCCCATTCTGTGCAGTGTTCACAAAATAGAGTCAAGGAAAAACGTACTATTTGTTGGCTTACGTAGTAGTATAAGCAACAAAAGTGTAGCGGAGACACTCAAAAGTTCAAGTTCAGAAAGTCACACAGTGCCCGAAATAAAAAAAAGTGGTTAGATATCACAGTTGACATGAAAAGGCGAGTTACAGCCTGCCATCTATTTAAACTGACTCCCATGCCAATGACATGATGGTGCTGCTGTGCCAAGTACGTCTTCAGGCGCTAGTTGCTCACATGCATCTGCCTCAGAAACTGCTGAGGGGCCATCTAGCTGTGTGCTGATGGATTGTACTGGAGTCACTAAATGCAATAGTGTATGCTGTAAGAGATGACCAATGAACTAAGGAATATAAGGGATGTACTATGAAGTATTGACCACAATTTAAAATAATTGGTTAAAAAATAAATGCTGCATCTGATTACCTGTTTTTACATTCTACTGATTACATTCAAACGAAGTTGTAACGCTGTCCGATTTGGTGGGTCAGGGTCAGGTACATCATAGCAGATCTCTTCAGGTACGTGCCTGCACAATGCAACACACTTTATGTGGAGTATAGATCAGCACATTAATAGAGTGGAATTCGTTCTATTTAAATTAATTCTCGAAAGGTGCCTTTATATTGTTGTAATGGCACCGAGTCATCACAACAGATTGATTCTCTGCTTTTTACATGGCTATCTGAGGTGACTTGCTAACTTTAAAACTATCTTTAAAAGAACGACTTGTCTCTCCGGCAAGATGATCATCTTCCTCTGCTGTCGGAAGAGCTGCGTAAACTCCGCATTTCAGTGGTGGCACTCTCTGAGGTGTGCAGACCGGGTTCTGGCCAGATCTCTCTAGGTGGATACACATTTTATTGGTCTGGTCACTCTGATGGCTGTCATACTCGGGAAGTAGCTGTTGCTGTAGCGGATTGGCTTCTTTGGATGGTGTCCAATGTCACTTCTTTCAACGAGCGTATTATGAGACTCCCTGGGTGCCTTGTCTGTTGTCTCAGTGTAGGCTCCAACCGCGGTGAGTAATGTCTCGGCGAGGGAGACATTTTATTTGCAGCTTCACTTGGTAGTTGATTGGCATCCATGAGGTGACACTCCTCTGGTCATGGGTGAATTCAATGCAGCCACTGGCACTGACAGGGCTGGCTATGAGGATTATCTCGGTCCCCATGGATCTGGTGACCATGGTGAAAGTGGCTCCATGTTCCTTGACTTTGCAAAAGGTCAGGGGCTGCAAATCGCTGGATCCTGGTTCTAGCTCCCAGAACCGCATCTTTGGACTTGGTACTCCAATACTGGTGGTGTGGTGAAGGAGATCAATCACATGCTCGCGGGCAGATGCTGGAGGCTTTTGCAAAACTGCAGGGTCTACAGAAGTGCTCACTTTGTGAATTCTGACCACAGACTTGTTGTTGTCACTCTTAGGATCCAGCTTAGATTCAGTAGGTCACCACCTCCTGGGAACATGAGCCTGGACTTGGCCAGACTCCAAGACCAGGCTGTTTCTAATGAGTTTGCATGCAGTTTGTGTGAGGAACTTGCAGATTTGGGTATGACTAGCGATCCTAATGTGATATGGGAGACCTTCCGTGACAAGACCCTGAGGGTTGCTGAGGGTTGTGTTGGTGTTACCAGTGTTCCCAGAAGGAGGTGTTTCATCTTGCAGGCCACCCTGGATGTCATTGAGAGGAGTTGCAGCACACAGCTCAATGGCAACTCTGGTCTGTACCAGGAACTGAGAAGGACGGCTGCGAGGGCTCTGAGGGCAGATAAAGAGGCGTTTGTTAGAGGAATCTGTGTGCAAGTGACACACCATCTGTGGTCTAGCAACCCACGTCCTGCTTACAGAGGAATCAAAGCATTATGCACATCTGAATCTGTTCCTCGGAGAGTCGCCGTCAGGGTGGCTAATGGAACAGTCCTTACAGGTGACACTGCAGTTGTGACCCGCTGGGCTGGCTACTTTGAGCAAATGTTCAAAGCTGAACCTCCGGCTAGGACATTGGATATCTCTGGGTCCACGGTTCTTGAGGCTGATCCTCCAATTAGCTGTGAACCCAACCACTGAGACTGCACAGGTGGTGAACCAGCTGAGGGGGGAAAAGCTGCAGGGATCTGTGGTATCTGGGATGAACTTCTCCAGGCTGGTGGTAAGGCTGTCTTCCTGGCATTGCAAGCAATCTTTGCTTTCATTTGGGAGACTGGCATTATCCCAACTGACTGGAAAACAAGACTTGTCATCCCTATCTGGAAAGGGAAGGTTGATCGTCTGGATTGCAGCAACTACAGGGGGATAACACTGCTCTCAGTGCTGGGTAAGGTCCTTGCTAGAGTCGTCCTCAATAGGATCCATGATCACTTGCTCACCACCCGCGACCGGAACAGTCTGGTTTTACGCCTAAGAAGTCTACCATCGACCGCATCCTGGCACTGAGGGTTCTCATGGAGAGCAAACCCGAATATCAGCAGAGTTTCTTTGCCGACTGTGTCAATTTTCATAAAGCGTTTGACTCAGTTGATCGAGCTGCCCTGTGGGACATCCTGAGGGTTCGCGGGATCCCCTTGAGGTTGCTGGATATCATGGCCAGCCTGTATGCTGGTACTGTGAGTGCTGTGCAAAGTGGAGGCAGAGCCTCTGTGTTTTTCCCAGTTGATTCTGGGGTTCATCAGGGGTGTGTTCTTGCTCCTACTCTGTTCAATGCTTGTATGGACTGGGTGTTGGGTAAGGTTATGGGGTCCAGAGGCTGTGGGACATCTGTCAGTGAAGAAAGATTCACGGATCTTGACTTTGCTGACGATGCTGTGATCTTCACGGAGTCAATGGAGGCTCTGATCGGGGCGCTAAAGAGACTGAGCAAAGAATCTGAGTATCTGGGCTTGCAAGTGTCTTGGATAAAAAACAAAATCCAGGCTTTTAATGACCTCTTGGGCACAGCCATCAGCAGTGTGTCTGTCTGCGGAGAGAGTGTTGACCTTGTCGAGAGGTTTACTTACCTTGGCAGTGACATTCATGTCTCTGGTGACTCTTCCTATGAAGTCAGTAGATGGATTGGGAGAGCATGGGGGGTCATTAGGTCGCAGGAAAGGGGTGTGTGGTGCTCCCAATATCTATGCAAAAGGATGAAGGTCCAAGTCTTTATAGTCCTGGTGCTTCCTGTCTTGCTATATGGTTGCGAGACATGGACTCTATCCAGTGACCTGAGACGAAGTCTGGACTCCTTTGGTACTGTGTCTCTCTGGAAAATCCTTGGGTACCATTGGTTTGACTTTGTCTCGAATGAGCTCATGGAGTCCTGAATGAGGCACATTACCTGTATTGTGAGGGAATGTCAGTTACAGCACTATGGCCATGTGGCGCATTTCCCCGAGGGTGATCCAGCTTGTAAAATCCTCATTGTTGGGGACCCGAGTGGCTGGACCAGGCCAAGGGATCGCCCACGTAACACTTGGCTGCAGCAGATAAAGGGTCATTTCCGGAGGGTGGGACTGAACTGCTTGTCTGCCTGGGAGGTTGCCAACAGGGATCCTGAGTTGTTTCGTCGTGTAGTGGGTGCGGCAACGCACTGTACCAGTGCATGCTCCCCAACTTGACTTGTCTTTTGCCGAACTAGTTGGAAAAAGCATCTGCAACTGTATGGAGCTACCATTTTTATAGGTTTTCCAGTTATATATGATGTAATGCCAGATCATTCTTTTGGTGATTCGTCCCTGGCTAATGACGCTTGTCCAGCATTGTTGCAATAACAATGTGAATGCAGGTGACCGCTCTGATTACATTTGGAAAAACAGATGTTGTTGCGAATTGCACTTTAATGTTTTGCAGTTCAAACACAGTGTAAGGAAATCTTCTATATCTCGATGACATGCAGATAATATACAGCTCGCATGGCTCGACTCTGTGATGTTTGTGAAATACCAGATCGGTCAGCAAATTCATGTTGAAAAGCTTCTGTAGTTAAAAACCTGAGAGTGGACAGAACTTGCAAAGGAGCAGGTAGAGCACAATTCCTCAAAGTCTACCTTTGTAAAGCCAGCAAAAGTTCAGCATATAGCTCCAAGAGGATAGCTCTTGGAAATTGAAACAGTAGCACTGCTTTGATGCTGGGTGCCACCAGTTTGCAAACTGACCAGAAACTGCGTACGCAAGGTAGGGGGCTACCATGAAAATGTGTGTGGCTTTACGCCAGGTTTATGTTTTACATGTCTCAAAGTGTGTGATGAAACAGTTGTATGCAACATTTTTGTGAGTAGGCACTGTTTATACATGAGGGCCCTGGTCACCATGATACAACAAAGGCATAGCAGCACTTGAAGCTTTACCGAGGTAAACAACCAAGTGCATCCGATGACTTAAGGAAACTGTCCTACTCTGGCAGTTTTAGAGAATTAAACTGCTTGTTTTTGAGCAGAGACTCTGGGACATCAGTGGAAATTAAGGGGATGTACATTTAAAACTGAAACCATGAAGCACTTCTTTAAGCAAAGAGTTTTGGGACTCTGGACCAAACTAACAAAACATGTAGTTGAAGTAAAAACCTTGACAGCCTTTAAGAAGATTCTGAGATATTGGGACAGCTTTGCTATTAGCTAAACAAACGGGCTTGATTGGCTGAATGGTCTCCTCTCATTTCTCAAATGTATTATGTTCTTATGCTATTTGTGAATTAAGATATGGTGTTTTGCCATAACATATTTGACAACTTAGGATATTTTCTGATCTTACTTACACTCAGTTCTGACCCACTTCAACAAAGTGCATCAAAGAATATACAGGGAGATTCACTTGAAAGAGGCCCCAAATATTCTGTTGTAACTCCCATTTGGATGAAGCAATCTGAACCAAAACAATACGCTATATAACGTGACGTATGTGTAATCGATTGCGTTACATGTGATGCTGGAAGTAGTTTCTGTTTTCTGTTTTTTGACGTGGCGCTCCATGTTCCTGAATGTATCGGCAAGTGTCTCAGGGGGAATAGCAGCAATTTCATGTTGGATGTTTTCCTTCAAATCTTCCTCAGTGTTAGACTTGTTCCGACATTTCCTTTGAGCATATCCCAAAGAAAGAAGTTTGGTGGTGTCAGATCAGGCAACCGTGGTGACCAAAGCCCCTTTGAAATTACCCTGTTGCAGAAGAAGGACTCAATTTTTGCCATGCTCCTTGCCAATGTATGACATGTTGTTCCATCTTGCTGGAGGTAACCTTCCGTTAACTCACAATCACCCAGTTGACGTTAAATTTGTGCCTACCTCTTCGCTCCGACACAGGGGCATCCCGGGTTGTTTGAAGCTCCATATACTACGGAGCACATTGCACATTGTTTCGTTTGATTGATTTGTCCTAGCGAGACTTATTAAAGAATAATCAGGGCCTCTTTCGAGTGAATCTCCCTGTAGTATAAACTAAGAAGAACTGAGGACAGGAAAATAGCTAACTAGTTAGCATCACCTTTCACATCTTGCCAGAGCCTATCCTTGCAGTTTTAAGAATAAGTTAGAAATCATTCCTGGATGGGGCGACATTTCATTGCACAACATAACTGACATGGGTCCAGAATAGAATATTCAATAAGAATAAACACAAAATGTTCCTTGTCTCATTCAATCCTGCAGCCATCAAAAGTGGGTCAATTTAATTATAATGCAAGTTATGCCCAGTAGACATAAGAGTATTTACCTGTAAAAGCCAGGGCTATTTGCTTGCATAAGCAAGCTAAGGAAAGGCTCAGAGCTCCCTATCATAAAGGGGCCAATATCTATGTAAGTGGTGGGGGGCCCCAACATAGGAATACAGCATAAGGGTACAAATTGACCTAGTAAAAGCATTTTCATCTGTCAGAGAAGGGATCAGAGTGTATTTTGCAATGTGAATGAGTGCTGTGGTAATTACCATAGCAGCTCAACTATGTGTCAGTCTACCTGTAATTTAACAAGTAGTACCTGTACTTTTTGTTTGCTTTTTTCCAAAGTAATTATACTTCACTACGAGCCAAAGAGGGTCTTCACTACAACAATACATAGGGTGAATATGTCATTAACAAATGTTTAGTTGTGGTGTGATCAAAATTTCAGAGGATGGACATTGTATGCTGAAAGTGGTTCTATGTAGTGTGATGTAACTTTGTAGAATGCCAAGTGACTCCTATGTATGTAGTAATCACTATCTATCTACAGATGATCTGCATTAACACTGCACTGAACGAATGTTTACCTTGTATGTTTTGTCTGACAAATGACAATGTCCCTCTGAATCATTGTTTTCAAGTAAAACAAAAAGGCAAATCCCGGTGGGGAGCAACACAAAATACAGCCAACTCCTACAATGACATGTAAGATAGATGTTCAGTGTTAATATAAAGTTCCAAAAGTTACTATAACAGTATTAATCAAGTAATTTATTTACAAAATCAAAAATGATGTATCTGCTAAACAAAAAGGCTTGCTCATTCAGACAAACAACACAATCCTTAAGAAAACAGAAAAACAAAAACAATTATGAAATTTGGTTCTGGGATAGCCAAAACAAATAAGAATATTTAGCAAGAATTACTTTAACAGTATATTTTATTACATTCAGGTAAAACAGTTTTTTTTGTAAACAATGTATTCTATAAATTAGCTAGTAATGGAGCAGAAGATGGCCAAATCATTATCTTCATCCCTGTAACACGAATTAAACACAGACATGATATATAGGGAGTAAAAGAGAAGTGATCTGTCTCAATGAATTCATAAATCAAAATACTGTTAAGTCCATCTAAACCAAGTGGTCTTTGTGATTTGATAAGCTCCCTACCAAAAGCAGCTTGTTCTGGCTTGTGGCAATTGAATATTGCCACATTTTATCTCTGGTGCTCTGTTGAAAATGGATGGGGCCCTTTAAGGTATTGTATCCTACTTTGGTAAGGAGCTATGGTGGTTTGTGTTTTCTGCCTCTGGATGCAGCCTGCTTGCTTTTTATAGTGCACTAGTCAGTGTAACTTAAGTCAGAACTAAGCAAATTCATGAGGCATAAATATTTTTACAAAACTATTGATTTGCTCTTTTATTGCTCTTAATATAAACACTTATTCTTGTGCTTCTAAACTTACACTGACTTAAAAAAGTGAAGTAGTAAATATGGTAAATGCACTATTACAATACATACTGTATATATGAAATAATAGGATAGCATGGTGACGAGGCTAATGCTTCTTAATGACAGCTACTGTACGCAGAAATGAGGAAGGGAGGTTGTGTGCTTTCCCCATGATGAATTGCATGTCAGGTTGACTGGTGATTCCAAACTGACCATATAAGTATGATCATGAGAGTGTGAGCGTGACTCATTATAGGTAAGCAAATCAATCCTGTAAAGATAGGCTACAACTCTGCATGGATCTATAATACATAAACTGCTTAAAACTGCTCAAAAAGTGGATGTATTTATGAATAGATGTCTGAATGCTTTGCAAAAATGTATTCTGTATGCATAGGGTGTAATTTTAATAAAAAATGTTTGGAATTGTGGAAATTAGTAGGAGCAGTGGTGGTAAAAATATACATTTAAAAATTAGTTTAGCAATATTGTTTTACAACACATCATAAGTTTTAAAGTCAAGTCAAGTTGGGGAGCATGCGCTGGTACAGTGTGTTGCTGCACCCACTACACAACAAAACATCTCAGGATCCCAGTTGGCATCCCCCAGGCAGACACGCAGTCCAGTCCTACCTTCCAGGAAATGACCCTCTATCTGCTGTAGCCAGGTGTTACGTTGGCGACCCCTTGGCCTGGTCCAGCCGCTCGGGTCCCCAACAATGAGGATCTTACGAACTGGATCACCCTCTGGGAAATGCGCCACATGGCCGTAGTGCCATAACTGATGTTCCCTCACAATGCAGGTAATGTGCCTCATTCGGGACTCCATGAGCAACCACTCATTCGACACAAAGTCAAACCAAAGATGCCCAAGGATTTTCCGGATAGACACAGTACCAAATGAGTCCAGTCTTCGTCTCAGGTCACTGGATAGCGTCCATGTCTCGCAACTATATAGCAAGACAGGAAGCACCAAGACTCTAAAGACCTGGACCCTCGTCCTTTTGCATAGATATCAGAAGCACCACACACCCCTTTCCAGGGACCTCATGACCCCCCATGCGCTCCCAATCTGTCTACTGACTTCATAGGAAGAGTCACCAGAGACATGAATGTCACTGCCAAGGTAAGTAAACCTCACGAAAAGGTCGACACTCTCTCCGCAGACAGACACACTGCTGATGGCTGTGCCCAAGAGGTCATTAAAGGCCTGGATCTTGTTTTTTATCCAGGACACTCGCAAGCCCAGGCACTCAGACTCCTCGCTCAGTCTCTCGAGCGCACCAATCAGAGCCTCCATTGACTCCACGAAGATCACAGCATCGTCAGCAAAGTCAAGATCCGGGAATCTTTCTTCACCGACAGATCCCCCACAGCCGCTGGACCCCCCGACCTTGCCCAACATCCAGTCCATACAAGCATTGAACAGAGTAGGTGCAAGAACACACCCCTGATAAACCCCAGAATGAACTGGGAAAAACACAGAGGTTTTGCCTCCACTCTGCACAGCACTCACAGTACCAGTGTATAGGCTGGCCATGACATTCAGCAACCTCGAAGAGATCCCGCGAACCCTCATGATGTTCCCAGTGGGCAGCAAAGATCGCTTATAATGCCAGAAGGACAGCCTTACCATCAGCCTGGATAAGTTCACCCCCGATACCACAGATCCCTGCAGACTTTCCTCCCCACCTGTGCAATCTCAGTGAAACTGGGTGGTTCACAGCTAATTGGAAGATCAGCCTCAAGAACCGTGGACCCAGAGATATCTAATGTACTAGCCGGAGGATCAGTTTTGAACAGCTGCTCAAAATAGCCAGCCCAGCGGGTCACAACAGTAGTGTCATCCGTAAGGACCGTTCCATCAGCCACCCTGACTGCGACTCTCCGAGGAACAGATTCAGATGTGAGTAATGCTTTGATTACTCTCTAAGCAGGACATGGGTCGCTAGACCACAGATGGTGTGTCACTTGCTCACAGATTCCTCTAACAAACGCCTCTTTATCTGCCCTCATAGCCCTCACAGCTGTCCTTCTCAGTTCCCGGTACAGACCAGAGTTGCCATTGAGTCGTACGCTGCGACTCCTCTCAATATTATCAAGGGTGCTCTGTGAGATGAAACACCTCATTCAGGGTAAAACCAGCAACACCCAAACAACCCTCAGCAACCTTCAAGGTCTTGTCATGGAAGGTCTCCCACATCACATTAGAATCGACAGTCACTCCCAAATCTGCAAGTTCCTCACACAAATTGCGTGCAAACTCATTAAAGGTTTTAAAGTGTGCTGATCTTCTTTTTCAACTCAGATTACTTCCTTAATTTTTTTCCATATAATGAAAAAGCTAGAAGCTAAACATTCTTATTCACGTATAAATAAGCAAACCACTTCCAAAACAAAGAACAATATTTCTTAGTGTTATCAAATAAATATAGACATCCTTCAAAATACTTAATTCATTCTTATAAAATGTATACAAACACAGTAAGAAATTCATATAATAAAGGTGAATACATTAAAATAACAGAAATTCAAACAAACTGTGGTTCTTGGAGTTGGAAGGAAGAAGCTCCATCAACTATGCCACACTACATCCCACATTGTTAGAAAACATTGTTTTGTATTTCAGCTGAATCATTACTGTGTGAAAACTTAATAATTTATGTTTGTTAACACCTGTATTCTTATATACAGGTTTCTACATGTATGCACAGCAAACTGTAACAAAAGAACACTTCACAGAAGTCTGTCTCTGGGTGGCCCCTATAGCTGAAACCTGAATACAACAAACAACACTATAAACAGGAAGTACGTGTAGTGGAATTGGAGATCGAGGTGTATGGAAGAACAACAAGCAGTTAGAAAAAGTCAAGGGTCTATAACAAGGAAGGATTAGTTGGAGTGGTCCGCAGGTCCACATTTTCCTGCTGAGAATTACATTCCCGTAGATGAAGCCTTGACATGAGTGGAAGGATCTTATATTGGATAGGCTCAAGATGGTACACCAGAGGCAATGTAGGAACTGATTCTTTGCACGGCCTTTTTGTATGCACTTATATGGAGAAAAGTTAGAATTCTCAATAAACCTAACACACATAATTGTTATCAATAAAGAACTATTAATAGTTTAATTACATTTTAAAGTGTAAGTATTATCATTTACTCTACATGATAATCATCTTTCAGAATAGTATTTGAATGTACATTAGTTGATAAGTTGAAGAAGAGTCTTGTTTATATTCTGAAAGTAAAGGTACTTGACATAACTGCATCATTGCTTGTTTTCTACCATTAGAGGGAGAGAGACGGTTTTGTTTTGCATGCTGAATTTGATTGTTTTGAAATATTTTGTTTCTGAGGTTTTGAATCAGGTTTCTGTTTTTCTGCTGTTCTTCAAGTGTTTTGGATAAATCTAGTGCCTCTTTGTTTACTATTTATATTATGTTGCCATTCATCACCAGTATTTTATCTTGATGTAAACAATAACATTTTACCATCAAAGGAGCTGTTAGCTGAACATTACAGCTTTGAGGATCCACAGATTTTTAAAATACTGTATTTAAGCAGAAATACTAGGAAAAGGCATCGCCTTGGGATATTATAAGGGTGACTTGAGAGTAGCTTTTATCTGTCTCTTAGAAAGAGGATGTGGGCAAAATCTTCAGGACAATGTTTTGCTCTGTGCATTTTACTATCTGGGTGATGAAAGGTCTGTCAAGGAATATAACAATAGTAAGCATAGGGAAACTGACAAGGGGGAAGACGGATGAAAATTTCAAATAGCCGTCCATTTTTTAAACCCACATATTCCAAAAAAGTGGCTCATGGAACAGTTGAATCGCTCTGTAGCACTGAGCAAAATGAAAAAAAAAGCAAGATGTTAGTCTAATGCCTCTGTCAGCCCCTCATATAATTGATAAATTCAGTTTAAATTCAATTAAATTAAATTCCTAAATACATTTACTATATGTACCATAGAGTTATTGATAAAAATTTTGAAATTAAAAAAATCATGTAATCTTTGTCTGATGTGGAGCTCTATCTCTGGGATTTTATTCTCTGTTTATTATAGAATTGGTCCTCTCCTCCTGACACTCTTCCTGCCTGGCTTACTACTGAGGCAAATCTGTCATCTCTTAAGTTACTCTCAACCATCCCATATTGCAGTTTTAAGCTTAAAGCTCACTCTTTTATGTTGGACGCTTTAATTTCATATCCATTAGAAATTTGGTGTTGCATCAAGAAATATTTGCAATCTTTTCTTTGTCCTTGCCCTTTGTATTTGCAATACATATTACTCTTTTCCCTTATGCAGAAACCATGGTATCACATGTTTTCAAGACATATTTAATGAGCATTGTCTCCGGACGATGCAAGACCTGGGGCCTCATGTATAACGGTGTGGATGGAATTCACACTAAAACATGGGGTATGAACAAAACTAGAAATGCGTATATGTACAAAAAAATTCAGATGCATAAAATTGTACTTAAGAAAAGTTCTACGCACTTTCCCTTTATAAATCCCAATCAACATGAATTTTAATGCACATGCATGTGCCTACAGCCCCACCCTGACTCCACCTGTTTAAATATAAAAATCAATATAAATAGCCCCTTCTGTTACGTGTTTTGTTAAAAGACAATGGGAAAAGCATGTGTAAAAAAGAACAATTTCAACGAATGCGAAATGGAGGTTCTATTAAGTGACGTGGAGACAAGAAATCTTACTATTTGGTGGCTTAGACAGTGGTATAAGCAACAAAAGAAAACTGATGGAGTGGCACAGCATTGCAAAGGCACTCAAAAGTTTAAGTTCAGAAAGTAACACAATGCCCGAAATAAAAAAAAAATGTGGTCAGATATCAAAGTCGACGTGAAAAGGTGAGTCGCAGTCCACCATCTAAGTGTCATATGGAAGAGTATAAGAGGGCCACAGAGAAGAAAAAAAAATAGGGACACAGTGAAGAAAAAAAGGTCTTTGCTGAGATTAAAGTTGAAATGTTAACATTAATCTCAAAATTTTGACTTTAATCGTGTTATTTTGTAGAATTATTATTATAGTAGAACGACATAAACTTCATCTTTTAATCGTGATTAATGTACTAGAGTTTTTCATACCCCTCGTAACTAAAGTAGCACATTAAGTGCTTCGTATTTTAAGTGTTCCCCAACCAAGTAATTAATTGCTACGGGTTTCTTTAATTTACGCTGACAGAAACATGCAGAATACATTACATTAATGATATTACAGGTCTCTGAACAGTTTAGAATACTAACATGCATGCTTGATATTATAATAAAGAAATGCATTAAAGCATGTATTAAACATGTGGGGTCACGGTGGAGCTGCTGCACCAGTCCCAGCAAGCATGAAGCGTGAGGAAGGAACAATCCCAGGATCGAATGCCAGCTCATCGCAAGGTGAATACAGGCACACCCATACACTAGTACCGTTAATTTACCATCACCAAATCCACCATACTACATGCCTTTGGAAGGAATCCAAAGCACATCGAGGAAACCCCCCAGGAAAGCATTCAAACTCTAGGCAGGGGACACCCAGGACATGACTCCCTTATCGTGAGGCAGAAGGACTTCTTCTTTGCCAACGTTTCCCTACATGTTTAATTATTAGCAGTATACATTACATAAATTAAGTTTACAATTTTTATCTAAAATGTAATATAAATACGTTAATGGATTTCATCATAAAAATATCAAGTATACATCCTAGTATTCTAACAGCACACAACTCCAAGAGAACTTAGATGCCAGTCATCATCATCTGTAAATACACACTCTCTTCTAATTCTTACATTTGTGAAGTCTTCTAACAACACTAAATCAGTCATGGTAGTTGGAATAATTTGGCCATTCGAAGCACCATTATATTGTTACAGAATTATTACAATCAAGTGCCTTAAATTTGTAAATGATATGCAATTAATGTTGGTGTATTTGATAATGTCTGTGTCGTGGTTGAGAATATGAAAAAGAAAGGAAAACCACACAGAAAGAGTAGCACTTCTTTGATGCTGTGTGCCATCTATTTCCAAAACCAAGCAGAAATGCGTGTATGCATGGTCTGAGGTTGCCGTGATAATGTGTGCAGCTTTAGTCCAAGCTTAGTGTTTATACATCTCAAAGTGAGCGTGGGAACAGGTGCACTGTTTATACATGAGGCCCCTGGTCACTATCTTCAAAATTCCTTTCACCTCATTATTCTTTTATCTACAGTTAAGATCAGTCCTTAAATCTGCTAATATTTCTATATTTTAATCGCTTCCCTCTCATCCTCTTCAAACCTTCTTCTCCTCACTAGGCACTGATTCAAGACTATTAGCTATTTTACACAATTTACTGCAAAATTTCTCTCATCACCCCTTCCAAACAATACAATCTGGCTCCGTAATAATTCTGTATCTTCTGTCTCACAGAACTCCGTGTTCAAAAATAATCACTTAGCTTCAAGAAACTAAAAAACCACAAGAAAATACAGTTTAAGTTTATGCACTGAGTGCATATCTCCCCTTGAAGAAGGTATACGAGGGGGGACCCAAAAATAACCGGAATTTTGTTGTTGTTAAGTTGGTACTTGTAGTATGTGGTTGGGCCGCTAGGGCGATCTAGTTACACTCCTCACAAGTCAGTCTGCCAAGTGCCATCAGTCTGGAAGGTTGTACTTGTGTTCAGTGAATTTTGTAAAAGTAGTTTTGTGCAAGCGTTTTTTTACGATGGCCGATTATCGTGAGCAACGCGCGGCAGTAAAATTTTGTTTTCTTCTTGAAAAAAGTGATGCAGAAACTATTGTTATTGAAACGGTATGACAACCCTGAACCACCCACCCGTCTCCCCGGATTTAGCTCCGTGTGATTTCTTTTTGTTCCCTCGGATGAAAAAAGACTTGAAAGGAAGGCGTTTTGTTGACATCGAAGAGGTAAAACAAGAAACGACCAGAGCATTAATGGGCATTACTTCAGACGAATTTAAAAAATGTTCGAACAATGGAACAAATGGTTAGATAAGTGTATTTCCGCCAATGGAGAGTACTTTGAAGGAGACTAATTGTAGTTTGTACAGAAAATTAAATTAAACACGTTTTAAAAATATTTCCGGTTATGTTTGGGTCCCCCCTCGTATTTAGGGGTTATCTTACGCATCCTTTTTGTCCATTCTGTTATGGTACCAGGCACTGGGATTACCCAACAGTTTAAATTTCTGGGGAGCCATTTCATTTTTAATGGCCTCTTTGTTATCCACAAAGATACCTCTTTCTGCACACACAGGGGCACTTCCTCACTTCCTATTTGCCTAAATCAAAAAAGGAACTTTCCCTTGACTGAATCACATGCAAATGGACACTTAACACTAGAATTACCAAAGCTTACAAAAATAAAACTCGTAAATCCAGCCCACCTTAAATCCGCTCGCACCTCTCCATTCAACGTCTTTTGTCTTTTAAATGTGTCGATAATCCCAAGCAGTAAGCAGCCTGCTATACCATCCCCCCCACCGCTGCAGAAACGGCAAAAACCTCTCCCAACTGATACCTTATTTATCAGGGAGTCAGGTGCCTAGATCTACTGTCTATGTAAGTGTAGGACGACAGAAATGTTGAACACATACCTAAAAGACAAACTTTTTCCATGTTTTAGTACTAACAATAAAATTTGTACATGAAATGTATAATGTGTGAAGACTGAAGTCCAAATATCAAATAAGCACTTTCACAAAATGTACAAGTATAACAGAACAAGTGCGCTTTTATTCAAGATAATAACCAAAGAAAAAGAAACAGGGTTAGTGTGGCTTGTTGTTGTGACTTCTTTGGTTTTGGTTTCAAGTCTTCACGTGGCCCAAAATATTGAATGTTATTTATCTTGATTTATTTACTTATCTTCCTATAGCGTAAAGTCACAATAGACTGCAGAGCTTCCTCTGTTTGATCAAGAAGGGCATGCTCACAAATTACACGTGTAATGCCACGAAAAATGCCTGCTGACACTTCAGTGTTCAAGTAATGGTATGAGAATGCAGTTAGACTTCTTTTTTGGGCACATACACCTTTCAGATCTAAACACTAGCGTGGAGAGTCGCTCGTGTACTGAAGAGTCTTGGAAAGTCTTCTCCCGTGTAGCTACGGAACACACATGAAATGCAAGTGTTCCAAATAACTATACATTTTTTAGTCTATACCACTCTAGGAACCTGACTCCCAGATAAACAAGGCTTCAGTTGGGAGAGGTTTTTGCCATTTCTGCATCTGTGGCGAGGATGGTATAGCAGGCTGCTTGCTCCTTGGGATTATCGACACATTTACAAGACAAAAGACGCTGAATGGAGAGGTGCGAGTGGATTTAAGGTGGGCCGGATTTACGAATTTTTTGCAAGCTTTGGTAATTATAGTGTTAATATAATGAAAGTTACCTCTCATTATGGTTTATATTGAACTTTCAGTGGTAAGAATTAATTAGTCATCACAAAATAACATTAGAATGTGTCAAGAACTAACACAAAGATTATGCACCCAGATAACTAGAAATCAGTCCTCCCCAGCATAAATTTAGTAACCATTAAAAATGATGGGAGTGGGGTTGTGTCTTGATTTTTTTCCCTAACAGACTCCAGCAGACCGGTGTGATATTTTTGTTTCTTCCCTTGATTGTGTACTGTCAGGTTTATTGTATCTGTTATTGTGTCTGTTAATGCTCGCATAATAAAAATTAGATAAAAAAAATTATAAAACAAAAATACCTCTTATACATTAAATACCTGTTGGCTAGTCTTAAGTAATGGAAACATATGATATGCAAAACATTCCTATTATAACAATTACAAAATTCACAAAAATGTAAAATCCCAATACGAATCTGAAAAAGTCAAACTTGAATATTTTAAAAACATAGGATGTTTGATAAACTGGAGGAGTGCATTCATCAAGCTCTACATGATTTGGTAGTTTATTCCAAATTCCCAAAACCTTTTGAGTGAAGAAGCGCTCCCAGACATGTCCCTTAAATCCACTTCTGCGTTTCCACTCGTGTCCTCAAACAGTGTGATTCACTGTTCACTTGAAGAATTCTTCTAAGCCAACTTTATCAATGTCTTTCAAAATTTTGATGAACTGGATTTGATCCTCACTAGTCTTGCAGGGCCAGATGTGACTCTCAAACAAGAAAACAATCCATTAAAATGTAAATAGTGAATAGTAATCCTGCATTGTAAAGGTTACTCCCATAGGGCTTTTTTCTGAAACACTTGCCCCCAGTTTCTCTAGTCCATGCATTTTAAGCTGTCACTGAAGTATCAGGGAGAGAGTAAAAGACACTGACCAAAAGACTTGATGCTGAGAGAAAATAAAAAGCCAAAAGTTGTATTATCCTTTTAGGAACTCAGTACCACAAGGTAACTGAAACTTAATAATTAATGTGCACCTCGTAATGAGTGCTGCATCAGTGGAGACTGACAGACACAGCTGCATGTAGACCACCACAGCTACTGGGCTCCACATATTTGAGAAGCACCTGCTATGGTATCTTTCTGTCATTTTAACTATTGAATCACTCTTTGACATAACAACAGCAAATAGAGTTTACTGTAAATATACATTTTGGTATAAGGATATATGACGTGTTAAAACACCAGCTACTTTGTCATGACATGTTTGCATTTCCAATAAGACAGTAATGTTAAGTCTCATTATTTACTTCTTTGAATGTGCTGTTAGAATGTTGGTGCTGTGCAACCTTGTCCGTATTTTACTGATGTCATTAAGCGTATTTGCTGATTAGGGTGTTTTGAGTACTGAAATCTGCATCTCTTGTGACTCCTCATTATCAGCTCTCTTAATGACAGTCCTTTTGATGGAGCGTTACACACCATTTACTTCACGTGCATATTTTGCAGTTCATATTTTAATGAATATAGTTGCCAATTCTTTCATGCTTACAGCGACTACTACCCTATCATTGCAATGCTGAACAACAGAGAGCACACACAACACCTGTATATTAGTATATTGTTCACATTTTCTACTCATCCACTGATGCGTTTGAATGCTAATGCATAATCTAATGGTAGAGAAAGGTTTTTTCCTTGCATCAGGTTGTTTATTATCAAAGTTGGTTATATTTATTTTTTAAACATGCAGTGCGTGCTCTGCACACGCAACACACATTTATTTGTCTAATTTTTTTTAGGAATCTTTTTGACTGTAGACAGTTTATCGTAAACAGCTTGCTCTCTGTCAGACCAGGTTAACAAGAGCACCTCTAATATTTGTAGTTCAAAATCATCACCTCTACTTTGTGCACCACCTTGAGCTATTGGATTGGTTTAGAAATGTAACACTGAGTATGCTGCCTAATTATTGCAATCCAGTCTTAGGTAACATTTACTCATGGTTGTCTTCAGACATATATATAATATGCCTGGCTTTAGCAAGACTAGATCCTCATGTAACCTTCCCTTCTCAGAACTTATCAGGTTTACTTCTCTTCAACTGTCAAAGAAGGACATTGTTTTTATTCCAGTAGTGCTCTTGGTTGCTTTTATTTGCACAGTACCTAGAACTTTTGTCTTTTTGGTAACATGGTTTACCAGAAGTACAGTGCATCTGGAAAGTATTCACAGCGCATCACTTTTTCCACATTTTTTTATGTTATAGCCTTATTCCAAAATGGATTAAATCGATTTTTTTCCTCAGAATTCTACACAAAACACCCCATAATGACAACGTGAAAAAAGTTTACTTGAGGCTTTGGCAAATTTATTAAAAATAAAAAAACTGAGAAAGCACATGTACATAAGTATTCACAGCCTTTGCCATGAAGTTCAAAATTGAGCTCAGGTGCATCCTGTTTCCCCTGATCATCCTTGAGATGTTTCTGCAGCTTAATTGGAGTCCACCTGTGGTAAATTCAGTTGATTGGAGATGATTTGGAAAGGCAGACACCTGTCTATATAAGGTCCCACAGTTGACAGTTCATGTCAGAGCACAAACCAAGCATGAAGTCAAAGGAATTGTCTGTAGACGTCCGAGACAAGATTGTCTCGAGGCACAAAACTGGGGAAGGTTACAGAAAAATTTCTGCTGCTTTGAAGGTCCTAATGAGCACAGTGGCCTCCATCATCCGTAAGTGGAAGAAGTTCGAAACCACCAGGACTCTTCCTAGAGCTGGCCGGCCATCTAAACTGAGCAATCGGGGGAGAAGGGCCTTAGTCAGGGAGGTGACCAAGAACCCGATGGTCACTCTGTCAGAGCTCCAGAGGTCCTCTGTGAAGAGAGGAGAACCTTCCAGAAGGACAACCATCTCTGCAGCAATCCACCAATCAGGCCTGTATGGTAGAGTGGCCAGACGGAAGCCACTCCTTAGTAAAAGGCACATGGCAGCCCGCCTGGAGTTTGCCAAAAGGCACCTGAAGGACTCTCAGACCATGAGAAATAAAATTCTCTTGTCTGATGAGACAAAGATTGAACTATTTGGTGTGAATGCCAGACATCACGTTTGGAGGAAATCAGGCAACGCTCATCATCAGGCCAATACCATCCCTACAGTGAAGCATGGTGGTGGCAGCATTATGCTGTGGGGATGTTTTTCAGCAGCAGGAACTGGGAGACTAGTCAGGATAAAGGGAAAGATGACTGCAGCAATGTACAGAGACATCCTGGATGAAAACCTGCTCCAGAGCGCTCTTGACCTCAGACTGGGGCGATGGTTCATCTTTCAGCAGGACAACAACCCTAAGCACACAGCCAAGATATCAAAGGAGTGGCTTCAGGACAACCCTTTGAATGTCCTTGAATGGCCCAGCCAGAGCCCAGACTTGAATCCAATTGAACATCTCTGGAGAGATCTTAAAATGGCTGTGCACCGACACTTCCCATCCAACCTGATGGAGCTTGAGAGGTGCTGCAAACAGGAATGGGTAAAACTGGCCAAGGATAGGTGTGCCAAGGTTGTAGCATCATATTCAAAAAGACTTGAGGCTGTAATTGCTGCCAAAGGTGCATCGACAAAGTATCGAGCAAAGGCTGTGAATACTTATGTACATGTGATTTCTCAGTTTTTAAATTTGTAAAAAATTTGCAAAAACCTCAAGTAAACTTTTTCACGTTGTCATTATGGGGTGTTGTGTGTAGAATTCTGAGGAAAAAAATGAACTTAATCCATTTTGGAATAAGGCTGTAACATAACAAAATGTCGAAAAAGTGATGCATTGTGAATACTTTCCGGATGCACTGTATATGCAGTAATTTGATTTGAGCATGGGAAAGGCAATATAAATAAAATATTATTCTAAATGTATTATTATTATTATCCTCACTGTTCTTGTGAAGCTCATATTTTCCGCTCTTTTTCTTACCACATTCAAACAATCTCATTGTTATGTTAGTTTTGCTTGATTTGAGTTTTATATTCATGACCATTTCCTGTGATACTTGGAACCCCTTTAAGCACCATTTCTGCTGTTTACCTAATGGTGCTATGTTAGGCTGTAAAAATGAAAAACATGAGCTCACAAAATGGATGTCTAACCTACATGGTGACATTGCATGTATTCTGAAGCTCAAACCTCAGATATAGTTAAAAACCTGCATGTCTGAGATGTACAGTAGTTCATCTCACATTATTATAACAGTTAAGTCATTGAAGAATTATATATTATGGAGCACTATCTTCATGAACTGCAAAATTGGCAAATACATAATTTCCAAAAGTTCAAGAAACCTGCCATCTGTGTGATTATTGTATGCTGTCCAAGATTTTTGTTTCCTCCCACAATCATATTATAATGAAGGGTTTACATGTAAAAGAGTGGGTTGGATAATGGATGGATGGAAGATAGACCATTACAATACAATTATTATGAAAAATATTTTGTGTGACCTGCATGAAATAATGAATACAACATGATTACACAAAGGCAGGAGCCATGGTAATGACTTATTTTAGATCTAAATATTATCATTATGGATCAGCCAAACATAAAGATTTTCATTTTCCATATTCAAGCTCAACCATATTGTGTCTGAGTTGTTAGATAGTCTAAAGTGGCTTGTAGTATACAATTTTTAAGAAGACTTGATCTCTTCAAGAACATTTCATTATCCCAACCAATCATTAATAAATTAAGGTTTGCACACATTTCAAAATTTTGAATCCAAGACCAGTTGTGTTTTTGTCAATGTACGGAAGCATCTTGATTTTTAGTATCTCTTTTCAATGGTTATGCTACTCTGTAATGTTCCACAGTTGCATTCAGTCTTATTACAAGCAGAAAAAGCTTGAGGTCACTCTGAACCGTGACAAAAACACTTGAATAAAACAAATTCAGATAGGTAAAACTCATTAGTAGAATAAGAGCATAGGGAGAGTCCTAAGAGAAAATATTTCAGAAATATGTTCATCTGTTATCAAACCAATTTCCTTAACAGTAGCCAGAACCTATCATGGCAGCAACAGTTACACTGCAAGAAATAACCTTTGATAGGCAGTCAGTTATTCACATTTATAAAGATACCAATTATTGGTCACAAGTAAAGCCACTGCTAGTTGTTGATTTAATCTTCTTCCAGTAAGTCTTCTAATGGCATCTGTAAGCTGTAAAAAAAATGCTTATACACTTTTATTTGGAAAGTTAATTTACATTTTTGTGTACAGAGCCACACTATGACATATAATGCTGAAAAGTATAGATGGACTACCTTTTCATCTGTTTCTCATAATCAAAATCTCTCTTTTAAAATGAAAATTGTTCAACTCATAAAAAGTATCATAAACTTATTTTAGTTTCTACCTTCATTTTTCTCTTTTATTATTTTAAACATAAAGAGGTTTTATTTCCTACAATGATGATGAAATTCCCTAACAAATTAGCTTTGCATCCTTTCCAGGCTTTTACAGTAAGGAGTACTGTGATGGAACTGACCCAAGAAATTCAATTTCCTCTAAGTGGAAAAAAATTAAATTCACTTACGATCAAAATTTAAATAAAACACCTGAGTGATTGTAATATGCATTCTAAATGACAGACTGAGATTTATATGCCAGCAGTATGTGTTGTTTAATTCCTCAGATCTATGTCCACTCCACAATAACTCCTGCTGTGTTCTGCTGATTGCTGAGTGCAACCCAGGTGCAGGAATGTTTGCTACTTTATGTTACTTTTCCTTGGCATAAGCATTTCCTTTGATAATATATGTTCTCTTTTCCCACTGATAAAACATGATAACGTCTTTAATTTTTAAAATGTCTTTGTCCCAAAACTTGACAAAATTGCATTCTGGTACAATTAGTAAACTTGTGAAATTCACAGACAGGTTTCAGAACTGGGCAAACACTTGGAAAATGTAGTTTAATATAGAAAAGTGCTACACATGGGCAAAAGGAACATCAACCATAAATACCAGATGGAAGTTACTGTCATATAGGAAGCAATCTCTGAAAAATAGTTATGGGATTATGCTGACACAACATTTTCATGGAGTAAGCAATGTACAGAACCAATTAAAAAAGCTAATAAAAAGCTAGGTTATATCATAAAAACCGTTGAATGTAAGTCAAGGGACATTATGCTCAAACTATGCAATGTGCTAGTAAGACCGGATCTGGAGTGTTGTGTGCAGTACTGGTCACCACAGTAAAAAAAAAAAACAAAAAAAAAAGAATAGCATCACCTGAAGCTGTGCAAAGGGGAGCAACCAATGCATCCCAGGACTTAAGGACATGTCCTGTTCTGACAGATTCAAAATATTAAAACTGTTCTGTCTTGAGCAGAGGAGACTACGTGGGGACATACAGTAATTCAGGTATTTAACATTCTCAAAGACATTGATAAAATAGATCCAGTAACATTTTTTCAGCTTAAGGGTGAATCACATACTTGAAAACATTAGTGAAATTTAAGGGGAAGTGCATTTAAAACTGAAGCCAGGAAGCACTTCTTTATGCAAAGAGTTGTAAGACTACCAAGACATGTAGTTGAAGCAGAAAACTTGACAACCATTAAGAAAAATCTGGATGAGATATTTGGACAGCTTAGCCATTAGCTAAACAAACAGGCTTGTTGGACTGAATGGTCTCCTCTTATTTGTCATATTTCATGATTTGTTCCTCTTTCATTCAAAGAAGAAAATTGATACCCAACAGGAGTCAAAAGTGGTGGGCCTGTATTGTTGACTGCTTTAATGATTCCCATAGAAAAGATAAATTTTGAATGAGACAAATAACATTTTAATATCTGTACATTTATCACTTCAAACCCATCTCTCACCTTTTAACATATCACATAGTGCACAAATGATTTAACCAAGCCATACCCTTTAGGAAAAATCTGATCTGAGTGAATCAGTTCAGTTTGGATATGAACAATTTGAAATGAAACAGAATTCGCTACCACAAATGAAAGGGGCCTTTATCTGATCTCAAACAAATTATAGCATGTGGTTTTTGGGTGTTTACACCAAATAACGAACTGTTTCAGATATGTGGAAAAATCTGAATCAGGTAACAGAGTAGTAGTGTAAACAAAGTTAGAATTTATTCTGTTTTTGCAGATCCTTTGGGGTCAAGTTCAAATTCCTCTTTAATATCCCCACAGAATTAGTGACAGTAGTTCAATACAATGAACAATGTATGTAAAAACAATAAGTCATTTGCAGTTTTTCTTATTCAAATTCATATTTGCTGAGGGCCTGGAGCCTATCCCAGTAGAGCTGGATACAAGGAAGGAAAAAGCTCTAAATAGGGCACAAATCAATTGCAGAGCATGTGAGTACAATATTATATGCTAAATGCATCATCATGTAATATATACAAGGTCTTGCAATTGTCAGTATGAGTGACTGTTCCATAGCTTGCAGATAAAAACTAGTTTCCTGGAACTGGTGAGGGAGCAAAGTGTGCAGAATGGTTATGATAATTATTAATACTGTTAGCCTTTATAAGAAAGCATCTGTTATATACTGAATGTCCTAAACAGAAAAGAGTAATAATAACTGCTCATTATGTTTATTACTACTGTTACTGCTAGTAATAATAATTACTCAGTAAGTTCACTCTTCCTATGATGCTGCTGGGCTCTTAATCTTTCTTTTTTTCAAGGAACAGTGTCTGCTGGGCACAAAAATCTCAGCACATTTCCTTATCCCTTTTGAACTTATTCTGCCATCTTTTCCAATCTCCTCCTTTGGCACTTCCCACACCTACTATTCCAAAATATTCCTCTCTGTCCCACACTGTAAGTCTCTATTTTCTCAGAAATGGTTTCTTGAAAGACTTACTAGAAAGGACTGGAGTGGTAAGTATTGATTATGTTTTAATGCATGTTAATTTTCACGAATCTTGTGTTTTGCTTGATGTTATGTGATTTTAAATTTTAAATACTTACAATTAAAAATCTCCTTAACTGACCTCTTGATCTCAACTCTGATATCTTCACGTCACTCCTTGCACTACTCTGGCCTTCTACCTCAAAAGACTGTTCTCTGACACATGCCTTTTTAAGCTCATATACTCTTTTTTGATCACCACATCCTTCACAATCAGTAACATAACATCTAGAGAAATTCCATTCTGACACATTTTATAGATATGCTGCAGACCTAGACTTCTTTAAAAAAAAAAAAAAAGTGTGTTTCTCATACACTGAAGAGATCAAGAAAACTGAATGAAGGTAGGAACATAAATAGCAGCTATTGTATATGACCAACCTATCATGTAAACAATCTGGTCTATCTACCTCCAAGAAGCACTTTCTATAGCCATCTCTCAGGTGATAAATGAGGGAAAACATGATTGTAATGAATTGTTCAAAGCTATCTGTTGTTGTTGTCCAAACTCACTGTTGTTAAATATGTACACATTGCCATTGAGATACCTGAATCATGAGCATCAATTTGAGTTCCACTCATACTATCCAAAGTCAACCTTACTTCCTCATCATTGACATTATGTCAGTTAATGGATCAAAGGTAAATAAAAACAAAGCCAAATTGTTTTTGTAGAATATATAGCTTAACTCAAACATTTCCTGTGATTTTTTCCTCCATCACTTCTTGCCCCAACATTAGAGTCCTGTTCAACAACACTTTCATATTTGCAAATTACAGATGCAGTTAGGCATGTTTTTATCACCTACAGAACTTTTCCACTTATTCTAAAGGTATATTTCAGTGATCTTATTAATAGAATGCTACAGCTTCACAGTGCTCAAAGAAAGAGAACATAGCTGAACTGCTTCAAAAACACACAGACTTTCTACAAGAAAATTCATTATTTGCAAAATTCAGTTACTGAGTTTCTAATCTATTTATTTCAACACCCCAGTTTGCCTATTATCACCACCACTTATCTCATAACATCCTCACTTACATCTGAAATATTCTACAGCTGACCTTCTATTCAAAATAATTATTATGCTGCTTTTAGCAAATACTCATTTAATATTTTGGCTTCTAATAAGTGCAATTTATTGTCTAGGTTTGTCTGTGAAGCACAATGCATAGTTATGTTGAACTTGCACTTAAAAGCTTACTTTTTTGTTTTGAATTTTGATGAAATACATGTAATGGTTTATAATTGTAACTGTTGAATCTATCCAATTGCTGCCTGTATCATGTCTGCATATTCTCCCTATGTCTACATGAATTTTAATTTTTTCCATCATACCTGCAAAGATGTGCAATTAAGGTTCATTTGTGACTCTAACCTGGCCACAGTGTGAGTGAGTGCAGGTGAGTGTTTTTGAGTACTAACTGTGAAGCCCTGTTGAACAGTCCAGGCAGTTTTGCTACCTAGTACCCAATGCCAGCAAAAGAGGCTCTGGACCAACCACAACCCTGAATTTCAACATGTACTGTATACAGTATGTGCTTATATTGACTATACTGATTATCCTGCACTTTCAACTCATACTGTCCATTCCACCTCTCGTTATTTTATATTTGCTTGTGTAGATCCCTCATAGTTTTTTTATCTTGAATTTTTATTAGATATTGAATTAAGTGGGTTTGAGAATCTTATGTTATGTACTGTATACTCTTTTATTACTGTAAGCGCTGTTAGATGCATGGAGGACTCTGCTTTCTCAAAGCAAAACATAGCAAGCACAGTAAAAGAGTAATGTTGAGGACTAGTGGTGTCCTTCATAGCCCTGATATTAGTGACATTGAAAAGGACCTTTATCCTAGACTTGACATCTTTTCATATTGTTACTTTGAAATATATTCTTTGCTCTTTTTACTCTGTGATTATTATTTCCATAATACAATGCAGAATCCTCTGTAGGTAATGTGTTCATAGATGTAACTCTTATGGATGTGTGGGTGAACTTTTGGAGCAGTTATTCTTTTGGCTAATGTATACATCCAGCTCTCTTTCAATGTGATGCTAATTGGGCACAGTTCTTAGTAGGTCTTAAAATATAAACTGACAAATGCTGATCCAGGACACTCCAGCACTAATGTTTTCTAATTTTCTAATATCATATAAGTAACCACATTTTCAAGCAGATACATCTATGACCACTGTTGATTATTTACCTTATGGAATGATAGAATTTGTGAGTTACTGTCCATATTTTTCCCTAAAGAAGTCTTCTGGAGTTGCCAGAGACAGAATTCCTGAGCACCATTCCTCAAAACCAAAATACATCCAGAGGGTTTTCCATGTTCTAGAATGTCAGCGCTGTTTATTGATCATTAAGCATCAATTGCCTGATTACTTTGTTGATTAATTAAAAAGAAAATATCAAATATAATTTTTATCACTGCACATAATCATTCATGTATACCAGGGGTCTCAAACTCCTGGCTGCAGGCCATTTCCGGCTTCCCATCCCACCGCTCCTGTATATAACATCAACAAAATAATGCAATCCGGTCCACGAACAGTAAATTTATTTAACTATTTTCAACTATTTCCTTCATTTACTCTAAGTCCAAACTAGTTTAAAAATAATAACTCTGAATTAAAAAATTATTTCAAATTAACATAAAACTTTCAATTCTGTCATTGGGGCAAATGTGCAGTTTTTGATAAAAAGAAAGCAAGTTAATTTGGAATTCATTTGCTTGGTTGTCAATTAAAAAATGTTTCTTTACACAGACAATTTCAAGAAAGATGGACATTACGGTATTTTTTTGTGGAATTCAGTGGAAATGCCACCTGTCTTATATGCAAAGAAAAAATTGCTGTTTTGAAGGAATATAATCTCAAACATCATTACTCAACTAAATAGAGAGAACAGCATGATAAGTATCAGGGAGAAGAGAGGGAAAAACTAGTTATGCAGCTACACAACGGCAAAGTCTGTTTCAAAAAGCAAAGAATGATGTTGCTGGTGCGGTGGAAGAAAGTTATGTGGTAACTGAGTTAATTGCTAAGGCAGAAAAGCCATTCAGCGAAGGGCAGTTTCTTAAGGACTGTATGTTAAAAGTCGCTGAAATATTATGTCCAGAAAAAACGGGCTTGTTCAAAAATATCTCCTTATTAGCAAACACCGTGGCAGAGCGAATAGGCGAATCAAATGAAATTTATGATCAGTTATGCTAAAGTTGTTTACTGCACACTCCATGGCGCTTTATGAAAGCACAGACAAAACTGACACTGCTCAACTAGCGATTTTCATTAGGGGTGTTAAGGCCCACTTTGATAATAATAATAGATTTTATTTATAACGCACTTTTCATTGACAAAATCTGAAAGTGCTACAACAAGAGCAATAACCACAAAGTTTAAAAGTTTAAAAGACTAGATTAGATTTACAATCTCAGCAGTTATATGCTTTTCTGAATAAAAAAGTCTTCAAATTTGCTTTAAAAGTGCCCAGGTTTTGTGTAGTTCTCAGTTCAACAGGGAGCTGATTCCAGAGCTGTGGGGCAGCAGAGCAAAAAGCTCGACCCCCCATAGTACGGAGCTTAGTAAGGGGAGTCTGAAGCTGCATGCTGCCAGATGATCTGAGGATCCGATTGGAAGTTTGTAAGTGAATCAAATCTTGAAGGTAAGAAGGTGCCTGGTCATAGATACATTTATGGGTTAATAGAAGAATTTTGTACTCAATCCGGGAGGAAACAGGAAGCCAATGAAGTGATTTAAGGATGGGAGTAATATGTTCGAATTTCCTTACTCTTAGTAGGATTCTTGCAGCACTGTTTTGGATATGTTGAAGCTTTTGTATGTCCTTGGTATGAATACCCGCAAAAAGTCCATTGCAGTAGTCCGGCCTTGAGGAGATAAAGGCATGGACAAGTTTCTCTGCATCTGGGAAGGTTAAGAGGGGGTGGAGTTTGGAGATTTTTCGTATATGGAAAAACAATGCCTTACACACATGTTTTATGTGGTCACTGAAGGTCAACTGTGGATCAAACTTTGATGTGACTGAAGAATTGCTAAGTTTAAGTCCAATGCATGGCCATACCACAGGCAATGATATATATTAGTTTCTGTGTGATACGATTGAGCGTGCTAGTTTGCCATGGAACAAACTGGTAGGAATTACTACAGATGGAACCCCGTCCATGACAGTCAAAAAAAATGGACTGGTATCCTTGGTTAGAATAAATAAATAGAAGAGGAAAAAGCTGATCCAGCAGTAGCTTTACACTGCATTATTCATCAACAACAACAACAACATTTATTTATATAGCACATTTTCATACAAATAATGTAGCTCAAAGTGCTTTACATGATGAAGAAAACAGAAAAAAAGACAAAGTAAGAATTAAAATAAGAAATTAAAAGAAGCACTGTGCAGGAAATGTTTAAAATTTGAACATGTCATGGCTGTTGTTCTGAAATTTATTAATTGCATCAGGTGTGGTAGATAGGGGGCACTCTCACTCCCTTGAATCCCTGTCCACGACTCCAGACACCAGGTAAAAGTCCTCAAGTTGACTTTATTTTTATGCCACAGTGCACAAAGCACACTCTCCACCACAATACTCATATAATAACAATAACTACAATAATAAACCAATCCTCCAGCTCCCAGACGCGTTGCCACACTTCCACCCAGCTCAGCTCGCCATCTGGGAGCTCCCACAGTCCTTTTATATCTCCTGACCTGGAAGTGTTCCCAATCCCCAGTCCATGTGATTCTCAATCACTTCCGGGTCAGGTAAAAGCTCTTCTCTTCAACCCGGAAGCCCGTCGCTCTGCCTATGACGAACTTCCGGGTCATAGGACACGAAGAAGTCCTCGGTCCTCCCTGCAGCTCCCTCTCGTGGCCCCCATGGTATCCAACAGGGCGGTGCATAAAAACTCCATTGTCCATGATGCCCTGCTGGTGTTCTGGGGACCTCCATGCTGCAAGGAGGGCTCCACCTGGCAGCTTGGGGGTATTGGCCGGGATAAACGGCCGGCCATCCTCCACACAGGTCAAAGAGTTTACAGCATCGCCTGTTCAGAGCCTTTTTAGAAGAAGTTGAGTCAACTTATGGTGATGTACTTTATTTTATTCAGGTGCGCTGGGAAATATCCTGAAGAGATTTTTTATGTTGAGAACAAAGGTTAAAACTTTCATGGCAGATGGTAGAATGGATGTTCCTGGAATGGGAGATTCACAATGGGTCATGGACCTTGCTTTCATAGTGGATATTACACTACTGAATATACTTAACTTAAAGCTCCAGGGCCCTGATCAGCTCATCACAGCAGCTTATGAATGTGTGAAAGCCTTCACCACAAAATTTAAATTATGGAAAACACAGCTTTCTGCCAAAAATCTCAATCATTTCCCAACATGTAGATCTCTTGTGGAGGATGGCACAGCATTCAGGAGTGATACATATACTGTGCATCTGCTATTGAAAACCTACTGCAAGAATTTGATCACCGTTTTGCTGACTTCAGGTCATACCACAACACCTTCCAGCTGTTTGCAGACCAATTTTCAGCTGATGTGAAGAGTGTCCAAGTTTGTTCCAAATGGAACAGAGAGGAACAGGGAAAAGCAGACTTGACTGGACAATTTCTGAGAGTATTACCTTCATCTTTTCTAGAGCTGTCCAAAGTGTTCAGTCATTTAATGTGCCTTTTTGGAAGCACATATCTGTGTGAGAAACCTTTCTCAACTATGAACTTTAATAAATGCAAGTACAGGTGTTGGTTACTGAGGGTAATCTTGAAGCTGTACTCACGAGTTTCAACTGTAAACTCCATTAGGACAGATGTGGCAAGGCTGTGTGAGCAGAAACACTGCCAGGTTTTTGGACAAAAGTAGAATATAAGATCAAATGTATACAGGTATTGCATGTGTTAGGTTAATGCAAAGCTTTGTTAATTTATTTAAGTTAATTTAATGAAAAAACAATTGCACATTTAAAAGTAATGTATTTAGAGTACAGTATGCTTTTTGAAAAAATATGTTAGTAATGGAAATAAAAATAAAAAATAGATTTAAAGAATATTACTATCTCTCTCTAGTACTTGAACACTCATGTGGCCGCTGTATAACATGACAATACCAGCAGTGGCCTGAAGCCAATTTGAGTTTGAGACCGCTGATGTATACAGTTTACAGAAAAGGAGTTTTAAAATGAAATAAAAATCACATAAACACATTAGCATGAGATAAACACTGAAACGTGAAGGCAAAGTGAGATATTCTAAAAATCCAGTGTCATGAGCGTGGACTACAATACAGTATTATCAAACATAATTAACAGTGTAAGGTAACTAGCCATATAGGAAGGGTGGCTGTACTACTAAGACCAGAGGACATTAAGCAGAACTAAAGGGCACAGTGAAAGGACACAAACACACTGCACTATCTTGTGCTACTAAGCCACTCTTCCTGTCTTTTGAAATACAAATTAAGTATAGAAGTGTTCTGTTTAATTAATTATAGTCACTCTGGTTTGTCTTTACCGAATACAATTCAGAGCCTAGAATTAACCTGAGAAAGGGCAGCAAAACAGATAACATACTGCATGTCACATTAAAATGATGAATTATTGTACCTTAATTAGGTTAGGTTTGCAAACATTAAACAATTTTAAGACTTCATATACTGTATCTTAACTTGCCTAAAAAAAGCTTTTTGTTGCAATATTTGTTAAGGAAAGAATTTTGTTTAACTAGATTCATTTGAACAATCTGGCACACGCTAAAGAATGCATGGGGGTGCTCAAGTCCCTGCCCTTTTACCCTCAACAACAAACAGTGTCCCTTTAGATTTGTTACATAATATGATTAAAATCACTAGGAGCTTTGGAGTGATCATTCAATGTGTTTTTTTTACTTTGGCACAATCTAATTTCTCTTAATTAGATAATCAACAATTATTTCTCCTTATACAGTAAAATTATGTCACATTAACAGCATTTTTTTTCAAATAAGCAGCAATTCAAAGATGCCACTTGAAAAGACAAATCATTGTTAGCCGTGATAGGAAATATGCAGAACTCTTTCAGTGGAAAATCATTTCTGAATGTGAAAGGAGTTCATAATGTGTATCCTGGTCGAGAGGGTGTGCCAATAGATCACTGCTTGGTTAACTGCCCAGCATTAAATTAGATGAACACCACCTGCTCCATGCACATCTAGTCATGAAAAATTAGTAGGGCTGAAGGAAGAAGTTCTGTTTTTAGGATCCAAATATTAAACCTATTAGCAAAAGCAAGGTCTACAGTTGGTGTAAATGGGCATGACCCCGTTCACCTTGTCCATCATGCTTAGCTTAAACCTGGATTTCTGCATTCATACTGAACTCATTTAGTCAGTCATGTCAGCTCAGTGCAGAAGTTCCTATTAACCTAACATGTAGATGCTTTTGAATATGGGAGGAATGCCAGTATATCCAAAGGAACGTTCACACAAACACTGAACGAATGTGTAAAGCTGGTGACCAGGCTAGGATTCAGTTCCAGTATCCTAGAGTTGTAGTTGTACTATATAATCATGTTTCCTTCTTCTAAAAAAAAACAAAAAAAAAAAAAACTCTGCTTTCTAGATAGACTAACTTGTTCTTGATTCCTCTGCAAATTATGTGACACTCAACAACAAGTAAAAAAATACTTAACACTGAAAGGAAACAGAATCTGACATATATTTCCTTTCTATCTCCCTAAAAACTTTGGTGGGAGCAAACAGAAGAGTGACACATTTTTGAAAAGATTACTTCTATAAAAGCAGTGATGCACTAATTTTGATAGTTAAAATGTGCAATTTTGCTCATTTTGAGTAGTTTTTCAGTTTCATGCTGAAATATCTATTTGTTCAAACTAGCCTTGTTCATGGTTGCATATAAGAGGTGCAAGTAAAGAAAAAACACACCTGTTAATATCAATAATAAGATTCCAATTGGATGTTAACTTGAATGATTCCTAAAATCATGCTAAGTCGTACCTCTGACGAAAAATGTATTTTACATATATTGTTATGGGAACTGCATGGAAAGCATTGTAGTGAAAGAACACTGTAAAGGGAAATCAGACGTTGTAGAATTTGGTCAGTCTGTATAAATCAAGGTGCTGAAACTCAGGCAATGGGTTTCAGATCTGCAAGAAAGCAAATCTCTGTTTTAGGAGAGACATGGAGACTAGCCCAAGTAATGGTAGCCTGTGAAGGGGGATAATCTAGATAGAACCGTGAACTCGGAATCAGGAAAAGAGGTGGATAGTGGCACGTGTAGTGTTTTCTTTACCCGTGTATTAGTGCTTCATTGTTACTGAAAAGGACTTTTCTCAATTTGAAGGAAATAGTGAGAGACCAGATTCTGTATAAAACCTGAAGGGTCAGAAGGAGACTTTCATTAACTTTTTGTTTGTGTTGGTCCAGTCCTAGCACCTTGTTCCAGTCCACGTGCCCTTATGTGCAGACTGGCGTGCTGTTAAGAGCGCAGCAGCTGCAATATACAACTGACTGAAGTAAATGCCAAGATGGTGTATGTGACTCCCAGTTATACCAAATATATGTCATGGAGATTCATGTTTATCTAGAGATGTGTTTCCAATGAATGTCATATTCTGTAGCTTTGCCATGAACCTCTTATACTGGGGGTAGGACTGTACCACTTATACCATTGTGGGGACTGTTAATTCTAATTCCAAACATCTGGAACCTCTATCATACCTATATACATTAAATATTGTGACAGGGTGGACAGAATTGCATGAGGCACTTTGAAATGTTGGGTCACAGCAGAGTGTCTCCATTTAATTGATGCAAAGTAATACTTAATGAATCTTTCTTTGCTTTCTGCTATTTCTTCCCTTTCCTTTTTGTGGAAGGCCCTAGATAGAATAGACTTTGGCCCAGCCTTTACAAATGTGGTTCAAATCCTTTATTCTTCCTCTTCTTCTATCCTTTTTTCCAATATAAACCTTCTCCTCCCCCCTTTTCATGTGTTTCAAGGAGTCAGACATGGCTGTCCTCTTTCCCCACTACTCTTTATTCTTTCATTAGAGCCTCTGGCAATAGCTCTCCACAACTCGGACAATATCAGTCCCATATTAAAAGTATACCCCAACAAGGTTCATTGTTATGTGGATGATGTTCTTTTTTATCTTGGTTATGCCCCTGCTGATCTTCCCTATGTCCTTGATCTGTTTAATATCAGTGAAGCCCTGTCCAGTTAAAGATTATTTGGTCTAAACTAGTTCTTTTCCCACTAAATCCTTACTGTCATCTCTCTACATTTCATTCATTCTCCAGTGTATTTTAGATACCTGGATTGGACATCTATGCCAGGGTGCAGGAGCTTGCAGCTGATAACTTTTGCCGTGTTCTGAAAGATGTAAGAAGACTCCATTTCTTCTTGGTCCCACCTTTGTCTCTCATTCCAATTTACAGTAGACTGGCAATTATTAAAATGAATTTGCTCTCCAGAATTAACTTTGTTAGCTCTATGCTCCCTCTTTCTCCCCCACCTAAGTTCTGGCAATCTGTTAAGTCTCTGGTGTCTTCTTTCCTTTGGACTCATAAGAGATCACCTATTAAACACTCCACTTTGATCCGCAACAGGTCGTATGGTGGCGTCTACCTCCTTGATTTCAAGTTGTACCATCTTGCCTTCAATTTAATGCCTATCTGGAGCTGCGTCTGCCCTCCCCAGTATCCTCCTTTCTGGTTGCCCATGTGGTAGAAATTTAACATCTTATTAAAGAAAGAAACATCCTCTAACAGGATAATTCAGAAATCAGGCAGGAGAAAAGCTGTTCATTGTATCTTTTAATTACTCCTCAGCAAAATGCCTTGGAGGCAGTATTCTTCAAAAGCAGTCTGTTATAGCATGGTCAGAATGGTCAGAGAAACAAAGAAAAGAGGTCCATTTTATAAACTATTGAATTTACATAAAGTGTCAATCAATGCATAGATTTACTCTGGTTGGTTCATTGGGATGGATGGATGGGTAGATAGATAGATAGATAGATAGATAGATAGATAGATAGATAGATAGATAGATAGATAGATAGATAGATAGATAGATAGATA
>JANRMT010062791.1:11518151-11553185 GCA_026402145.1 Polypterus bichir lapradei
ATAGATAGATAGATAGATAGATAGATAGATAGATAGATAGATAGATACTTTATTAATCCCAAGGGGAAATTTACATATTCCAGCAGAAGCATACTGATAAAGACAATATAAAATTAAATGATAACAATGAAAGTATAACAGACAGACAATAATTTTGTATAATATTAATGTTTAATACCCCCGGGTGGAATTGAAGAGTCGCATAGTGTGGGGGAGGAACAATCTCCTCAGTCTGTCAGTGGAGGAGGACAGTGACAGCAGTCTGTAGCTGAAGCTGCTCCTCTGTCTGAAGATGATACTGTTCAGTGGATGCAGTGGATTTTCCATTATTGACAGGAGCTTGCTCAGCGCCCGTTGCTTTGCCACTGATGTCAAACTGTCCAGCTACGTGCCTACAATAGAGCCTGCCTTCCTCACCAATTTGTCCAGGCATGAGGCATCCCACTTCTTTATGCTGCCTCCACAGCACACCATCGCATAGAAGAGGGCACTCGCCACAACCGCCTGATAGAACATCTGCAGCATCTTATTGCAGATGTTGAAAGACGCCAGCCTTCAAAGGAAGTATAGTCATCTCTGTCCTTTCTTACACAGCGCATCAGTATTGGCAGTCCAGTCCAATTTATCATCCAGCTGCACTCCCAGGTATTTATAGGTCTGCACCCTCTGCACACAGTCACCTCTGATGATCACGGGGTCAATGAGGGGCCTGGTCCCCCTAAAATCCACCACCAGCTCCTTGGTTTTGCTGGTGTTTAGTTGTAGGTGGTTTGAGTCGTACCATTTAACAAAGTCTTTGATTAGTTTCCTATACTCCTCCTCCTGCCCACGATAGCAGTGTCGTCTGCAAACTTTTCCATGTAGCAGGACTCCGAGTTGTATTGGAAGTCCGATGTATATAGGCTGAACAGGACCAGAGAAAGTACAGTCCCCTGCGGCGCTCCTGTGTTGCTGACCACAATGTCAGACCTACAGTTCCTGAGACGCACATACTGAGGTCTGTCTTTAAGATAGTCCACGATCCATGCTTCCAGGTATGAATCTACTCCCATCTCTGTCAGCTTGTCCCTGAGGAGCAGAGCAGAGGGAGCAGAGGGTTGAAGGTGCTAGAAGGTGCTAGAGAAGTCCAGAAACATAATTCTTATAGCACCACTGCCTCTGTCCAAGTGGGAGAGGGATCGGTGTAGCATGTAGATGATGGCATCCTCTGCTCCCACCTTCTCCTGGTATGTGAACTGCAGAGGGTCGAGGGCGTGGTGGACCTGTGGCCTCAGGTGGGGAAGCAGCAGCTGCTCCATGGTCTTCATCACATTTGACATCAGAGCGACAGGCCGGAAGTCGTTCAGCTCACTAGGACGTGATACCTTTGGGACTGGGGTGATGCAAGATGTTTTCCAAAGCCTCGCGACTCTCCCCTGTTCCAGGCTCAGGTTGAAAATGCGCTGTAGAGGACTCCCCAGCTCCAACGCACAGGCCTTCAGCAGTCGTGGCGATACTCCATCTGGACCCGCTGCTTTGCTGGCACAAAGTCTCCTCAGCTCTCCGCTTACCTGGGCTGCTGTAATTGTGGGTTGGGGGAAACTCTCTCCTATGCTGGTATCAGCAGAAGAATGGGTGGAGAGTGCAATACTCCGAGGTGAGGTTGGGTTAGGGTGGTCAAACCTGTTGAAGAAGTTGTTCATCTGGTTTGCTCGCTCTCTCTCTCTCTTTACACCCAAACAACTCTATTATATTATATTCTGGTTCTTCTTATACCTTTAGAGATGAGCTACCGCCCTTCAAATTTCTGTGCATATAACAGTTGTCCATTCTGGTTGTTTACAGGGCATCTGCCGATTTCTTAACTCATCTGTTAGTCATCTTTCAGTACACTTTGTTGTTCACTTGACCTTTATCTGGTTTCCAACATGTATTAACCCTTTATGCTATTTCTTTAAGATGAATGCTCTATTACCCTCAAATTATTCTTCCACACCCATAGAAACAAAATATATTTTCATCCAATTTCCTTCTCCCCTTGTGTGTCTGGTATTTCTATGCTGGGATCTATTTAATGAGTCAGGACGTCAGGGCTGGAAGCATTTCTTTCTTTTCAATCTATACATCCTATCCCTTCCACTTCCTACTTTTTCTATTTGCAACATGTGGAGTTCCCCTCTTGTCCCCTCTACCAATGCATCCCCTGAACTCATTTGCTTCATCTCTTTCTCTTAAGTCCAAACCAGTATCTAGTCTCTATTCTCTCCACCACAACGCTTCCCCCAAAACTCTACCAATAATGTCTAACAGACCTTTCCCCATCATCTGCGTTGGACTGGCTAATTACCTTTCTAAATATCAAAATTTGCTCAAAAATTCCTAATCAACACAACACACAATTTAAATTTGTTCATGGACTGTACCCTACTTTCCGGAGACGTTATCTAATGATCGAATTAGATCCCCTATGTCACCTTTGTCGTCCTAAAGTCCCTGTCACTTTTCTCCACATGTTCTGAGAATGTCCTCCAGCTGGAGCTCTCTAGCACTAAGTGACTGAATTCCTTGATATGATTCTTTCTTTCCTAATTCCTTTGGTCCCTCAAGTTCCTCTCCTCCTAGACCTTTCATCTCTTTCCTCACTTTCTCTTCTTTCTCCCAGTGGAGGTTTTTAATGACTGCAACCATTGCAACTAAATAGCTTTTAGCCTCTTGCTGGAAAGCTCCTGCCCTTGTCTCTCCTGCAGTTTGTAAGTCTTCATTTTACAATCTTACCCTTCTTGAACTTTCTGCATTCCAGATCAACAGCTCTTCTGGCTGTACTACCCACAACTGGCTTCATGCTGTTCAGTTAGTAAATAGCTGCTTGGGGGTGGGTTCATGATGCAGTTTTTCTTGTCCACCTTTGCTTATTTTTATTTATTTATTGCTTCCATCGCCTTTCACTCCTGTGTGGTGTGTATTCCAGTTCACCCATTAACTCTTTTGTAATCTTACCGTGTTTCTAGTTAAATAGCTGTCTCAGGAAGTGTTATAGGGAATGCCCATAATCATTTATTACTGTTGGTATTCTTTTGCTGTATTCCTATTTCATTTTATCAATAAAAATTTGATCACAAAAAAGCAAATGCTGCTTTGACTCATTGTTTTTTTTTTAAATTTACACCAAAAAGCACATATTGTGCCTTATAAAATAAACCTCGGCAAACTTCCCACACCAAACCACTGTGACAGTTTAGGGCTTTCTTGACCCCTTGAACCCTCAGACCACTCGTCAGACACCAGGTAAAAGTCCAATAATATTTATTATAATAATAAAGTACACAAAGCACGCTCCTCTCCACAATTCTTATATTAATCAAATCAATAACAATCCTCCAAACTCCCAGACACTTAGCCACCCTGCCTCCCAACTCAGCTCGTCCGTCTGGGATTTCCCAGAGTCCTTTATAGTCCTTGACCCGGAAGTGTTTGTCCCTCAGTCCATGTGACTTTCTTTCACTTCTGGGTCAGGTAAAAACTCCTTTTCTTTATCCCGGAAGCACACCATTTCTTCTGTCCATGTGACTGGGACGTACTTCCGGGTTGTAGGGAAAATAGTCCCTGGGCCTCTCTGTAGTGACTCCTGGCGGCCCCCATGGTATCCAGCAGGGCTGTTCATTAAAAGTCCACTGTCCATAATTCCCTGCTGGCATTCGGGGCATCTCCATGCTGCAAGGAGGGCTCCATCTGGCAGCCTGGGGGTATTGGCTGGGATGAACAGCCGGCCATGTACCACAGTACTCCCCCCCAGCGAAAAACCGTGGTTTAGTGCCCAGCCCCGTGAGGGTCGTCTTCCTCCAGGCAGGACTTCTGGTCGGACCTTGGCTGTGTTTTCTGAAGTATTCCCTGGAGAACCTTGGGGGAATTTCATAACTGTGATCCACTTTATCCCCCACTCTCCAAGGACAGTTGTGCCAAATGTGGCCCGGCACATCGGCATCCATAACATCGCCTCTGTCCTCCCGAAATTCTCCCTCTGCTACGCTGGAAACACTCAGGAAAATCCATCTCCGCCCCTTTTCTCGCTGAGGAGGGTTCCACAGCCGCCTCTATACTTTCAGCTCGCTGCTCTGCTTTGTCAGGAGACCCCCACTTTATTCTTGGGATCTCCTGTTTAATCTGGGGCTTGTCCACAGTTTGGGTCTCTCTATTAGTGAAAGAGAGCCCTTTTACTGTCTGCATGCCCTTTGACTTTGAATTGACAGGAGGCGGCGTCTTCAGTACCTCATCGCTCCGGGAGACAGCACTTTTCAGCTGCTCCGTTTCGTTCGGTGCATCCCCCGCTCCTTCTGTCATCATTCCACACTCCCTTGTAGGGCTCGCGTTGACCTGGCACCCGCTACTAATTAACCGCGGGCCCATGTCACTCTGCATCCCCTTATTCTGTACGGTACCGGTAAAACTCACCATTACCGCCAAATCAATCATGACGGGAGACTCCCGACCAAATCGCCGTAAGAATTCCTCCACCTTTCTTAAAGGCGCTACACCCGCTGTTCCCAGCTCCCCAACGATCTTCTTTATTGTCTCCACAACCTGTAAGAAATTGTGCATGGGCTGAAGCAACTTCTCCAGCTCGCCACATCTAAAAAGTTACTTAATTCAGCCGGAGGTATGCTCAGGAGATCACTAGCCTTACCATCTGGCTGGGAGCCAATAAGCACGCCCCCTCCTGGCACGTGCTCTGACGGGTTCCGCAAGGGAGTCTGGGAATTGGAGTTCTTTTCAGAAGTCCGCGGTGCCGCTTTTGGCTGACTGTGATCCGTCTGTCTCAATTTATTGACGGACGGATCAGTCATTTCCCGGACCTCCTTGCCTTTTTGTAGGGAGAGCGGTGCTTCGCTCGTCTCCCCTTTCCCCTTCGGAAAAACCAAGTCCGTCTTTTCTTGGGTGAAGCCACAAACAGCTGAACACGGACCTTCTCCTTCCCATAATCCTCCAGGGTGAGACACGTGTCTGTCGCCAGCACCTGACATGCGGAAGTCCTTCGTTTTATTCGTTCGCCTGAACAAGAGCGCGCCATCACCTTCAGGTTTTTCTTCTGCCTCCCGCAGAGCCTCCTGATGGACATCTGGGAGGTATGTGCATGGGACAACATGTGTTATTTTAAAAAGATTTTCAAACCCTTCCCCGGCACATACAGTCGTCCTCGTCTGGATGCTTCTCCCGATATGCATAGCCGCTCCATGGCTCGTCTTGAGCGTAGGCAAAGTTGAACTTAGAACCTCCACTTAGGCTGCCGCTCTGCTTAAGCTTTTTCTTCCCCATGACGTCCTTGGTAAAGGTGGGATTTTTCTGTGTGTCTTGACGCTGTCTTCTCGGGGTATTCTGTCCACAGAAAAGTTTTTAAATTCAGGTCCTCTGCCAAACCGACGGCCAGAGAATCCTGCCAAGACTACGCCAATTGTGACAGTTTAGGGCTTTCTTGTCCCCTTGAACCCTCAGACCGCTCGTCAGACACCAGGTAAAAGTCCAATAATAATATTTATCATAATAATAAAGTGCACAAAGCACGCTCCTCTCCACAATTCTTATATAAATGAAATCAATAACAATCCTCCAAACTCCCAGACGCTTAGCCACCATGCCTCCCAACTTAGCTCGTCCGTCTGGGATTTCCCAGAGTCCTTTATAGTCCTTGACCCGGAAGTGTTTGTCCCTCAGTCTATTCCGGGTCAGGTAAAAACTCCTTTTCTTTATCCCAGAAGCACATCATTTCTTCTGTCAATGTGACTGAGATGTACTTCCAGGGTGTGGGGTAAATAGTCCCTGGGCCTCCCTGCAGTGACTCCTGGCGGCCCCCATGGTATCCAGCAGGGCTGTGCATTAAAAGTCCACTGTCCATAATTCCCTGATGGCATTCGAGGCATCTCCATGCTGCAAGGAGAGCTCCATCTGGTGGCCTGGGGATATTGGCTGGGATGAACGGCCGGCCATGTACCACACCACCTACACCTAAAATGGTCAGTAGTGAGCCCTCAAATATTTCACAATGTATTTTGCACCCACTAAATTAGTATGCTGCACATAAAAAGTTGACTGAAACGCAGGGTGCCATACAAGAACATTGCTTAAATTCCTATTCCTATTGTGTGGAGGATACAGTGTTTTCCTTATGTTTCTTTGCATTTGTTTCTCTATATGCTTCAGTTTCATCTAAAGTTAAAAGATATTAGATCAGGGCTATTAGCAAGGTTTATTAATCAGTTTCCGGTGACTGTCTGACATTGCATTGTCAGTAGTTGGCTGGTGTGTACACATTGTTACTAGGATAGACTCCTGTGCCCTATGGCTCTACATTGGATAAGAGTGTTCAGTAAATGGATGACTAAAAGTTTGAAGAGGAAATTGACAGCTTCATCAGTTTTAATGCACTTCAAAAGGATTAGGACAGTGTTGAAGGAAAACATGACATTTCAAAGATTATACACTACCAGTCTAAAATTTAGAATAAAAAGAAATATTGCTCTTGAGTTTTGATTTCAGTGTTGAGATAAAAAGCGGTGCATGTTTAAGCACAGGGGGATATTTTCAGAGTACAAAATCATTGTGATTTATCACTAATACATGAAGCACAGACAAGCAACTTTTATAATATATGCTTGGAACAATCCCAAGGAATTATTCAAATATATAGTTAGATTTGAGTGACACTATCTGTATGTAATTATATGAACCATTTTTATTCTGTTTAACATATTATTTATTACTTTTTGTCATTGTTGCTGTATCAAACCACATATATTTAGTTTTAAAGTCATGCAGACCAGTCAAGGCAGTTTTTTGGGACTATCATTAACTATTCATTTTAACTTATTTCTGAAAACTACTAATTTAATATTTTTTAAATTGCATAAATTCAAAAATGTCTGTAAATAAAAAGCAACCATCGACCTTTTTACATTAGTTGCTAGTGCACTTGTTTAATGTACCAAACTAAGCCTAAATTCCAGAGGTTTATTTTTCCCAGAAATATTGTGGGCCATAGTTTTTTAATTTACTATTCTCTGTTGCCAGCTGGTCTTGTTTTCTATTAGTTTAATCTCCCATACATTAGCTACATTTGCTTCCATCTGTTTCCTGTGTTCCACCTTTAAGAACACTTAATGCAAGCACACACAGATCTTTGCATTGAATAGTTTAGTATGGAATGGAAAGATAATTTGACAGAAACTCCTTTTTAGGAAGAAAGGGAGAACATTAGAGATTAGTTGATGATCTGGTTATCTTGAAACCCCAACATTTTAATTACTTTTAAAGACTAAATATTTTCCAGATTTAAAAAAAAAAAGTTTATATTGTACAAAGGATTTTTTTTCGCATTTTAGAGACAAACTTTTTGTTTCCAAAATTAACCCTGAGAAACAGAGAAACAGAGCATCTGATCTTTCATATTTGGAGCACATATTGATATAAAAAACTTCATATACATAAAATATATTATGTAGACAGCCATGCAAAGTCTTTTAGTAATGACTTGGATAAATCAAAATTCTAAAATTAAAAACTATTAATTATTTTTCAGGAGAAAGTAGGGTGAAATGACACCTTTTATTGGCTAACTAAATAGGTTGCAAATGCAAACTTTCGAAAGCTTGCATTTGTAATCTACTGTATTTAGTTAACCAATAAATGGTCTAATTTCATCCTAATTTCTCCCTTTATCAATCTATGGCTAACACGGTACAACACTCTACTGCTATAATTATTTTTCAGACAGTTTATCTTTAAAGAACAAAGACACTTAAAAATTGCTGAAAGAAATTGGTTATTTGTAGTGTAAATAAAGGAGGACCAAATGTATATTGAGGTTAAAAGGGAGGTTTCTGATTTGTACAAATAAATTATGTTGATTAATTAAAAAGACTAACTGTTTTTACACACTGATTAGCCTTTTTATTATGTACACCTGCCCTCACTTCATATTAAACTGCTCAGTCAGCAGAGTATGCTGTTTCAAGCATGTAGCCAGTATGTTTGTACCTCAAGGGGAGAATATGCTAGACTAAATATTTAAGCAAGTTTGAGCACGGCATTAGAATGAGTGTCAGATGTGCTTTCCTGAATGTATCAAAAACAGCTGGAGTTTAATGGACCAAAGTGACACAGGTTTATGAAGAATGAGCTACCAATCTCAAAAGTTTGGCCAATGGCAGTCCTGTAGTTTGCAACAGACCACTGAGGAAGAGGGACAGTGAAGACTAAGACAACATGATGGAATGCATTCAAGTCAAACTGGAGATGGGTACTCGTTCGGTGCAGTGAACTGCACACTGACTTACATTCAAACTAACTCACCCACAAACACACATATGGGGCCAGTATAGAGCAGCGAGTAAATTGAACACAAACATCTTTGGGATCAGGCAGGTGGTTTTGAACATGGCATGTCAGAAGATGTGACTCATCTTACCACTATATGCTATGATGAGGGTATGGCAGCTTACATCACAACCATGTGAGTAAGTAAGTAAGATACCTTTATTGTCACTGTACAATACAATGAAATATTGTGTGGAGCAAGCCTATAGATGCCTTAGATAAGTTAGACTCTTTCAGTGAAAAACAAGAATACACAGTTACAGAGGGCCAAGGATTCCAGAGGATTGGAAAATCATTGTGTGGTCTTTTCATTTCCAGCTAATAGATGTCACACTGATGAAAACACAACAATGTGGCTGAAACCCCTTGAACCCATGAATACTTTCTTTTAAGATAACAACAATGCAGGTGTTAGAATTAAACTTGGACTTCATTCATTTGTTTGCAGCTTGTCCCTTTCCCCCTATCTTCTGCATCTGTTGCTGGGCAGTGTGAATAACGTTCCAGACATGTGATAGGAAAGACAACTGCAATAACAGGGAGCCAGTGCTGGAGTTTTTTTTTTACTGTAGTATTGAACCTTTGCTAATACTTTTAGTTGAGCTTATCTCTTAGTATAGTGTTTACTGGTTTTACCTGTATGCCTATTTTTCAGTTTCTGCATTTGCACTTTGATTGCAGTATGCCTTTGACTGTCTTTTGCGTTCTTATCTATATTTTTACCTTGTTGACATTCCTCTTCAAAATAATAATTTCAAAAAAATATTTTTAAATTCTGTCTTGCCTGCCATAGCTATATACACTCATCTATATCTTCCCTTTAAATTAAACACAAAACACCACACATGAATGACTTTTTGCTTCTACTCAATTCTTGAGGCCCCTGTTTAGTTTGTAATTTATTTATTCTGTATATTTTTCAACATACTGTGATCTGTAGGGGGTGCCAAAGTGTCCCAAACTACTGACACAATCACGCAGGCACAAGTCCCTGGTTCAAATGCAAGGTTTTAATACAATAAAGTATATATACCAGTTGCACAAGCACAATACCATACAGCACAATTCTCTTTTCGTCTCTTTTTTATCATACTTTTCTTTCTCCTCCACTCCTCCCAGGTGAGTTTTGTCCATCCTCCACACCTGACTCCAAGTTACCTTGGTGAGGTTGAGACCCAGGAGTACTTCAAGTGCTAGGACAAAGTCTGTTGAAAGTAATTCTAGGTCAGGTGGAAGTCCCATGAAGTAGGGATTGTAGCTCCATGTAGGGCACCTCCGAATGGGCACCGTAGTCCAGGGATGGTGTCATCTAGCATATTAGGGTGAGAAAGTATTCAAAATACGATGTCTTCCAATTCCTTCCATTGCATTGGCCACAAGGATCCCTGTTTCATCTCAGCTAAGATGTTAACCCATGTGTGGCATCCATTAGCACAAATATAAATAGTTTTATACACAGTTGCAAATGAGAATAACGTTCAGGGCTTATTATTGTGTGATTCCATCACAAGTTAAGGGCTGGAGCTGTGTCTTAATGCCTGTTCTTGTTCTTCATTCTTAGACACGCAGAGCCACGGCAGGAAGAACGATAATGTCATTTCTGGTTCTACCAACCTGGACCTGCACCTTCCTCCTGGGCTGATGTAAATAAGACAATGCCCCCTGCAGCTCAGTGTCTGGCAAGACCTCTGCTGGATGAAGCACATACTGGCAACTTTGATATTTCTTTGCAACTGCCTCTGCCATTTTTCTCCACCAATTATTCAGGGTTTACCCTTGGTACTCCAACTCTTTATGCTTGTCACCTATATTACACTATATAAGCTTAGAAATGTTTATTTCTAGTCAAAACAACCTTAGTAGAGCAAAGATTTCACTTGCCACCCTACAATTGATCTAATGAATTAAAATAAAATAAAAATATATTCACATCAAACCCATTGCAGAGTGACTTCAGAACATTTATTTTTTTTTTTAAATCCATGACAACTCCCTTACTGCAAAAGTCAATGTTGAGGAATCACACTGAAGAAAGCATGATCGGGTTATGCTGGCCCAATTGCAGGAAATTAGGTAATTTGATATAAGAAAAGCTATATTTTTATGCAACGTCACTGACAATCAAGAGTAGTCATTTTATTACAGCAATACTGTATATTCATACATGAATGAGCCTTCTCAATAGACTTTACTCCATGCCAGATGTGTATGCATGTTCTAGAAAAGTTTCAGGAAAATGACAGTGAGTTTGGATTAATGCAATTACTTCTCTAATTTCTAGATATAAATCTTAGCCAGCATCTTTATAGTAAGGAGAACAAGCAGTAGGGATGAGCTGCAACACACATTATATTTCAAGAACTGTGGGGAACCTTGGATTTAACAGATTTTGGCAGTTTTTTAGTGCATTTGTGTCACCATATAGAGCTTATACTCAAAACAAATTCAGGCAAATGAGAGGTCATTATAAAGTGACTATGTAGTCTATTGGTTCTTAAGATGCATAGGCCTACATACATGTTTTGTTTATTGTTCCAAGTTTTCATGGGGTCGTTTTTTCTGCTTAAATTACAACCCCCAATTCTTGATACATCCATCCATCCATCCATTATCCAACCCGCTATATCCTAACTACAGGATCACGGGGTCTGCTGGAGCCAATCTCAGCCAACACAGGGCACAAGGCAGGAAACAAACCCCGGGCAGGGCACCAGTCCACCACAGGGCACACACACATACCAAGCACACACTAGGGACAATTTAAAAAATATGTACTCATTATTTACATTACAATAAGAACAACCTCATGGCTGCATTATCTGAACATTATTATTGTAAAGACTGGAGAGTAAGACTAATTTAGAGTATACATTAGTATGTCTATCGGTGTTCTTGAGGCAACTGCAAACTGAGGAAGTGCAAAATATGAAAATGCATATCGGAATCAACACCATATCAAAGACAGATAAAGGGTTACTAGATATGACTCAATTTACACTACTATTCACAGGCACTCACGAGAGAGCTAAACAAATCCCAGGACTGCTATTTTAAAAAACAAATAGTTGAAATAATCAGCTAATTAAGTGAATAAAACATTCTGGTATTAGCATAAAAGTAGTGACTGTCATGGCAAACAGCTACGTTTTCATTTATCGGTGGGCTCAAGTGACCTACAGTATTCTCACAATTTGCATAATGTACATTATACCACAAGGTCCTTTGTATTATACAAGTGACTTATTATTTTAAGTATTATTCGGTATATGACAAAATGAAGGAGAAAGATAACACAACTTTTAAAGCAAGTACTCTGTTCAAGAATAAATAGCTTTTTCCTACAGATTTTTTGTTTTTACTTATTCATTATCATTAATAAATACATTTTTCTCTTTGATCAAAAAACAAAATGGTTAGCCACTAATGAGAAAGAATCCAACATGTTTTTTTTCCTTTTTATGTAGCTGCTTTAAAAAATACACTTTGGTGTCATGGAAAAAAATTTTACTTATGTGGATTTAAACTGCACTGTCCTGAAAAGCTTAGTTTCAGCCATATGTGCCAAATTGCTTTTTGACATGGGAAGAAGAATATAGAGATATTTCATGGTGAAGGACAAAGCACTTTGAAACGCACAATTAGGCCTGATTTCACTTTGGCAAGTGAAGTGTAGCATCATGTTGTTAACTTCTAACATGCGTTTATTTTGTGCACACATGTATTTGTTGAGCAACTGAGACTAGAAACACACAGATGCTTCCTAGAATCTATTCATTTTGTTTAAGCGTAACTAGTAAATATTTGGATGCCAAGGAAAATGACGAATTAAGAAATGTAACAGATGTACAAACAGTTACCTTATGGCTGTGCTGAATTAGCCTAATTCAGGAGTACATCCATTCTTCTTCTTCTGCTTCTTTAATGTTGTCCTTGTGCTTATCTTTCATTTAAAAAGGCTTCACAGGCAAGTGCTTCCTAAGGAAAAAAAGCAAAACTTAATAATAATAAAAGATAAAAGTTTAATGCAAGTAATAATGAAAGTATAAAATAATAACATTTAAAGAGTTATCTTTTGTCTCATTATGCCATAAAATATATTAAGAGGGTTTATATTTTAAAGTCTTAAGTTTCTGCAAATATTTATTTTAGCTTTAACATACAAGAAGCTAGAGAATTATAAAAGGAGCGATTTAATGTTTTATCACATATTAATTTTTAGTAAGCCTATATAAAACAAAGTGTTTTACAAAATCATGTCCATCAATTTAGAGCCTAAAAAGAAGTCATCACATTAAAAGCAGGGGTGTGTTATTGCCTGTTTGTGCTTGGTAAGACATATTTTCTGAATAAAATGAATAACAGAAGCAATATAATAATAGCTCTGAAAAAGTTTTTGTTTTGGTTTTTAACATATTATTTCATTTAATTATAAATATTAATGCCTCACATCTAGGCTATTAACAATAAACAAATGCAAATTTAAGTGTAGGCAGTTTATGAGATGAGTAATAATTAAAATAATTATACTTTTATAACAGTTTTCAGAGCTGTGTTTTCATATAATTAAAGAAAATTAAATCAGACATTGTCCCACTTTTAACCAGGCAGTCGGTTTATTCTCTTCAAAAAGGGCACAGTACAAAATAATTTGATTTGTTCAAAGTGATTATTAAAACATCTTAAATAAAAATGTGCTTTATTTAATACTATGATAGGAATAAGTGCAATTGACAACAGGCCTGTGTTACATCTGAACACATTTCAAATAAAAAAAATGCAATTTGATTAAAATAATTTATCTTTTTGAAAGTCTCAGAACCTGAGATGGAGGAGAGCACACAAAAACAGCATGTTGTTCACACATTTTACTATTTTTACATAAACTCAAGATAAATATTATTTATAAAAAGCTAAATTGCTGAGAATTTTATAGATAATTATTTAATTAACACATTAACTGTTTTGTGTGTTTGCATTGGTTGTTCAAAAATTTAATGGTACTAATTATAGACAACCTTTCTGCAGGAAATAACATGTTTTTAGAAACAGCTTCCTCATTGAGATAGCAGAATAAGTATAAATATTAAAGGAAACCAGTATCACAAAAAAGTATTCTAATATAATTGTGTAATATTTGGAAAATTCAAAAGAAAATTCTTTTTTCTAAATGGTTTTAACTGAAAAGAGAGTAAAAAAGACGTAAAGACTAAAAATCTTCCAGTTGGTCAAGCATTCTTTTCTTTCCTTTCCCTGGTTATTATTGCCAAAAAGGTGATTGCGGGATTTGGTTAGGCAGATTATTCTATTGTGACACCCTTTTATTTTACATATGCATTCCTGTTGTCAAAGATACTTTAGTTAATTTAAACATTTCTTTGTCACATTAACAAGTAGAGTGGAATTTAGCGTAGTGGCTTCCCAATGACAAAAAATGTAGCATATGTATACACCCAAGTACCAATGCATTTACTGCTGCACTAAGAACAAAACACACTTGCCTGCGTCAACTTAAGATCCACTAGTTAAAGTACCTATTAACACTTTAGGAAGAACTGTTGTCCAACAAATTCATGATAACACGATGGAATGTCTACAAGAAAGTCTCACTTACTTCTCCTACATAAAGTTACCACAATAACAGATCTGTGGATGATGCTATCTCTCCTCTCAACAAACAATACATTTCTCTTAAACACCGTAACAGGAAACATATAAGGTGGGATGTATTTTTTTATCCTAATATTATTTTAAGGTTATTTTTTCTAAAGCTGATGTTAAAAAAATGCCAAAACTCACCAACCAAATGAAAAAAAAAATGTGTGACACAAAACCATTAGATCACCTAAATTACTGTACTGAAAGGATGTTGAGTAAAAATCAGTAACAGTCTAGTTTTGGGTGCTAGCTTCAAAAAAAGAGACAGAAAATTAAAGTTTTATTGTAAAGTCTACAATGACTTGCTTCATTTACCCAACCCTATGCAATTAAAGTAAGTGTCTGCCTGCTAAAACTAGCTTCTATAGTGAGTAGGTACCATTCACTACTACCATGGCTGGGAAAAAGAGAAGTAAAACACATAATGCACAAAAAGGGAAAACAATTGTAACAACATCAACTTGCATAAAATGTCACAATGGCAGTGAGTGTAGACTCTTTAATCCAATTAGAAAACCTGACAATCTCAACATACATGTAACTCTCTGTTGTCATATACTTAAATGAATTTGTATGTATTTTACATGTTATTATTGTTTTTGTTTAATTTAAGTAGTTATTTTTCATGTCATTGTTACTTTTATTGGTTTCATATGTAAGTTCTTTATGGGTAGAGCCCACATTTAGTGGGAATTATTCATTATTGTAAATTATGAGTATTTCTTTTTATGTGTGGATTTTCTGGAGTTTTAGTTATTTTTTTTTTTAATTCTGATTTCTGGACTTCGTTTTTAGGAAACTCCTTTAATGCTTATGTGTGCTCTGTAATGCATGTGTTAAATTTTGTAATGTTTTCAAACAAATCGTGTTTTTACTTAAGATTCTTTTGGTAGCCCAACTATTGCACAAGCTGCAGTTTATGGTTACCTTCCTCTTGTGGGGTTTCTGAGACATTTAAAAATATTTTGGGTTTAAAATCCCTTTCAGGCCTGCCAAGCCTGAGACAGGGAACTAAAGTGTAGATTGGCCCAACAGAGTGAGTCTGATTATCTTGGCTTTGTGGAAACATAAAATGGACTTTTGGGTAACAAGATTAGACTTAACTCACATATACCATTTTCATCTTTGAATCAGTACTTTCTTTTACATAACACACACAAGACCAGTTGTCACGATGACATAATGAATGTGCAGCCATCCTGAAACAAGGAAGCCAACTGGAGAAAAGAAAAACAAAAATAATAACAAACTGAACACAAATTGCATAACTTAAATGAATGTTAATCCTGACACCATCCTTCCACAGGCCACTGAACACTGGATGTCATTTAAACATAACCAACCTAAAGGCATCCACAAGCACTGCCCAAAGCTGCTGTTCCTATCATTCCAGACTGTATTCACATTTCACTCAAAACAACATAACACAATATGTTTTCACATTTTCCAATGAGAACAACGTAATTAGGGAGATCAGTAACAATGATAAGATTGAACAGGATAATGATATAAAAGAACACAAAATTAAAAAAAAAAACTGACCATGAATATCACAAAGTCATGGGACATCTTTTTTGACTGCAGGAGTAATGTGGCAAACTGTTGGCTGCATCAAGGTTTTTTTTTTTTTTGGATTACAGATCAACCTGTGTTCAATATAGGGCATTGTTAGTTTCTTAGTCCTCATAAGGGCATAAAATGAGTAAAAATGCTTATTGTTTACAGTAACACCAAAAGAAGAGCCTACATTGAAACAGCATTTGGTGTTTTGGCAGCACATTACTAATGAGGAGATTAGTATGCACTACTGGAAGGTTGGTGGGGTAGAGCAAAGTGGGGGTGTGATGTACTTCTTGATGCACAACCCCACTCTATTTTTTTGTACTTTTGGTGCTGGTCCTAGAATATCAAAAATAGGTGAATTCCTACAAACAAAATTAAAGACTTTCCTGAATGTTTACCTGCATGTGAATTCATGAAAGACTTGAAAAAACATACAAATTAATTAAGACTGATTGGCTTATTTTTTTGTTTATTTAAATAAGCTTTAAACTTCAGCAATGATTCTCTTTGCCTGACTTTCCCCCTTAGCAATATTTTCTAATTTTCATTTGTTATGTTTTATCCTGAAATAAACCTTTTTTAATCTAAAGTTCACAATTTGTATTTGAAGGTTTTGAATGTTTTGTTTCTTTTTAATGATTTTTATATTAAATTACCTTTCATAATGTAATTAATTTAGTTCATGTCATTAGTTTATTCTTTAATTAATTTTTATTCACTACTAAACTTGCAAAGACAAGTATTATATTTGATATTGCTAGTCTTACACAATGCTGTTGTATTTTATCATCTGTTTTAGATTCCAACCAAAAGTAACAAAACTTGCTGGCCTTTTTAACCTATGTGGGATTCTTATTTGATAATCTCTATTGTGTTCTCATAGAAAAGCTGCCCCAATTTACATTTAAGCTAAATTTTACAAACAGCCATCTGTCACCCATATGTAACAATGCCTGGAACATTAGTTTTAGTTTTAGAAATTCCAAAGACATGTATTTTGCAATAGTTTACTAGTCTAATAACAATGTCTGATTTGAAAAGGTTATGGGTAAAGCACCACAATCAGGATTAACTATTCTGGGGGAAAATAGGCTGCTTGATGTTATTCACCAGATGCATTAAATTATCATTATTTTGAAGCTATTAAAAAATCTACATTATATTCAGTTAAGCTATGCAGAAGGGAAGTTTCACAAGTCACCAATTACCACTGAGAATGTTGCAGATTTATGTTTAATCATAAAAAATGCAAATTGATATTAAATTAAAATAGGTAGCAAAATAAAAAACTTGTTTCTAAAATTATTTATTCAATAGCTAACATATGACAGTGCACTGTACATATATCTAGAAAATGTTTTTGCAATAGGTACTAAATTTTAGTCAAATAATAATTTATGTATTTATACCATTCAAACTGTGCATCCAGAACAATTAAACTATTAAATGAAATAATTGAATATTAGCTGTTCATACAGCATCATTATTAAGTCTGATTATATTATAAAGATTTATACATTAGGTCCATAAAATGTGCAATACATATGTGCTAATGCCTTACTCCACAAACAATATCACTTTTATTTTCAGTATCAAATCACAGTGTGGTTCTCAAGCCAATTTTTTCTTTACAGAGTGTATTTTATTCTAAAAATTTCCTGCCTATTGCTCTTTTTTATAAATAACTTTGAATTACTCATCTCAGTTCTATGAATTTAGTAAAGAAGTATCAAATTCAGTTATTGACATTTTTATTCTTTCATGTATTTATGAGTTAAAAAGTATAGCTGGGATTACCTTGTTTGTATAGTTTATATTGTTTGTATAAGACACTAAAGTCTAAATTTTGATTTATTCATTTACAGACCTCACAGTTGTTATTCATCAACTTAATAAAGTATACATTATAGAAAATTTTTAATTTCATTTGTTAATGAAAAGAAACAGACTCTGAAATGATTTAATTTTTGATCCATCCATCAATTTGTTTTGCTCACTTAATGCAGTTTCAGAGTTAAGTGGACATAAAATACAACCTGGAAATAGGCAGGAGCCACCCTTTGCAAAGCATCAGTTCATCATTTTCCATACCAAATCAGGTTTTAGTTCTTAATTACATGTTACACATAAATCTTGGGGGATAAGGGAGAAAACCTTATATTCTTAGACAGAAATGCTTGAATTGGTAGGAAGATTGTATACAATTAACAATGACAAAGGCCTAGACCCTTGAAAGTATGAGATAGAGGTGCTAACCAATAAGCCTAAGTATCACTTTACATAATTTTACATTAGGTTTATTTATCAATGAGGGTATAATATAAGCTGTATTTCCTGTTAAATGCACAATTTCAGATGGTTTATTTACTTTTGACATTCTCCTGATACCAAACATAAAGATAAGAGCTAGAAATATAAGTTACCTAAAAACGGTACTGCAAGATTAGTTAAAAAAGCTGAACTGTAACCTATGAGGCTTATGTATTTACAAGTAAGTTTTAAGTTAAGCTTTTCTAAAAACAAAGGGAAGTATGGTGAAGAAGGAATTTGCTATAGTTTATTAACACCCACACTGTTTTAAATTAGAAAGCCTAAAAGGATAAATGGAGAAGAAAAAGTGTTAGTTGAGTGGACAAAGGGTATTTAAACTTCAACATAATCAAAAATGCTAATAATTGTTAAGTCCAGAGGACAAACAATAAAGGTTCCTTTATATTTAAATATTAATTCAAAAGGGAGTCACAATAAGACAGAGCAAGAAAAAACAGACATCCAAAGAGACTTAACTGTACTTTAGAAACTGTTATGCTACTCAAACACAAACACAAAATCCCGAAATATCCAAACAATGCTCACTAGAGTGGGATATTACCATCAAACCCTGGCTAGTTATGAGGGCAAACATGCAAGCTTGACAAAATACAATATTTATTCTTAACAAATATTCAAATTTTAGGTCCCTACAAAGATGGCTAACGAGGGATGATGTGGTTAGAAAAGAAGTGAGGAAGTCACTAACCTGTACAGAATTCAAACTAGTTCAAGAAGGTGTTATGTGCTCTTTGTTTTTAATGGTGTAAGGTTGTTGATGACTATGAGAAAAAATATAATCAACTTTTGACAATTTTTAGAAAGTATATGGATTATATTTCATTATAACTTTCCTAATAGCTAGCCAAATTACCTTGATGGACTGGATTGTGTTGTTTTGTTTGAGAAACAATATATTAGTATTTTAAACAGTTCTATAATAATTTACTTCTTATTCTTGTTTCAGCTGCTCCCATTAGGGGTTGCCACAGTGGATCATCTTTTTCCATATCTTCATCTCTTCTGCATCTTGCTCTTTGCAGTCTTCAGTTTCCTTCAGATTGACTTTTCTGCATAGGATGTAATCTACCTGTGTGCATCTTCCACCACTCTTGTACATAACCCTATGTTCCTCCCTCTTCTGAAAATACATATTCACCACAGCCATGTCCATCCTTTTTACAAAATCCACTACCATCTGACCTTTTTCATTCCCCTCCTTGACACCATACCTACTCATCATCTCCTCATTTCCTCTGTTCCCTTCACCAACATGTCCATTGAAAGCTGTTCCAATCACCACTTTCTGTCCCTTAGGTACACTGTTCATCACTTCAGCCAACTCACTCCAGAAATCTTCTTTCTAATCCATCACACACCCAACTTGCAGGGCATATGTACTAACAACATTCATCATCACACCTCCAATTTCCAGCTTCATAATCATTACTCTGTCTGACACTCTTTTCACTTCCAAAACACCCTTGACATACTGTTCCTTCAGAATAACCCCTACCCCATTTCTCCTCCCATCCACATCATGATAGAACAATTTGAATCCACCTCCGATCCACCTGGCCTTTCTCCCCTTCCATTTAGTCTCTTGATCACACAATATATCAACCATCTCCATCATATTGGCTAACTCTCTACCCTTACCAGTCATACTGCCAACATTCAAAGTTCCTACCCTCAGTTCCACTCTCTTTACCTTCCTCTGAACATGTCTACCACCTCTTCTTCTCCTTCTTTGGCCAACAGTTGCCCAATTTCCACCAGCACCCTGTTGGCTAACAATACTGGTGGCGGTCATTGTTAACCCTATCTGGTTTGGAAATCTGTATTGTTGTCCACATGTTGATCTAGCAAAATTTTACATCGGATGCCCTTCCGGATGTAACCCTTCCCATTTATCCGGGATTGGGACTGGCACGAGGAAACACACTGGTTTGTGCATCCTCTGTGGATGGGTTTCTATAATAATTTGCTAGCTATATAAAAGTGCTGCATATCCCTTTGGACAACCCTCATACACAATAAACTAACAGTAATCAGTCTTTAGTATACCAATTTGTATTTTTTTCAATTTGATTAACAACCTGAAACAATCTTTAAAATTCAAAATTCTTAATGCAAAAGTAAATCCATTCATTTTTAGTAGGGTTGCTTTCTTACTTTTACTGTTGTTGTTTTGCATTTATGAACACACATGGATAGGTTTTTTCCTACCTGCAGTTCTTATCCCTTCATTACAAAACTAAAACAAGACCATTCCATCAGTTGAACTGGATTAAGTGACTTAAATACAAAAGGTGAGAGTTAGACTTTCACACAGGTATCACACATATTTAATAACAAAAACACACCCTGAAGTCACACATAAAGGTTAAAAGTATTAATTCTTTACAATAGTGTTGATTGTATTGAAGTGACATTGAGCAAAGGGATAAATGTTAAGAACCAATACAGTGTATTGCATATCAAAGCAAAGTTTTATTGTATGTTGAAATAAAGAAACAAAGAATTGACAGCTTTATATGTAAGAACTCAAAAGACTAATTGAAAAAATACAAAGCACAAAGCACATTAGGTCCTTTACCTGTGACCACACATGTATTTTATATATATAAACTCTTTACAACAACCATCATTTTCAAAGCACCTCTTTTCAAAGTTTAGTGGGAAGATCAGATAAGAAGAATTAACTCATTCAAAAAAATGTAACAAGAGTTCACATAATAACAGATAATACACTAATAACAGATAATAAGGTAAGGTATAACTCTGTGGTTACTTGAGATGAAATCAATAGTAAAATCAATATAAATTTGTAACTGGTTAGGGGTGTTAGTAAGCCTCAAACCCCAGAAACAATATCTCCCTGCATTAATCTGATCTTAAAATACAGGATTTTTATTTCCTCCAACACCTTCCAAGAATGAATACAGCCAAAATAGCATAACAATACATAAAATCAACCATCTTTTTCTCCTTCAGATGAGCCTTGCCCACTACCTCCCAATTCTGACTTCTTCAAATGAGATAGTGGAACTTCTTTAAACCAGACCTGGCGTCATGGCATTAGTTGTTCAGAGTATTTCCAGGTTATGTGGAAACCAGGGTAGTCCTCCTCTGGCAGTGTACTGTGGCAGTACCCAAGGGCCCCAGCAGAGCTGCACTTCCAGATTCCCAATTCCAATGCCACCCTGTGGGTATCCTAACTGGGATCAACCTAGAGGATGACTGCCACCTGCTATGCAAGACAACAAAATGCTCCCTGTATCATACTTCGCTCAGCAAATCCTTTATTCTTCACTCCCTACTGGTTAGGGAGTGTTAAAGCCTCCTCACAGTCATTTCACTATGGCCTCCTGGCTAGGAAAGGAATCATCTCCCGTCAGTCATAGCTGGGATGCCTGTGCTTCCTCTAAGGTATTTACAAAGTATATTTTATTCAAGTAAATAAGCTTACCTCAAAATGAGACAGTGGGTCGATAACAATGAAAAGTGACATTTTTGACAGTGTTTGTCTTTACTGAATATATATTATACATACTTTTTGTTTTGGAGATGAAATCAGTATGGCTTCTACCATATTAAACTGTATATATTAAACCACACCATCTGTCTATAGCAGTTTATTCTAATAATTACTACATAAAATAACTTTGCACGCTCCCATCCATATATAAAAATTAACGTGAGGTAATGCCAGTTCTCTTATAAGCTGCACAGGCTACACCTATCTGTAGAAAACATAAATACTTGTTTTCACTTAGAATTGTAATTTTACCCCTCAAAACTCAAAATGAATAGTAGCTGTAAATACTTGAAGATATAGCTGTGTCAGAGACATATGCTTTGTCTTTCTTGAAGTTCTTTTAATGATGCATTGCCAACCATTTAGTAAATGTCTGTATTGGAATATTTAAAATCTTCATACCAGAAATCATGTGCCATTTTAGTGGCAACTGAGAAAAGGAACATACTATTAGGATATAATCACTTAAGCTTCACAAGCCGACAGAAATAAAAGAAGGTCCACTTTGTGCAGTTTAATACCGCCTCTTTGCCTCATCTTGGTTGTAATACTGTTTTAAAATTCTGCATTAAAGGCATACAAAATGAATTATTTCATTTTAAGTATAATATTTATGTAAGATCATCTCTTGGCCCAAGTAATTATTTTCTGATTAAATTAATTCCACAAGGCAAATAGAAACAAATTTAAAAAAACAACAATGGAAGTATCTAAGACTTACTTCTTTTATCCCCCAGGTTTAATTTATCATATTATAACTTTATTATACAATCAAATTGCAAAATACCTCATTTATTTGTCGGATCACTTGCTACAGCACCATTATAACTGCTTTAACAATAACTCCAAATGATATAACATTTTGTGTACTTCTACAATATGAACTCAACTTTTTTGCTACTCTACAGAAAGTTTTCTTTTTCCCAATATTTGTTGGTATGCTTACATGTGCTCAGAATATAATTTTATTATAAAATAACCATCTGGCAAACTGGGACCATAGATGGTGGCAAAGTGGTATTGCTGCTTCCTTGAAACAAGGGGACTGAGGTTCAAATATTTGGTGTTCCCTAAGTGGAGTTTACATCTTCTTTTTATATTCATACGGGATTTCTTTGGGTTCTCTGGTTTCCTTCAATGGTCGCAAGACATGCAGGTCACCTGAACTGATGATGCTAAAGTTGCCGCTGATGTGTGTGTGTGTGTGTTTCTGTCTTTTGCTTACTGGTTTAGGCTCCATGACCCTGCTTTGCATAAGCTGTTTTGGAAAATGGATGGATGGATCATAGACTGAGATTTCTTGTTTTTAATACATTTGAGAATTTATGAATTTACTTTTAATGCATACATGCATAAAATGGTCATACTTATTTTGACTAAATGGATACTTTTTGTCAGAAAGCATGAAATGTATAATAATAAAGTACAGATATATTGTCAGTGAAGTTGTTTTATTTAGCATTTTTACTTTACCAAAGATACACAATTCAGGCTGCAAAAAGTTACATATAGCTAATACTTTCGTTGTATCACACATTGCATTTTTATGACAAGTTAAATCCTCTAGAGTAAATAACATTAAAGTAATCCAGTTTATTGATTCAGGAGTTTTGGCTTTTTTTTAAAACTTGTCTTACTCTTCTGGACAAAACTATGATATAATATATAAGAGACTTGTCTACTTGTGTGAGTCATTCAGAGTAAGTGAAACAGAGACCTTTGTGCTCATAATAGATTTTTCTGGTGTAAAAACTTCATGTTCACACCTTGTATTATGGCGAAAAGAAACAAGATATCATTCAGAACAGATTAGATTTGTGAAATAAAGGGAATATTTTTCTGACAAACAATGTAATTGACCAATACAGTGTGTCTTTATGGGAATCTTGGGTTTATATTACTGGTCCCAGAATGAATATTGCTTATTTTCTTGTTTGCAAAGAAAGCCTATCCTTTGTAAAAGCTGTAAACACTGACTGAATAGAGCTAAACATGAACAAAATTACCTCAGTTAGATTAAGGTGTAATGAATATAGGCGGAGGAGAGGTTATTTCACTTTTTAATAGTGAAGTTATTACTCTGTAGAATGTATTGATGAAACACATTATGGGATCATATTCACTGGGTCTTGACCTATAATTTTTATATGGAAGATAAAGGACTCCCAGACATTTCCCTATAATTAGAGGACATTTTTCTTCTACTGAATTACGTGAACAGTGGCACCATAATGATCAGATTAGTACTTAATCTGGCAATCATAGGGGCTCCATATGATCTTAGGGTTATAAAATACTGGTAAGATGAATATACAAATGAGGGTTTCATACTTAAAAGCACAGAAATGTAATTTCAGCCTGTTGATATGGCTGACACCTGGGCCAGCAAGTGGGATCCCCATGTAATTGGCAAAATAGCATTGGTGCTGTGCTGGAATTACAACAATTCTTTTAGTCACCAACCAGATTGATTAAATGGCATGAACGTGTCCAAAAATAGACTAAAGATTTTTATAATGATGTGTAGAGCATTTTGTGGAAAGAACCAAAAACAAACCTTTAAAACTGAATGCGTATTTACTTACATGCTATTGTGCAATTAAATTGTTATTGAATAATAAATGTAACTTTCATTTAAGCAAAAGAAATAGGCCTTAAATAATAGTTTATGATCCCATTTCTGTACACTTATAATTCCTGTTAAAACCATTGGGTCTCATTCATGAAACATGGTTAGAACAAAATTGTTTGTAAAGGGGAAATGTGGTATTTATCAATGTTTTAGTAAGGACCATCTTGTTTATAAAAACAAATGGATCATATACATGCTCAGGACAAAGCATTAGTCCGTGTGTAAATAATGAAAAGCATGATGTATGAATGCCAATTGCACAAAATACATTTTAAAGGAATAAATATAATAAAAACACTGTATAAATATGCGAATAATTATAATAATAATAACTTCATATGTACTATGGTTATTCAGTATTTCCTTATAGCACTGTGGAGGAATTTTATCACACTTCTTGCAGAATTATAGAATTAAATTGAATTGTTGACACCTGTTCATTTTTTGGCATAAAGGGCCTGCTATGGTTTCTGACACACATCTCAAGAGGTTTAGTTTGACTAGTGTATGTGGTGTCACAACTCAGTTTTTCACATGACAGTGTGTTTGGGACTCACATTAGTCTCACTCTGTGAATTTAGTGTGATTGTCTGAGCAGGGGGAGTAGGGTAGCCCCCCTCTGTGAATCTTGCATGATCATCAATGATGAAGTGGGGTTGTCCCACACAATCACCATTGTTAGATGAAACATGCCCAATTGCCAGAGCAGGGGTAAAGGTTATTGTCCAGAATCAGCTGTGATCTGTTTGTAATTCTATCGCAATGAATCGCGTTTTGTTGTTAGAGCGATGGTTGGTAAACTGGGGACAGAGTTTTGATCAAGGCCGGCTGTGATCCACCTGCAATTCTGCCATAGCCCACAAGTTGGGAAACAATACTAGACCATTCATTAACTCTAAGCATCTAATTGTTTAACCATTCGTTACATCCACTGGCACAACGTCCAAAATGCAAGACTCTCAAGTGGAATCTGTCTTTAGTTCAGCAACAAAGTAAAGAGCGACAGCAGAAACACATGAATCAGGAAGTGTGGTTGATGAGCCAATATTAGGCATAGTGGGAAATTTGAGTAAACACAGTAACCAGCAAGGTTTAAATATTTTACTATGTATGGTGAATACACATGCATATTCTGTGAGTCATTTGGCTAATTGTTTTCTCTTGTCATTGGAAAGTCTATTTGTGCCTTGGAATTTTCTTCTGTGGAGGGTTCTATGTAAAATAATGATTCATACCTTACTGGCATTGACAAAAAATGTGGAAGTGCAAATTGGCAAAGGTGAGTTGTACTGTACAACACAACCACTGGTTATGAAAACCTTTACTTCTGAAACCATAACCTTTAGTTTGCATCATGTTAATCTGACTATATGGGTCACATGGTTATCAGGATTAATTTAAGAGATGTGTGCTACTATCCTCTACGTCAAGTGGTTTTAATTTGTATGTGAATCATCTTGTGAGTCAATTTTAAATTTAAATGCTTTTTTTCCTGGCTTCTTCCCGCAGGCCAGTTTTTTCATGGTAACTTAAACAGGTCTGTTTCTACTGGTGCCTTATAAAGGCATACTTTCTAGCTAGTACTAAATCCTATGGCAGTAGACTTCTGTGTGCAACTACTGGAAGAGCACACATGGAGCATAAGGCATACACAGTACCTCTGACAACTGTTGGACACTCAGACTCTTACACCAATACCCTGATTGTAGGAGGGGTGTTACATCAACTGATTTTCTAACTAAAGTATAAGTGTGGCTTCTATTTTTTTTTCCTTACTTCATTTTGTCTATCAGTGAACGAACAATAAGAATTTTTGTAACCTCACCAAAGAGACGTCTATGCTTGGAATTTAACTACTTTCTTAAGTGCTGAATGTAATTTAGGTGAGCACATGTGGCATCATTAAACCATAGGAATTTCTTTTTAATTTAATCTAGATTTTGATTTTAGGGCAATTACTTTATTTAAAGCCTGTCTCAAATATTGTATCTAGTTATTTATAAAGAGATTCACATGAGATACATACTGTATCTGCACTCTTACTGTTTTTTGTTAATAAAATATTATTTATTTGTTTCCATTGGTTGAATATACTTCTTTGTTTTTAATTTTTATTTTCAATTGCTTAAAATTTCTTTTCACTATTTTGGTGGGATCATTATGGTTTTCTATCTGAAGATGCTGTCAGTTTGTGTGCCTGTTTAAATGGGGATCACCATTTTGTGTATTTGGTTGTTATGATGCCGTGATTTTATATATAAAATTGGCACTGACACTGGCCAAGAGTTTGAACTTTGAAATTTAAACCCTAAAAGAATGAATTTGCAAAAGACTTGGCTTGAGCTGCATAAATATTTTTTGGTTGTGACTTTTCTCTGCCCCATTGTGTTTTGAAGACTGGTATTATTTATTGACAACCATTACTATTGTTTTTAACCATCATTTTGGGAAATCCCTCAAATTTGGATGGCTTTACTTTTGTCTGCCACTCAATTAAAAATTTTACCATTCATGACAGCTAGATGCTTAATGTTCCCAGTTGTTATCAGTTCATTTATTGGCAAAAGCATGACTCTTTCAGTAATATTTAAGAACATCTGGAATTATTTAATTAGCAGCATGGATAACTGTATTTTCAATATAAAAACTGTTTGTGACATTTGGATGTAATAAGACCTTAGAAACCACTCTGCAAAGTAAGTAAGGGCAAGAAAACATTTTCTGAGAATCTTTTTCAACTTCTGTGATTATCCAAGACCAATCCAATAATTATTTTTACAAAAACTCAGTGGGAAAGTGATATACTATATTATCTCAAATAGGACAAACTAATAGTAATATAATTGTACTTAATATGGCATTTTCAAATTCAATACCATAAAATTGCTAAAATCATTGAGAGGACATAGAAAATGGTAGGTCAACAATAGATCAACATTAGATCAATGTTAAAAAAATCAGTGCAAATTTGTTGTTAGTCCTTATAGTGTTACATTTATGCTGTAAACTAAAACCACATTGCAACTAAGATTTAGGTCTTTACCTGTAAAGACAGGTTTCAAAAAGTACATAGGCATCTTGGTTGTGCAGCATTGCTTTGTGCAGTCTTTAAATTACCCACTCGAACAACTATGTAAAGTATGGAATTAACCACAATTAAACTTAAGGCATGTTACTAACTCTCCAACATAGCCAGATGTATAAAAGTTGTTTGTCTCATGTATTCAACTTCTAAAGCACTTTAATTGACAAATTCAACAGAATTGCATTTTCCTACACGTACAAGCATTAAACCAACTTGCCTCAATATTACACTACATTACTTCAACTTCAATGGAACATGAGAAAATGGGAATTTCAAATTCGAAGGTAAGTATTCTACTGAAGAATGCTCTGAACATGGGTCTGTTCTGTTAAATGTAAATGCTCTCTCCTGAATCATGTAAAGACCTAATAATAAGATTATTTGGAGACAATATAAGTCACACATTTTCCAATTCAGTGGAGGATAGAATAACAGATGCGCAGTAATTCTCCAATAATAAGTCAAAGCATATTACTACTCAAAGTTCACCCTTGCACACAAAACTGGAATGTTAAGTCAATAAGTCTCCAGTATATTTATTAGCACTCAATTAACAAGGGAGCCTCGATCTATACATTTAGTACTGCGGATACTGTCACAATCCTCCTTTTTTCATTAAAAATGTCTTTATTGTTGAAGATATGTTGTGCCATTCTGACACTAGTTTGTTAAGTTATGGACTCTAATATTTTGTGGGTCCATTGTTATGACACCATTTACCGGTAGCTGGGGGTGCAGTCTCAGAAGTCCTGACCTCATCAGTTACTGACATTTTTAAGGGGTGACACTAGTGGCCATTTCCTATTTGAGTTTGCAGATAACTTCCTAAAAGATTAGTGCAATTCTTTTCTTTCTCTCAGTAATATAACTTTTTGGCAACATTTTTTGACCCTGATTTTGTTTTTTTGGCTTGTTGAAAGTTCGGATTAATCATTGGTTTTGATCTCTGTGTGTATCATCGACTATGTCAACACTTTCTGGCCCTCCTCTTTAAAAAAAATGCAGTCATTTCATTTGAGATAGAAATTTGGATTGCTGCAGTATCTGACCCCAAGATGAGACACGTTTTCCATGACATTCACGATTATCATAATTAGGGGACCTACGTAATTTAATGACTGAACTTGAACAACTTATCTATGTAATAACATGTTTGATGATATAGTGTCACTAGTTAAAAAACTTAAAACAATTAAAGGAGAAATGGGAAGTACAAGCAAGAAAATTAATTTGTTAATAGATATGAAAAATAACACTTAGTAAATAACATAGAAGATTCTGCTTATTTACAAGTTGGTATGGTGGGACATAATAGTCAAAATTCCTGTAAGAATTTCTTACTGATTCCCAGATTAGCCAATGGATTCAGGAGCAGCAGCAAACTTAATCAATTTTGTTCTTGTTGAGGCTTTGCATGTGGAAAGCACTACTTTCTTTATTATTTATTTTTCATTCCATCAGATAATTTGTCTCTACCTTGGCTCCAAAGATACAACCCTACTATTGACTGGAGAATAAACTATGTAATGCAGTGGAGACCTTTCTTTAAATATCATTGCTTAAACAAGGGGTTGACAATTTTTGTATGTAACATCACACCTACCTTACCCTCAGGATAAATGTATTTAGTAAAAAAAAAGTACATTTTTAGAACTTCTGCCACATCATAAATTTGATTGCACCATAGAACTACTCTCTAAAGCCCCATTACTCAAAGGGCAGATTTCTGAGTAACCAGAGCCTGTTGTAAGATTAAATGTCTGAATACGGGTTTGTACTGTATAAGTTTTCAAGTATGCTTCTTAGTAAACAGACTATTTTTTTTGGTGAGATCAGGAATTGAGGGAAGCTTTTGGAGCGTGTGAGCAGTGGCTTTCAGTACAGAGAAGTCTGGTTCTGTTTTTGTCTCGACTGAAAATTAACAATGACAAAGAAACTCCTGCCAACGACCCACCCTGTGAGTGTTTATTCTGAAGTGTAGAGGAACAAGAAGTAAAGAACCCTAACTTTGAGTGGCGATTATTATTAGCATACACTGGTGGCAGCAGAGACTTCAGATAAATGCAAGCTAGCAAAAAGAGGACTAATTTTACATTTTTTGGAGCCGCGTCTAGTTATTACAGCTTTTATGTACCGTTTCATTTGAAATGAGAGCATTTAAACTGTGATGGCTGATGAAAAGCAGCGCGGCACCAGCTCAGCTAACCTACTGGCAGTAGAAGATGCTGTACAGCAAAAAAAAATTATAAAATTTCCCCTTTTCATCCTTGTTTATTCAAATAACTGAGTCAACTGTCTTTGCAAAGTATGATTTAAAACATACATATGATTTACTCAGATTTCAAAAGGGTAACAGTGAAAAACCTCACTTAATACTTCAGACAGTCACTATATAAAATAATGCCCTATAATTTGGTAAATGCTCTTGCAGTTTTTCAATTGTTTGTTAATTAATTATTTTATAATGTGTTGGGTATATATGCATTGGTTTACATAGATTTTCATCTATTTTCATCATTTCTAAGGATTGTGACACTCACATTTAACACCATAAAGGACGTCTTACAATATTTACAGGAAAATCACATTTTTGTTAAATTAGAAAATAGCAAAGTTCACCAGGAGAAGGTTTGTTTCTTAATTATGAAATTTCCCATAAGTGGCTGGCAATGGACAAATTTAATATACCCACAATTTATTCCGGAAACTACCTGTGAGTGTGAAACTGGTTCAATGATTTTTTTGGTTTCTCAAATTATTATTGCCACTTCATTAAGAATTTAAGTTCAGTTAGTGTCCCTGTTACTTTCTTAACAAAGGATTGGCAGAAAAAGCTTAATTGTCCCATAGAACCACAAAAGGCTTTCATGAATCTTAAGTCTATATTTACTAAAGCACCTGTATTAAGATATCTGGATCCTAAAATACAGTTATTAGTGGAGACAGATGTCAAATCGGAGTAGGAGCATCATTATTGCATAAATTTCAAGACACTGGTTTATTTTGTCCCCATGCTTTCTTTTCGAAGAAACTTTTCTCTGAAGAGCAGAATTATGATGTTGGCATCAGAAAACTTTTAAATATCAAACTATTTTTCAAGGAGTGGAGGTGATAGCTTGAGGGAACCACTTTTCCGCTTGTTATTTACATTAATCACAAAACTCTTACATATTTAAATGATGCAAAAAGATGAAATGCTTGTCAAGTGAGGTGGGGTCTGTTTTTAGCTACTTTGATTTCACAATTGTTTATTGGTCAGGAGACAGAAATGGAAAAGCAGAAGCTCTGTCTAGGATTCATGAATCAGATGAGGTACCCACAGACCCTGAAACCATCCTTTCACCACAAAAATAAATAAATAAATAAATAGAACCCTAAGGTTACACTCACTTCATCTTTAGAGAATGTAGAAGGGTTCATAAGGTCTGATAATACCCCAAATCCAAAAAAGGTCCCACCAGAGAAATTTAATGTTGCTCCAGAGTTGAGGAGCAGAGTGTTATGTTTTACCAGTGAATGTTCTGTGCGTTCTGTTTATACTTCTTTTTATGTCTTTTATGTTTAATTTAAAGTGATATTTATATATTTATAATAATTATTTAGTTTATGTTTATAATAATTAATTTTGTTTAGTTATGTTTCTAGGTTTGTATTGATGTTCTGTTATGTGTCTTAAACTTTGTGGATGGTTCCCCAAGAGGTGGGACCACCTATCTGTTTTTGTATTTAACCTCCTCGAGCCCTATCAAATGCCATCCATTTTATACACTTGGTGTGGTTAGTTCTCGAGTTTTTTGTGATTTATTTATTGTTCTCCTAATGCCTGACCTCTGCTTTGTTTTTGACTACACTTTTTGGATTATTATATTGTGGACTTTGTTAGCTGCAAGATTGCATTTTACAAAAACATTCATTTGTGCCATTTTACACTCTTTTCAGCATTGTGTATAAAAGCATCTTTCATAAAATATATACAGCCAAAGGATCACAGTGTCCCTTTCTGTGATGGGGGCATTTGCTACAATTTTGAGACTTATTAGTTGTTGTGACTAATTTCTACTCTCCCCCTGAAGCTAGCATGTTTATCCTGGGAAATATCTGATTAGCCCCTCACTGGCTAATATGAAGTATCGGTGTGGAGTCATAAATTTGCCATGTTTGGTCTAGCTGGAGTTTGTCAGTCTTTTAATGATGCTAAATAGTTATTATTGCTGGGAAAACATGAATAAGGATAATCCTGACTATATAGCTGTCTGTGAAACTTGTTGTAGAGTGAGGTCATAATAAGGGTTCACTATTAGTTTATTACGTGCTATCCTAGCACCTAATTGTTCATGAGAAAATGTCTCCATCTCCAAGGAGTTTACAATATATTAATGGTAGTAGACTGTTTTTCAAAATATGTAGACTTTATTTTCCTTCAAAAATGAACAAAACATTTAATGCCTACAAGGTTTTCCATAACCTGTAATTTAAGACAGAGATTCACAATTTGTATCCTAATTACAACATTTTACATCACCCTGCCTTACATACAGTATTTCACCAATTGAATTGGTCTGGTCTCCAACCTTGGATATTAGATTTTCTTTCTGTCTCCTCCTCTGTTTCCAGCATTGCTGAGTACTTTGCTGTTAGGAAAGTGACAGCTGGTTTGAAATTGCGGGAGCCTCTGCCAAGTGGTTTGTGGATCAAAAATGGAGAGCAGCTCTGGTATTTAAGATTGGGCAGCAGATTTGGCTTGCTCTGCAAGATATCTGAAAATGGGTACCTGTAACCATGATTTATTGCACCCCATATGATTAGGAGAAGAGTAGGTCCTGTTTCATATAGTCTGTATTTTAAGATACAGTTGGAACCAGTTCAGTAGTCTCAACTATACCTCACATTCCTCTTCTCCATCTGTTTCTATGGATGACAGAGAGGAGTTCAGTCCATTTTGGACTCTCCATGTCAATGTTTCTACAATGGAATTCTTACAGTAGTTCACTGAAACGCTTATGATACTGAGGATTCTTCTTGGATACGTTTCATGAATTTTCATGCTCCTCAGCTATTGTCAAAGTTTCATGCCCACTTTCCTTCTACTTCCAATAGAAACATCCTGAAGACACACCATAGGAGGAGGAAGATGTTATGATATTGCTTTATTGTTTTTTTCAGAGTCTTTTCTTGCCAATTTTCTGCTCTTTACTCATCCCTTATTAGAGTTTGGATTATTGGAATTCCAAATATTTGGCTGTTTTTCAAATTAAAAATTACTTTAATGTTATTGAAATTTTTTGTGCCATTCTAATACAATTTTGTTTACTTATGGGCACCACTGTTTTGTGACCTTTTCATTAAGGCATGGCTTCCTGGTTGCTGGGGTGTGATCTAAGAGGTTGTGACATGTAATCAGTTTCTGGCAGGACAAAAGGATGACAGTTGTGGCCATTTTCAAACCAAGTTTGTGGATAACTTTTTAAAAGACTAGTACAATTCTTTCATTTTTTTCTCTCAGGCACATGACTTGTTTTGACCAGAAGTATTGCTTTTTTATTTTTTCACTTTTTGAAAGTAGTTTGACCTTTGAGTTGAATTTTTGCATTTGTCTTTAACTAAATCTCATTTTCTAGTCCTCCTCTTTCAAAAAATGCTTTCTCTCCATTTTTGTGCTTGTGTTGCTGTGCTGTTTCTAGAGCACTATGCTCACATTCTAGGCTTATGGCCATGTAGCATCTCTTCCTTCCCAAAACTGTTATGTTTAGCTTTTCTCTCAATTCTAGTGTGGTATACTTTTCAGATTGTTTTGCAATGGTACTTTCCTTTTCCCTGTGCCATACATGGTGTGCTTTTCTCCCCGGCAAATTGTTGGCAATCCTTCATAAATCCTTCATTAAAAATATCTTTCTGATTTAGACTTTTTAAAACTGTTTCCACTGATCATTGTGAAAGCAAGCTAAGTCAAGACTGGTACTGAGGTGCTGTTCAAGCTCATCAGCACATGAAACAAGCCTTTAGATGCAAAGAGTGTGGCTGCACAGAAATTAAATTTAAACAGATAAAAAGAGTCATGACTGGGAAGTCAGAGTAATAACTGCCATTGAAATCCAAATATTTACCAAAAAATCAAAGTCAAAAGGAATAGCAATAGTAATCAAGACTGGAATTTAAGAAAATAACATACACAAACCTCTTTTGTTAATCTGCAAACTCACAAGATGTCAACTCTCACACTATTGCAGCGGTGATGTAACAATGTGCAGCATCTGGTGCTATTCCCCAGCAACAAATTGATGTATCCAGAAGAAGGCAGCACAAAATGGTGGTATCCGCCAAAAAAACAAAATCTCGGCACAGTAAGCCTTCGAAGAAATGTCATGAATCATAACAGTCATAACAATATGGCAGGATACCATTTTTGTGTCTCCTAATAACGGAAGGATTCCATGAAGCAGGTGTACCAGGGGAGTTGAAATAAAAAATCTACACATAGCAGCAGGAAGGCTCACTGGGTTATGATTGGCCTTCTGCTATGTATTATATTAGGTAGACCTCTCTGAATTCCCTCTTCCTTTAAATAGCAATTAAGGGTCAAAACTACAGGGATGTCTTCAGTAGCCCTTAAGTTCTAGAAGGCAATCTTGACACTGGGAATGTATTTAATGACAGAGTCAACTTTGAATCTGGAGTGGAATGGGGCCAAGGACTGGCATGGTTACAAAAAAGAGCCCACAGAGGATGACAAGGGTACAGCAGTTTGCCTGGAGAAGTGTTCACTTGACAGTAAGTGCTTTAAGGACCCAACATGTTAGTAAAGGACAAATCCATTGTAATAAGGCTTATTGGGCAGCTGTTTATTTTTTCACCTTGTTTATTGTGTTTTATATATCCTCATGGTGTTTAACCCTCCCAAGTGTTCTTTATTATTATAATAAATTAAAACATTGTGTACTGTTTGCTCCTTTGCTTATTGTTTGGGCTTGAGGACTAGTCATGAATGTGTTTATTGGCCACATAGTTTGTTCTATTCTTCTTATACGTCTTCCCGTGTTGGATTTGGTTATTTTCTTATTTTAAAAGAGTGTGTGTTAAGAAGTTAAACTTACAGCATATTTAAAATATTCTTATTAAAATAGGAAATATATGAAGTTAAACTTTGTATTTGTACACTATTTTATTTTTACATATTTTATCAATAATTTTAATTTATGTAAACTCATTTATTGTTTCTATTTGGTTACTTATATTTTTTATATGCATGTTACATCTAAAATTAACTTATTGTTCAAGTGATGCTTATTATAATTGTAATTATAGTAGCTAGTTTATCACAATTATATATTTTTTGTCATTTTAATTACTTTTTGTGGATGATGAATATTATTTTGTAACCAATACAGAGTTTTCAAGCAGCAGGAAAAGGTTTGACTACTGCGGTTGTATATGAACGTAAGCTTTGTAATTCAGCATTCTTGTAGAAAGCAGCTTTCTTTGGGGAAAAAAACACTCAATTGCATTCAACTTTACATCTGGAATGCAAGCAAATAAAGGTACACAATAGACCAACTGATTAGTGAAAAGACATGAATCAACATCTTGAGTTCCTCTGCAAAGTGCAGAGATCAGCTTTGCAGTGCTAAATAGGGAATCAAATGAGGCCATATTACATCATGAAACTACACTTCAAAGAATGTCTGTATTTGCTTATAACTCTTTCAGATATGTGCATATCTTTCTATGAAGCACTAAACAAATAATTCTAAGGGACTAATAGGATAGACATTTAAATCTTGCAAGGGAATGTTTTTAGAGGAGATGATGGCTTAATATAATACCTTGAAAACATAGCCACTTTTTACATATAGTAAATATAATAAAGTATTGTTTCCCAATACACAAATAATAGAGAAGCTATTTAGG
>JANRMT010062791.1:11556556-11582787 GCA_026402145.1 Polypterus bichir lapradei
TATCTATCTATCTATCTATCTATCTATCTATCTATCTATCTATCTATTTCCTTAAAGTTGTGTCCTTGGCGATCTTAATAAATATGAGTATATAACCATAAATGTACTTAACAAGAAGAGCACAAGCTGAAGACTGCTTGACAAAAATAAAAAGAAGTGAACACACATCTCTGCTTCACCCTCTCTCTTTCCAATAACTATAATGTAGCATCTTTCGACAATACATCAACCAATGAATGCATAATAAAAAACGTAAAAAGAGTTCATAGGCTAGTACAATATAAATGACTTTCAATGTAATCAGTTTCATGGCACTAACCTTTAAATAATCAAAGATCTACACCTATAGTAAAATCATTACAGAAATTACACTTTGTGCCTGACCTTTTAATCAGAATGTAAACCAGAAGGTGCCTTATGTCATGCACACCAAAATAGGGAAACAAAATAGTGAGACAGATTCTCATTTAGAAACTGCAGGTAATACAAGTACATCCAAATCTCTGGTTTTTATTTCTCCTTTTTAAAGTCTTCAAATGCTTTGGGCCTGTCTGTGAGTAATGGCAAGTCAGAAACTGATTAATGGTAACAAAGTGCAGTTACATCTACTGTTTTCAAGTAAATAATGTACCTCACCGGTTGAACTACTTAACCATCATTTATGATCACGAGCAAACACAGAGGAAACTTGAGATTATTTACTTGTTTGCAGTGTTCACAATTCATGGTATGGACAGACCCTCAACAAAATCCCTTGAAAAAACATAAGAGTCAATTTCCTTTCTATTTGGGGTAGCCAGGCAATGATGTCCATAAAACTGTTGAAAAAGCTCACTTGACATGCTAACAAGGGCATTCTACTACTTGTAGAGTAAGCTTAAAGTTCTTAAACCTTTTGGCATGCTTGATCCCTTAGTAGTAGCTGGAAGCAATTCCTGAGGAAAATCGTCTCTGGTCTTGTATGCTCTGTGTGCTGCTACTGGGATGGTACACAAGAGAATGGTGATTATGACAAAAGACAGAAATTTGAACTATATATAGCTGCCACTTATACTATACTTCTTGTATGAAGAGGGAATAATTACATGAGGTATTATAAATTGAAAGTGTTTAAAGCAAAATTCATTTAACTTCATATCCAGTGTAAACATTACAATCTTACTCATTACTCCTACTGTGAATTATGGCTAATAAGTGCACAATATTATAATGTTAGAGGTCCATCTTTTGTATACTGACAAACAAAATGGTGTCAGCTTTTCAGTGTCCAATAAGTATATTATTGGCATTATGAAGATACACAAAATAACAGTCTTCATTTGTGAAAAGAAAATACATTGAATACATTGAATACCACTCTTTGGTGGTAGATAAGTTTTAACTTATTTATTTCTTAAAAATACTCATGTACAAAAGATTTTAATTTTAAGAACTTACCTCATTCCCTGGCGTGCCAATAATATAATAAATAAAATGTTATTTTATGTAATACAAATATGTATTTGATGTGAACATTGTCAGAAATGTTTATATATGACCCTGTTTTTCAATTCATTTGAATCTGAATAGAAAAATGTATAGTCATATATATAGCTCTCCTATGACATGAAAGTGTTTAGATATATTGTTACCTGTTTAAAATAATTTTAAAATAATAAATATAGTACATTTTAAAGTTAATTAAAAATTGTTTTGAAAAAATATAAAAAATTGCATTTTATGGTAGTAGATACTGTACCCTAACTAGCCTCAATGTTACATTTGTCTGCCTGTTAACATAAATAGCCAACTCATCATATATCCTGTAACATGCAGACATGTGCAAGTTGTTGATATTTGACCAAACATCAGATTGGGTAAGATATGTAATCTAAGTGACTTTAACTGTGTGATGGTCATTGGTGCCAGATGTGGTGGATTCAGAATCTCAGAAGAAGAATTTTCAAGCGCTGCAATCTGTACAAATTACAGAGAATGATGCGATAAACAAAACACATGAAGTGAGCAGTAGTTCTGTGGGCAATAACACCTTGTTAATGAAAAAGATCAAAAGGGAACGTCCAGGCTCATACAAGTTAACAGAAAGGCCAGAAATACTCAACTAATCGTTCTTTAAAATAGTGGTGTGCAGAGGGCCATTTCTGAATGTAGAGCATGTCTTATCTTGACGTAAATGGTCGGCAGCAGCAGAAAACAGCTTGGTCTACTTTCAACTAAGAAAAGGAAGATGGGGCTACAATGGACATGTGATCACCAACCAGATTGGGAAAATGTTGCCTGATAAATCTCAGTTTCTATTAGAGAAAACAGTTGGTAGGGTCACAATCCAGTCATAGTATTATAATGGTGTGGGGGGCACACATTTGCTCTCTTATACTAGCCCTAGTTGAGCATCAAAACTGCATTTTGTGTTTACTTGTGTTATATTTGACTAATGGTTACATGTGTTTGATGATCAGAAACATTTTGTGTGACAAACATGCAAAAGAATAAGAAATCAGGAAGGGGGCAAATAGTTTTTCACACCACTGTATCTAAATGAAGAAGCTGGAGGATGAGGATATACGATCAAAATAGAAAAATGCATTGTTTAAAAAGTTAACAGGTCACACATAACTTTTGTGTGTGCTACAATAAAATAAAATTAATATCCACATACACAATAGAATGAGAAATTTTATAAATTTACTAATGTAATATCGACAATGATGAGTAGATGCATCTGTGGCAAGTTCTGCATGAATGAACAAGGCCTGAAAATCCATCAGAAACACCTGAAATGCTTGGTGCAAGGAAGTGTAGTGCAGTGCTCAAGATCTATTCCTGGTGAGACACAGGAGGATCCCAGCTCAGTGACACCCCACAGTGCCCAGAACCTCCAATTGCTTAACTCTGCCATTCAGCAACAGTTCAGATCTATCTTGCATCTCATTGTGCAGGGGAAGATTTTATTTAGTGTCCCATCTAGAAGGTCGACAGATTTCCTCCTAAAAATGGATATATTAACACCTTGTTACAGAAAGGTGGAATTTCAGGAGTTCCAGGGTTCCTAGAACATACCGGAGTTGTGACCCAGTCAATACTCCACAAGCTGGTTGAATCTTCTCTAGATGGATACTGCATACCCAGCAAGATCAAGGACCTCATCCTGAACTACTATGGGAACTTCAAGCTTAGCGTCACAACTGGGAACTTAACATCTAACTGGCACCGGCTTAAAAAAGGGATTATAACTGGGTGTACCATCTCAATTAATTTCTCTTCGCCCTTGCCATGAACGTGGTGATCAAGGCATCTGAGACTAAGTGCAGAGGCCCTCTGTCCAAGTCTGGCACTTGACAACCCCCTATCAGAGCATTCATGGATGGTGGCAGGTGGATCCTCCAGGGCCTGGAGAACCTCATTTCATGGGCTGAAATACAGTGTATCAATTTCATGGTTCAAGCTGTGTATGATGTCCTACTCAGCCCAGTTAATCTATACACCTGGGGCAAGAGTGAATCTCCAGTATGTCCTGTCTGCACCGGAAAGAGCTAACTGGAGCACATCCTCAGTAGCTGCACAATAGCCCTCATTGAGGGCCACTACCACTGGTGACATGACCAGGTGCTCAAGCCAGGGCTAACACCAGGGTCATCTGCAGCCAGAGGCACATCACCTTTATCAGTGTAGGAGAGCTGCCTCAGCCACAGCCTATAGTACCATCCAGCCTGCTCATCTTGTTATTGGACTGGGAGCTGATAGTAGGCTTGGGCAGGCCCTTGGGAGGACCACATTGAAGAGGCCAATGAGTGAAAGCAGTACTTATACCATGAGCTGATGGAGCAGTGCTATAGGAGCGGCTGGAATGCTCCTTGTGAGCACATAGAGGTGGGGTGTAGAGGCTTTGCTGGCTGCTAATAATGCAAGGTCTACGCCTTGTTTGGCATCACAGGAGCTGCGAAAAGGAGAGTCATAAACTTCACCATAGAAGCCACAGTGAGGGCCTCAAGGTGGCTCTGGATCAGGAGGTCCGAATTGTGGGTTATTGTTGCTGGGGCACAAGCCAGGGCCTGATCAGTCATATCTGGGTCACCTGAATGAGTGTGTCTGATGATGAAAGACATGAAACACCCAATGACTTCGCATCCTAGGATGTATCTTAAACTATGTGCAGTTATGGTAGTCCAATGCAAAATCTTCATCCATAAGCCATAACAAGATACAAATGGCAATTTTATAGATTTTTGCAATAAAATGTAAAACATACTTTTTGTGAAATGCATTCAGATAATCTGTTGGTTTAGAGGCTCATGGACTGTTAATAAAGCACTAATTTGCTCTTTGTTCAGTTTCATGAAGGTTCATGACACAGTCACTTGGGGTTTTATGCCATTTTATACACATCACCCAAAATAATAAAAATATTAATGTTAAATGCACCTTATTGCAGAATTTATTTAAACAGTATACAATGTTAAATGTGCTGCTTTAGTTTGTCTTTTGACAAACAGCTGAATAGTGAAAGTAAAAATATCACATTAGGACATGTAATCATAACGCAACTACTGTATACAGTTTACTTTTAGTTTCTTGAACCATTCTTCTCCCTTTAGTAGTGAACTTGGTTTTTCATTCAATACCTTTAAAAATTAGGTGCTTTCATTTCAGTATGTTGATTTTAAGAGTTTTTGGTAGCAAAATAGGAAGAGGATATATTTCACAGTTTGCCAAATCATATCTGCTTCTAATCAGAAAATTATTTCTCAGATAATACTATAATATTTCACCATTCAAACAGAAATCATTCCCTTAGTGCGATGATCTCTACAAGACAAATCATCCAACTAGGACCTTATATAAAATGATACAGTAATTCTTGTAAGAAAGGCACTATATAGCAGCTGACCTGACACAGATTAGACACAGGAGGCACGTGTAAAATTAAATACATTTTTATTTTCTTCAGCTGTGAGACACGTCTTCCCTGTGTCCCACTAGCCCAACACAGTCCCAAGCACAGAATAAACACAAATTTCTCCTCTTCTTCTCACTCCACCACTCCTCACCAAGCTTCATCCTCCTTCCACCCGACTCTTGCACCTGAGTGGTGGTCGCTGGCTTCCTTTATAGTTCACCCGGAAGTGCTCCAGGTGCTTGATCCCTGATTTCCGGCTGCACTTCTGGGTATGATGAATTGGTTGCCCCCAAGGACTCAGGAGTCCCAAATACAGTGCCCCCTGACGGTACCTGCGGGACCCAACAGGGCTGTTTCCAACTCCAATTCCCAGGATGCCCTGCGGGAACCCGAGACACTGTTCCACCCCAGGGAGGTGGCCAACTAGCGTTCATGGGGAGGTATTGCAACATCCATGGCTGTTCCCCCTGAATATAGTGTGCAGGGGCGTCCCAGCTAGATAAGGACACCTAGCCCCTGTCACATTCTACAACACTGTATTTGCCACATCAATACTTACTAATAAAGTTATGAAGGCCATTTTAGGCATCTTTTTCTAATTAAACAAAATAACCTGTAAAATGAATATTTATCCACCTTCATAATATTTTTTTGCTTAACTAAAAATACAAATAATCTTAAAATGTCCACATGGATATCACCTTTTAGCTTTTTTGCTAACCATGTGTTTGGCTGCCATAAAAAAGTATATTGTGTTCTGGAATCTTTATCTGCACTTTGTGTTTCCATCAGTTATATCAGTTTGACATCTTTCAGTGCAGACTGGAAGATTTTTCCATTTGCAAACCCACAAGCTGCCTTTAAAATGTCTTGAAGTTGTCATCAGAATATACAATGGCATGTTAAAGTCTGAATAGCAATCAATGAGCTAAATGAGTGACGAGAATTGAAATGGAAGGACAGACAGGAATTTAAAGACCTTCAGCCCCTAACCTTTTCACACTGTCAGGCACCACTGCCATTGGGAACCTTAGTAGAGCACAAAAACAAACCAAATGGTGAATGGTGGTAAATAATTGGGCAAACTACTCCTGTTTTGTTAGCAGCCAGTGATTCATGACTGATCTTTGCATGTATATTGCTTTGTTTTAAAGAATGAAGACTCCTAAAAGAGTTCTTCACGCACAAAGCTTAAATAAAATAAAGCTTAGGGTCACTCACGGTAAAGACTTATTTCACCCCGCCAGCACTTAAGAGAGCCAATGCTGAAGCCGTTAACAACCTCTTTGTGGTTTTTAAAATTCCCTTAATTGAGGATGTTCTCCACAATCGAACAAAGCTAAAGGTTTTCACTACAGATTAAAAGAGAACCAATTTACCCAAATGGTGTGGCCTGCCTTTTGCAGTACCTAAACTATACATTAACCCCCTAATCACACTTTGACTTGCTCATCAGCAAAGTGAAACTTATGAAACAATCCACACATCATCTTGGATAGGAAATCACACATGAAGTGTTAACCACCACATCTGCAATATAATAATACCATTGATTCCTTTATTAAGATTTTTATCAGAATGAATTTCTAAGAATTAAAAGGCAAGAATACAAAGGTTCAGTATTATCTATTTCTGTTAACTTAATTTACCTGGACCTGTTTTAAGTGAAATAAATGACTGATGGCCGCAGCTATTGTATCTTTGTTTTAGGTAGCTAGGCAAAATTATTATTTATTATTATTATTATTATTATTATTATTATTATTAGTAGTAGTAGTAGTAGTAGTAGTAGTAGTAGTAGCATTTGCCTTTTTTATCCTAATGAACTTGTAGTAATCTGATCTAGTTTTTCTATATATTTCATTTCATCCATCCATCTATTTTCTAATCCTGCCCTTTGGAGCAAGAGCCCTAGACAAGGCCCCAGCTAGCCCTTGATGAAGAGCAGCATATTTCATACTGAGCACCATTACTATGCCAGAATTCCATTCTGCCATCTGTCCATTTTCAAACCTCCTTATCAGGTTCAGGACTGCAAGAACCATGACGGAACTGGGTGAATGATTGTAAATAATTTGTATTAAAATGGGCTCTGTTTCAACAAATAATATAAAATCATGAGTGAAAAAGAATAAAAGTGAAGTTACGATAGCAAAATTAACTGGCTACCTAAACTGCATATCTACTACTGGAAGCTAGGAAGACAGTAGCAGAAGTGTTTTATTTAAGTAAACCAGGTATAATACAGTTAAACAGATATAATACAGTTACAGTTAAATACAATGTACAGTCTATTTATTTTGTTTATATAGACATGTTAAAGTTTGAACTCTGAATATTATTCTCTTGAAATGTATAATTGTTTTAATTTTATTCTTTATTGCTTTTTGTTAGTATGGGGAAACTGCTTGCATCACTCATTATAGAAAGTGAGACTAATAATAATAATAATTAATAACAATAATAATGCATATTATTGTTGTTATTATTATTATTGTTACTATTTTATTGCATTTAATTTATATAGCATCTTTCCTAAGCTCAATGAACTTCAAAAAATATTCAAAATGAACAGCAGGGCATATACAACATTGAAAACAAATAATAGCCACATTAAACATTAAATAAAGATAAATACAGGAAACACAAAGCTTTGATTTAAAATAAGAGAAAATAAACCAGAAAGAAAATACAAAATATAAAAATATTACTACAAGAAAACCCTGAGCAATTAACATAATTTGTGATACAAATGCAAATCATCTTGAGCAACTGGACAGAAAGCATAAACTAAAAGAAGGGTCAGAATGTCAGGGTAAGTTAAATACCTTCCTGAACAAATTAGTTATAAGTTGTTTTTTAAAAGAATGAATTTATCTCATTAATTTAGGGATGCTGCTTTTCATATTCTGGGTACAATAAGGCTAAAGGTTGTTTCACCTATAGTTTGGGATATGATTGCCAGAATCAGTGCACCTTAGCAGGCCAACAGAAACATAGTGATGGAGAAGGATACTGATGTAGTACAGTGGAAGGCCACCTAAAGTTTTGTAGGTTAGGAACAGTATTTTATATTCATTTCTGTAAGACACAGTGAGGGAGGAGCAGGATGGGTGTTATGTGCTTGCTGTTGCGGGCCTGTGTATGGATTCTTGCAGCAGAGTATTAAACCAACCAACTGTGATAACAGATTAGAAGTGGCACCTGCCAGTAAGGAGTTCCTGTAGTTGGTGTGGAATGTAATAAAAGCATGAACAAGATTCTTAGCATTAGAAAAGGAGGGGAATGTGTACACATATATTTTTGGAAATCTTAATATGATTTATGTCGGCAAAATTAAAAAAGTAGGAATCAAAAATTACATCAAGATTATTTACAATAGAAGTCTGATGATATCACCAATAGTAATTGTAAAGTGTTTTGAGATAATGAACAACAAAATGTGCTGTATAAAATGTCATTTTTTTATTTCAAATCTGAGTAGATGATAGTGCCTAAAATGTCATCTCTTTACATACCTTTCTTATCAACCTCTCTTATTTGAAATTTCATAGCTGTACAATGAAGATGTATTTGGTCACATTTTTCTTTGTTTAATAAAGCATACGAGCCAATCACAGATAAGGTGTTGCTATCCCTGCCTTTTGCTATAACTATAAAATTTCATGATGTAAAGGAGGCTGTGGATGGACGGGCATCCCAGCTGGGTTGGTTGATGGGAACTTTCCTGGGACTAAGAGACATAATAGAAGGGCAAAGATAAACTGCATTCTAGGGCCATTTGTTTCCCCACTACACTGGGTGGCAACATCCTTTTTGTGTGGCACCCATTTGGACACCAGCAGGGCTACAATTGAATTGTGGTACTGGTGAGCATCCAAGTAGGGGTCCTTGGATACTGCTAAAAGGAGCTTTTGAATGTAGTTTCCCTGTTCCCAAGATGTCCTGCCTGATCCGAATGTGCTTTGGGGAGGCAATATCATTGTGCCAGAAGTACTCCGGGGTTAGTTTTTAAAGGAGCTCCTCTGCCCCACCCAGGAAAATTAGTGTTAGGATTGGATAGTGTGGAAAAAAGAAATTATTATGAACAAAGATGTAGTTTAAAAGTCAGTATAATTTCTGTCTCTTATTCTGTTCCCTAAATTCTTGGGTGTAACATTCCTTCAATGCCAGTTGCATCCTTAAATGTGCAAATAAGCCAGTACGCAGAAAACAAGAACAGCATGTCTCAAAAGGTAAAGGGAAGTAGACCTAACCACAAAGATGACAAATAACTGTATTTTGGGCAAACTTTATATGTGATGAAGTAATCTTTTAAAATGCACGTTTTAAGGAAGACTCTTATGACTCATTAATAATCAAAAATGCTTGCTTAAATTTTAAGCTAGAAGTGATTTTTTTATCTAAGCTGTATGTCTGCTACTCAGGATGTTGGCATGATGTGTACGTGATAGCTGACTTATAAAAGTCTGTAAAAAAAAGAGGAACGAGGGATTCTCTGCTAGGGCTGAGCTCTGAGCTGACAGGCCTGCGGAGCCTGACTACTCACCGAGACTCAAAAAGAATAAAGGTGTGTATTGATTCAACAAAATGTGTCTATCTTCTGCTGTCTTCTCTCTTTGAACCCACGTCCACAATAGGGATGAAGCTTTCCTGGAGAGAAACAGAGGAGAAAAAGAAAGCAAAAAGCAAAGCAATAGTATTGTGAACTGTAATTTGTGGAGTGTGCAGTCTTTGTGCAGGTCCTGTCAAAATAAAACCCCTCATTTTAACCTTGTTGTGCAGTTGTGTCTGGGGTTATGGGGCTCTGTTATGGCCCTTACAGGTCACAAAGAGGAAGGCATTTCTTCCTTTATTTGACACTGAAGTGGACAGTCATAAACCTGACAGTTGACTCCATTCAAAGTTTCCAAAGTGTATTTGAGTGAGGGTCATGTTAATCTTTTTTTTTTTTTTTTGTATCTCACATTGAGTAGCTATTTGGTTCCTTAGTTTCATGTTTTGACATTTTTTCTTTTTAGCAGACTAGGCTTGCTGTCATTCCAGTATGAAAGGGGAGACTTGTTTACATATGTAATGAATCATCTTTCTGCACCTTCTATCGGGAGTGTGACATGTTTTATGTTTGTGTTGTATTTTGACAATTCATCTTAGGTTTTGCAGAAAAACAGCAGGCATGGCCTGCTTATTATTAACAAAAGAAATAAATAAATATTATATAGTTACGCATTATAAAATGTAATGTGTAAACTTTGCGTTACATTTGCATTATTTTTCCTTCTTTTATATGAAAAAATTGCACATTTGACTTGCCAACATTTGTTATTAAATCCTAAGCCCATATATGAACCTTCATAAAAGTGAACATAAACACAGCCAAACATGATAATTTTCTTGTGTTTTATAAATACATCTAGTCCTTTATGTGCTGTGAAGTAAATCACATTCAACCCTTTTTTTACATCCTCAACCTGAGCCACCAATACTTTCTGGTATGAACAATGGCTACTGCATTACCCGATCACACTGTTTCAACATATTTATAGCAAATAATTGATTAAAAACCAAACTGACACTTTATTATTATGTTTCTGTTACTGAATTGCACTTAGCACACTCTTCTGCTTGGCTATGCATTTGAGCCCTGTAGAGGAACTGTGTAGCTGTTTGTTTGCTTCTTACCTTACACCCAGTGCTGGTGAGGTCATAATAACAAAGTTATTTTTATTTTCAATTGAATAAGCATTGCATTAACTTGTTACTTTTAATCCATTAGGAGACATAGGAGCCCACCTAGGGCATTTTCACCTGAGGGGAGCCTTTTATGAAAGTTAAGGGACGTGTGCTCCGAACAATTCGAACTCTGATGATACTGAGTGGGTGCTGTTAACTGTTGGGTATCTGTTTATGAAAGTTAAAGTGCGCACGCTCCGTACAACAGGGGGCATGCACTCCTTGTAGATTTCTCTGCAAGAAACCCAGTTACTTGGCCATGCAAACATTTAAATATGTTACAGTTAAGGATTTTGTAGTTTATGTATGTTTATTGCACTCTGGTAGCTTCACACACACTTCCAGCACCCATGGGTATAAAATGTTACTTTTCCTGGTTAAACTAATCTATCAGAAGTGGCGAAATTAATATTGGTGAGCTAAACATGCAGTGTAAAGCACAGCAGCACAATCTTGGAAACAGTAGGGTAATGCATTAAAAGTAATGTGTGTTAAGTAGTCCAATTACTTTTTAAAGTAACCAGTTGAAGCCCATTGAAGTCTTAGGCAGGTTGGACAGAGGTCACCATTTGTTGTTCATAACAAACAGTCAGTATTAATAGACTTTGTCAACTGGCAGCTTCCCTTCTGTGTCCACAGCGCACCCCTTTATTAGCACAAATTACACCCCTTTGTGTATATACTGCATATTTTAAACTGTTTTTTTTAATATCATGGTTTTCTCTAGCCAGAATAAGGGTATACATGACATTTTAGAAACTGGATTTCTGTGAATAACCAGTTTATAAAAACATATGTAAGCATACTCATTGTTAATTTTCTGTTAATTTTACAGATCTTAAAACTACATTATTCATTTTTAGTGCTTTTACTGTACGTTCGAAGCAGAAGAAGTATTTTTTTCTATTATTCATGCATGTAATTGTGATTTCAAACACAAATACATTTCAGAAATTTTAACAAATAGCATGTTGGCTTGCACTGTTGGTTCACATCTCTTAGGTTGCACTTTGATTAATAGTTTGAGTGCCCTCTTGGTGTAATTTGCATGTTCATTCCCAATTTAGCTTGGGTTCCTTCACAAAATTCAAAATTATTCTGTTAGACAGACTGTTGCCAAGAAGGAAATATTATATTTCTTCCTGATGCATCTATCTATAGAAGTAAAACTTTGAGATTTCAAATTCATGGCATTATTCTATCTTTAAGATTACCTGTGGTGTTTTTGTTTCCATTTTGCACTTTCTAAAACATTCACAACTGCCTTTGTCCTTTTGGAACTGGTGTTCTTAGATGTGTTCTTTCATGCATGTTCATGACCTTGTTTCTAACTTTTTCCTATTACCCCCATCTGTTATTCATTTAACTTTTTTACCCAAAGCTTCAGTCACTTTCTGCTTCCCATTAAGTACATTTAAAGTTTAGTGGTTTCTATTGTGCAAGAAGCTCAACTACTTGTAATATTAACTATTACATGTGGAAAACTGCACACCTAGATGTTGTGTGACATCTGTGTCACTGTGCCTTTACACACACTGACAAATTCTCAGCCATCATCTTTATTATACTGGTAGGGTGCGGTGAACCACAGAGATAGAAAAGAAAACCAAGACAAGATAGGTGTAAAATAATAAGCTGCATTGAATTTTAATTGTTTTCACCTATAAAACTCACAAAAACCTTCGCTACACCTCTGTTTAACAATGATTCACAATAAAGAGTCTATGTAAAAAAAATTTAAATTCTAAAGTGTAAATTAACACCAAATACATACACTAAATATGATATCATATACCTCCCATCAATGCATCCTGATATCATGTTTTATGACATCTGTTTTCCAGACCTGTTTAATGCAGTAGAGGTAATGGATATTCTCTGCACCTACTAGCTAGAGCACGTGTATTAAACCTCTGCAAAATATGTATTTAATTAATTTATTGTATTTGCTTTTACTTCTGAATGTTATTATTTTTCTGTTTACATTTGCTGTTATTATTTTTATCAGCATTATCATGGTTACAGAATTATATCACCATTTTATATATTTGTTTGTTCCCATTTTGTTGCTTTGTTTCCTAAAGGTGCCACCAATTGTGAGTTCTTGTTTGCTATGATGTTAGGCACATAATAAATGGGTCATGTAATCTTTAACATCGTGGTGGCCATAGAATGAAAAAAGGTGTCCGAACGAAAGGAAAGACCTCACTGGAAAATAGCACTTGAACAATTAACAAAAAAAAAAAAAAAACTTTTTAGAGAGGGAAAGCTGTGTTGTTTTTATTTATTTAGACTATGACTTTTGATCATAGAAGATTTTTGTGGCTTGTACCTTACAATCCATTCATGTGTAACCATTGTGATGCTTAACTGTGTGAAATGCCAAAGCACCCTCTGTTTTACCTGGTCTGTCACTTTTTTGACAAGCTCTCTCCCTTAACTGCAGTTCTGTGAATATGAATATTTTGTGAAGAGTGAATATGAGCTTCAAAGTCTCTAGAGTCTTGATTTATTACTGACACATACACCTAGTACATTTGGCATCCCACTTTTTGTGTGCAAGTGTTCATTTTTGTTTTCTGTAAGTTACACTTTTGTTTGGGCATCTTGTGTACTTATGATTCAGTATTCATTCATAATGTGCCTGCACCCTATCCTGCTAGCTCTCAACTGTGTCAAATCACAATCCATGCTATTCTGTAAACAAAAACTTTTACAATCCCTGGCAAAGTCTGCTTCATAGTATGCAAAGTATCAAAACATCTGGAGTGAAGAAAATATGTATGCTTCCTGTATGTTTGTTTACATAGTCTGAGCAACAAGCAAAACAAAATTCTAGGTAATTTTAGGAATTTTATCAATCACAGCTGGACTGATCTTTCAAGTCCCAGAAAATAAGGTTGTCTGATCACCCTATTCTATAAAATCAGATACTGACCGAATACTACCGGTAGTTTTTGATGGTTACGATTATATAGATCTAGAAGATCTTTTACAAGGTGATATGTATCTGAAGCACTCTGATGAGGATGCATTTGATCAGGCTCAGATAGGCACAGAAACATTCTATTGAGTCATGCTCTGGATGTTTGGAAAATACACAGTTTAAAATACATTATGACAAATGTTCTTCTTAATTTATTGCAATTTAACCATAAATAAGTGTTATTAACTGTTTTAGTTTTTCCATAAAAGGAAAGATCAGAATGTTTATTTATTTTATTAGGATTAAGAGGAAGAATAATCATGGTGGACAAAAATGTGTCACACACAGTGAGCCTCACCAGGAAAAGCGGAATGAAAATGATAATAATGACAAGTAGAGCGTGCAGAGAGAGTAGACATATTAATGATTGACAAAGTAAAAACCAAAAAATTACAAACTCTTTAAAAGAGGTTGCTAGATAAACTACTCTTTTCTTGCTAGTGGTCTTTCTTGTTGTCTTCCTATTCTTCTTAATTTTTAAGTGAGCATGTTACAAGAGAGCATCTGAAGCTAAAATATTGTGAAAATAATGTATTGTTAGTTCCACTGGATGACAACTTTGTTCTTGTCCTCGTGAGAGTGAGCATTAGTTTTGTTTGTCTGTGCAAAATACACCCTTACACTAGCAGAAAACCAAATTCAGTGGTTGTATATATGATGTAAAAGAGCAACATGGAACAGGATGAAGGGTGAAAAACCCCATTTAATGGACTGGCCATCTGGCTGCAAAATGCAACAACAAAAGAAAAGAAGACAGTTCAGGTCAAACAAGAAATATGTCACTTCTTGTAAAGAGCTCCACTGCACTCAAATACATGTCCAAGAATGAAGGTAGGTGGTTCTTATATACAGTCCAGTGGTGGAAGAGACAGACATCTTGAGGAGAAGGCAAAAGTGACTTCAGTAGTTGTCCTGTTGTACATTTTCTGTTCTTTGGCTAAAAAAGGGAGAAGAAATTACCAACAGCACCACCTGGCCTTCTGGATTTGAATTATTTGCACTACAGGAGGCCTGAAAACACCCCATGTATATATGTAATACAGGTATATATATTTAACACCCCAATTTATATAGGCACTTTTATTATCATTTAATTTATTGGGTCCTTGTTTAGTTTGTCTTCCACATGGGAAATCATGCTGGGTCTGGTTCCAGTTAAACTGAATTTCTTTGTTTCAATGAATCTATTGCATAATACCTGTAATAGTGATCATGTTTTGCATCAAGCTTTCTCTGTGTGGATGTGAGCCCAGCCATATTGTAAACACACCTTTTATGGTTCAGTAGCATTACAATATTGTAGCATTTGACCTGGATTCAAAACAGGAGAACATGTCTGTTAATACTTAACCAATTTACTGTTACAAATCTTTCAGTAAAACTGCATATAAATAAAATGCTATTAAACGTTATAACATCTGATGCATGACATGCACCCTTCATTTAGATTCTGAATTTGAAATCTTAGAACAACAATCCCTAAATTACATAAATATAAGGATCTACGTTAATCTACAGCATGAGTGGTAGACTGACACTGCCAAGATGGATTGGGTAGATTTCACGAGAATGAAAATTTAAAAGAATGTGGAGTTTTCTAGCAATAGATAAATTAACCAGAAATAACCAGATTAATCATCTTGAAAAAGATTTATCACTTTTTTATTATTATTTTAAGTAAAGTGAACACAATTTTCAATTTCTAATTGCCTTTGCAGTCTGAAAGAGTGGGCATTTCTACTTGGGATTTGTAGGGTATTTTAGGGTAAGTTGTATTTATTTAGTTCTATTGGAATGTGGTGAAGACAAAATATTCCATTTAAAATGTTTATTATCCTCCATTATCAAAGCCCATCTACCCTGACCAATCATAACTAAAACAGGAACAGATAAAAAAAAGAAAGAAAGAACCCAAACCAGTCTGTCATCTACAGGCGTCAAACACAAAATAATGCAGTTTTTTTCTTTGCAGGTAAACAATGGCATGCTTCCACAGATATGTCTTTCATACAAAGAGCTTTGATAGTCAGATTAATACAATTCTGCTGTCAGTTTGTACTCCTTACAAAAGCAGACAACAGCAAACTTTTCATTTCCTTTTCTCAAAGTATTGCATATATGTTTTCATCTAATCTCTTATCTTGTCTTCTTCTGCCACTTGACATGGTGGTGGTAAGAATATGAACAGCACAGACCAAACTTCCCCTTACCCAGCTACAGGTCCCCTTGGGTTATTTCCAGGTAAGTGTGTGTATGATGACATTTGAAAGATATTTTGTGTGTTCCCACTAACCCTAAAAGACTCTGTCTGGGATAGCAGTGGCCTTAATCTAATTTGTTTTTCTCCCTTTCTTCATTCTACTCATCACTTATGTGATTCCATGGATTGAACTACATCAAAGATATTTCAGAAAAACACTTTTTTCATTGCAAGTTAGGAACTTTTTCATAATGAACTTGCCTAACATCTCTAATCTTTCATCAATATTTATATTTATTTGATTGAATAATGATGATGACAGGTGACAGTATTTGTATTAATTTTCCTGTGCACACCCTTGGATGATGTGAAAGGGACATACCAATCAATGTCTCAGAAAAGGAATATGATTTAGTCATTCATAACATACAATCTGTTTCATTCAGTGCAAGAGCTGATTATGATAGTGGTATATCAGAGACAGAATGCTGACTACAAACCGTGTCATCACATCTCAGCCTCATTAGGTTATACATTAGGCTTATTTTTCAGATAGTGTTGGACTCACAATTACTTCTGATCTCCTGATAGAATAATTTTGAGTACCACCAGCAGAGAAAAGATTAGGAAAATGATAAATCTATTGTAATATTCGTACTGCACTGCTGGCATGTCAACCTGTCTTTCTTAACTGGAAGAATCTTATCTTATCTTATATATTATCAAAAACTAGAAAACATACAGTTTTTCTTACCAGGAAACAGGTTGAATCATTTTCAGGATTTGACAAGAATTCATTAATGCTGTTCTATGATACCCTGGTGGGCTTTTGTTTATTTATTGATTTGTAATTTTTTTAAAATACTGCTCATGAGGAATTTTCTTTTTTTATTTTTGTATGTGGTTTTCTTAACTGGGTGGGTGTTGATGTTAAATGATATTTATGTTCTAACTTAAACTCATTTAATAAAATGTTGTACTAATTGTATTCTTGGTTAAGCTGTGTTTTACTTATTGTAATGTTGTCTTAAGTTTTATAAAATTTAATTTAAAAAATGAGTATAACAACTCTGTGGACAATTTAATCTGAGCTGCTTGTTCTCATTCGTGTGGTCACCACGCAAAGCTCATGATCATGATGTGGATAAGAATGCACAGTGACTGCTATTGTAAACTGGACTTAGATTTCACTTCATTACCACAATCAGGCTGGCTAGAGCCAAATGTGCACCAGTCCTCTGGCCAATAACATGATCCTAACTATCCTCATTCATAAACTGGATCCCAGTACTTTAATGCTTCCATTTCGGGAAGGTGTCGCCGAAAGAGTAATCAATTGTTTTAACAGCCAGAATTGAATCAATATTGCTCCACCTAAATGTGAAATTTCCTTGACCAGGTAGAAGATTTCACACCTTAACAACAGATACACCATTTTGGATCTTTATGATCTGAATAATAGTCTTCTTCAGAATTCTCTGAGCCATTTCCAGCATGTGTGTAAAGAAACAGAAATTGTATTCATAATTAAGGTTAATTTTACCTGTATGTAGAATTTTATATTTGTGTAAATGGAACTGTATTTTAGAAAGCATTTTCTATTGAAAAGCATCCATCATTAGTGAGAAGCAAAACAACCTAGTATCATTCCATATGTATTTTCGTGAAATTGACATTAAAATTCACAATCGACAAAACTCAATAAAAAGAGGGTTTTGGGAGGGTGGGTTAATTTATTATTTATTTTTTTCCTGAGGTGGACAGCAAGAAATACTGCTCCCTAAGACCTGATTAGCTGGGTAGCAAAAGTAATTATCAGCATTCCAGATAAATTAATTATAATCTATGGCTCTTGTTCACATCATGTGGAGAAGTAATTTTTTTTTCTAAAAATGTATACTTGATATTTTCCATATGAAGATGCGCCAATACACATCACAGTGCAAATTACAGCATTTTCTCCACCTGGAAATGAAGTACAGAGAAAACACTTTGTCATTAGCTACCGGACACTCTTTCCTGTTTAGTAATTCCTGTACTTGAGATTATGAATGGTCTGAGTGCTGTGTAGAAATGTACTAAATATCATTTCTGTCTCTGACACATTTTTAAGATTATGCTTACCAAGATCATAATTGGCAAATATGTCATTGTACTATCTGAACAACCATGTAGGAAAGTACATTTTTTTAACTGAGAACCTAATTCAACACTGGAACCGTTATATATATTTTTAATACTAACAGTGCTAAGGCTTTGCCAAGTTACATTGAAATCTTTTTGTTCTCACTAATGCTCCATCACCTTGGCATCCTGGTCATGGCATGTTAGTGCCATACTAGAAGGACCAGCATCCCAACCAGGATGGCAGCTGGCTCATTGCTGGGAAGAGAGGCCATAATAAAGGGACTGGCATCCTGACCAACATGGATTCAGATGCCTTTCTCAGAAGGGAGGCCTACACAGAAGGACAGAGGTTGAATGCATCCCAGGGACGTCAACCAAACAAACAGTAGCAGTTTCTTACTGATGTCTGGCTGGGAATTGCAGTCCCATGGGACAACTCTGTTGAGGATCGTGGGTGTCCCAGAGGGAGCTGCAGAGGATCATTATACCTTCTTTGAAGAGCTTCCAGAGCTGACCTGGAAGTGCTACCAGTGTGCAATGCTGTGGTCTCCAGAAGTACTCCTGGATCCAGCATAAAAGAAGCCTGGTTTCATGAATGAGTGGAGAAGGATAAACTTGTTATTTTGTTGTGCAGCCTGAATAGGAGGAATTTGGAACCCTGTGGAGATATTATCTTATATATAAACGTCTACACGTGGAAGTTTGTGTGACTGTCTTTCCGGCCTAGTAGTGCGAAGTGGCCCAGTAGTGCGAAGGTACAGCATGAAGCTCAAAGAAATCAACTCTGTCGCCAAAGTAAAACTGCCAAGAAAGAGACACTCACTTAGCCGCTAATACACAACCAAAGAGACCACATCGACAAAAACGAAACCTCAGAGGAGAGAGAAACTCGCTTAGCTGCTGGGTGTGCTGCTGAAAACTCCTTAAGCATTTATTAGTGAAAAGCATTAATAAAAGATTTCAATCAGCTGTGAACATAAAATAATAAGTGAAATAAAATCAAATATTTTTCTATATATGATAGGGTCAAATCCCCTGCTATCTTGCTAAGGACAGTGCAGTGACAGTGTTTCAGTTACCCATTCTCATGTCACATTCAAATATATCTAAATCTTTCATCATGGTCTTCTTCCTCTGTACATCAATAATCTGTCGATACATGTTTGCATACTTTAAATAGCTTTGTTTGCATTTAAGATTATGTCACTGACTGAGCAACCAATTATACACATTTCTCAATACTATAAAAACTATTAACCATATTTAACATGTTACATTTATTTACACCTTTTCCACAAAAATCTACCTACAAAAACATCCTTATGAGGCACAAATTGCATCATGTGCTCATTCAGAAAGAATTGGCATTATTGGCCTAATAAATAGCAAAATTATTCATACACCAAACAAAATCTCAGGACAAAAATTTGGAAAAACAAATCACAACAATGCTAGACAATACTATAAAAGCGGGAAGACAACAGGGAGTTGAAAACAAAGAGAAAGAAGGTAAAGAACATTTATTCTCGATGCATGCTAATTTAGTGTTAATGTATTATATGGAGCTGCTTTAAGTGTGAGGACATTACTATGTAGTATTGTACACATACTGTATAACCTGTTTTTATATCTCTACTAGGGGGCTCTGCTCCTTGCTTGCTTTGCTCGCCCACCCCCGGGATTGGTTAACCAGATATACAATTTAAAGAGATTGTTATTTTCATGGGAATTGTTACATACTCTTTCGATTCTATGTTGCACCGCTTCTCTGTGATCATAAATATACACCTGACCGAATTGTGGTTTTTTAGAAATGAAACTTGCCATAGCTTTAATTGTTGCAGGACAACAGATTCCCATAACGTATGATCCATTATTATGTAAATCTATGTTTTGAGCATTGAATGATGCGAACGCAAAAAGATTATTGTAGACTTGGATATTTTGCCTGTAGTGTTTGTGGATTTCACTTTCACCAAACAACAAATCTTTTAATTCTTGTGGATACGCCTCTTCACTGGGAGGCAACACTACTTTTCCCTGATGGCAACATGAATTAGACGATCTACAAGTCTCCAACTTGAACTTTAAAGCCTTACAATATCTACATACTTCTGACATATAATCTGTCTATATATTCACTCTCTTTTTGCTGTTCCGTTATTTCACCAAGTAATAATTTCCGTTTGTTTGTGTTAATGCCATCTTTACGTTCTTTTTTGATACTTTCGAATTTTACTACTTTCATATTCTTTAATTTGCTCTGCATGTGTATAGCGCCAATGTTTTTTTTTTGAGCCTTTTGAATTCCACTCCTTTTATAATCTCTAACCTGCTTTGCACGTGTATCGCACCAATTTTTTTGAACCTCTTTATGAAGTCTTTTATACCTGACCCTGATTGGACCTATGAAGTTTTCAACTCCACTTGGTCAGGGGGTGATTATTACTTTCCTTATTTTCAGAATTTGGACATAGATTACTATTGTTCTTTTTTGTATTTTTTTTTGCCTTTTTTTCTTGGGTCTCTTTTCGACATGCTGCTCCTTCTTCTTTGCTTAATTGTTGACGTGCCATCTAGAACATATAAAATTTTTAAGAGCTGAGAGCACATGAAGTGTATCTGCCAAAAGCATTCCAACAACTGAAAGGTTAGATGTCCGTGATCTTGTTTTAAATTGGTTGTTCTCTTGTGAGATGTCAAAGTGTCTTTCCGAGAAGGTCACGTCTTGAACCAAGATTTTTTTTATGTAATAGGGAGATATGTTCTCCTGTATTTGTGCAAACCTGAGAGATGGCCACGTAATGGAGACAGACAATGGCAGTCATACAAAAAAAAAAAAACACAATAGAGAACATGGTCATTAATAAAAGTATCATCTGTTTATGAGAAACTTAACACAGCGCCACGCAAGAGAAGGCTAATTTTCAATTAGTTGAAACCGATGCCTACAACTTTTGTCTAAATAGATACAGAATGAATGAAACAGGTTTGCTTGATCTCTCTTGACATTCCTCAATGACATTTAGTATTACTTACCTCAATTAAAAGAAAGCAAGTAGTGTAGCCACATTACATTGTTATTTAGGGACAATGGTAGTTTGTGGTGTACAAATGGATCATGACCACCCCTAGTTTTACAATTTGTTTCTGCCAGCATATTTCCCACTACTTAACCCCAAAGAGGAGTTTATCTCAGTATAATGGAATAGCCATTATATGACAGTAATTTAACACAGTTTTTATTTTAGATGTTATGTAGCTACACTCTTACCAAATTTAAAACAGTATACAAGTCCTCCTCGCTTAGCGATTACCTCAGGTTTCATATATTCATAGATACAACCATAATAAAAAAATCTAATTACCGACCATGGCCGCATTTCATACTAGCACCCAGCAGCCTCCACACGTACAGTCTACTTTATTTCCGCTTGTGTTTAGTCATTTATGCTTATTAGTGTCCCATACTAAGATTCTTCAAAAAGGAAGAACTCCAGTTCAGCAAGAAGCAAGGAAATCCATTCTGTACTGTACTAATTGTATAACCTTATGTTTTACTCATTATAATTACACTATGTTAATTTTTGTGCTTAGGCAATAAGCTAACTTTTTATTCATTGAGTTTCATTCATTGTAGAAGGTGGGGGGTTGTGTTTTGGGCATGATGTAGAGAATACTTGGAGAAGCCAGCATAAAAGCAGCTCCATGAGTGATGTGTGGTGGTGGGGGGGGGGGGGTTTGGCTTGCAGACATAGTACTTACAGAGCATTTTGGACAAGTCCCCCAGCTGCTAAAGTCACTCAGTTAATTGAGCCAGGGGATAGTGTGACATATAGATTGTATGTGAGGTGGAGCCGGGAGGCATGCATGGGACAAAGGGACAAAGCAGCGGTAAGCACATTGTGGAAGTTGCTATTGAAGAAACCTTTGTAGGTCAACTCACCAGCGGTCAGCATACAAAGGCAGATTCCTCAGTCTTTCACACTTTGCGGGTTGTTACAATATGTACATATTAAACCAAAGCTTAAAAAGTATTAACACATTTCAAACACAGTATAGTCTAGCCATACAGTAATGACATGCAAACATTTAAAAGGTAATAAAAGATCAAAGAAGTGATGAAAGAAAAGATCAACAGGTATTGTAAAAAATGCATACCTTGGCTCCTGTGATTTTTGCGTTATATTCCGGTCACTAAACAAATACTTATTTGTCTAGAAGCAGATAAAATGTTTAATATATAAACCTATAACCATTTTCCTTATATTCAACCTAATGGGTAAATTGGTCCCAGTTCCCTTCATTTAATATGATAGTTTCTGAGTCATCAGTATTAAGAACAGCTTTATAGTACTTCTGCGAGCTTAACCTTGCTTGAATATTTATAAGTTACTCTTATAGAATAATATTTCAGTCTCCTAATTTGTGTTTACTATTCTTAATTAATTACATGAAACAGCTTGCTTATTAAAATATGATTAGCAAAAATATGTATCAAAACTGTGAACAACTACATAATGAAAAGGTATTAATTACCCAAGAGTAGTAGCACAATGGTTAGTGCAGCTGCCTCACAGATCCAGTATCCTTGGTTCAAGTCCCATCCCTGTCTATGTAGGTACCTTAGTTTCCCTCCCAAAGACCTGCACATTACATTAACTGGTGATTCTAAAACCACCCTCCATGGGTTGGTACCCCATTCCTGAATTAGATTAAATGTATTTGAGAATGTTAGGGTGTGTTACTTCTTACACACATTTAAGTTTCAGGTGCATCCCTCCCTTTACTGGCATGGTACAGTGGAACCTATCATCAAAATTTTGCAGAAGATAAATTAGCAACTTCTACTGGACACCAACTGTGCACATATGCCTACGTATAAAGGGGTCTGGAATTTTTTGTGTTCATTAACAGTATGCTAGAAATCACAAATCACTGGGTACCCAGCTTACCTTTCCTTAATATTTCCTGTTAATAATTTAAGGGTGACATTTTTCTATTTAGCTATAAAAGTAAGGTGATCAGAGAGGTAGCAAAATTCAACCTTCAGACCCTTTTTAGGCTTCAATGACAGTCTAGAAGGACATACTTGTATTGGTCCCAGGGAATAGACATTTGACTAATTAACAGAAGACAGCACCTGGATTTAAAGTTCTGCCATTGGAGTAAACTTAATTTTTACTCATCAGACAATACTCTCAAATAAAGAGTTAAGCTTTTCTACAGAATAACATGTCAAATATGTTAAGCCGAATATGGCCACAATGAAGGAGCTTCTTTTTACACTACCAAGAGTATGAGACATGTTAAACTAAAAGATTATTGTATAAAATAAAAGAAAATGGTTGACCAATAGATATATTCTGCGTTTGTGTAGCTGGATATGTTTGACAGACCTTTAGTCTAAGTACATTCTCTTCTGAAGTAACAAATACACTGTGAAGAAGCCTGCGGCTAACTGATGCAGCTCTTAGTTGCATCAGAAACTGTTTAGCGATGAGAGGTACAGTATCTACACTTCAGTCTACTTCATGCGTACTTAGCCTTTATAACTGTAACTTTGAAACAGAATATTGTATTCTCCCCATTACTGAAATCATACAAGCCTATTGATTACTTTGTTAGAACTTATTTTGAGAAAATGAATACCTGATAACTAGTGTAAATTGGCAGCAAATGCATTAGTAATGTTATCTATTTAATAATATATCTTACATCAGTCTGTAGTTTTGATAGAAACTTCTTACCTCAAAATATAACAGAGAAGAAGTGAATCAGGAGGGAAACTTAGTCCTTTCTTAAAACGTATACATGGCAGCTGCAGTTCAGCACCTGCTAGTCTCCAACTGACAGTTTATATCATCACACAGAGTCAGTTGCAGGAAGAAAGTTGATCTTTAAATCTAACACAGTGACAGGTTTGGTACAATATTGAAAGACCTATACATTTTGCCAAATAAAAAAAATGTAATGCACTTTAATATTATTATCCAGTTGCCAATAATGAGCATAGACTAATAAAAGATTAATGAATTTACCAAGAATCAAAAAACAATGTTCTATATCAATGTTCCATATTCTTGTAATGTCGTATAATAAGGAATTAGGCCACTGCAATTAAGTAACATTTTATAGGAACAATTTACTTTTTATTTTGTGTTTAAAGATATGTACAAATCTTACTTCTAAAATTCTGTTTTTATAAATAATTTGCATTATCTGTTTTATAAAACAAGCAGTGTTTTATACATTATTTAATGAATTCATTATCAAGCATATTTAATCCAGTTTAGGACTGCAGTGGCCGAAGACTATCCTACACTCTTAAAAATAAAGGTGTCAGAGTGGTTCCTCAGGGTAATGCCATTGGGAAACCATTTTTGGTTCCAAAAAGACACATCCACATGGCGATTCCAGAAACAGCCTGTATTTATTTAGATTTGTAATAGGTTCCACACAGTAAATAGCCATGACTAGATGGTAACAGATTTGTGAAATGGGCTCCTCATTTTAAAAGGATTCTTGCTGCATACAACAACACAGGCTAAGTCCAGGGTTCTTAATCTGTTAGTATCCTGCTAGGTAACCTACCATACATTAACAGGAATGGTCAACTTCATAGGCAAAGAACCCTTTCCAAAATTAAATGGTGCTTTGTTAAGCAAAGGTTCAACATGGAACCATGCAACCCAGTTAAAAATTATAAAATGTCATTAAAGAACCAGCATTTTTAAGAGTGCAGCAATATCCAATGCAAGGTCGGAACACACACTCCCAATTTAAAGTTGACAATTAACTTTATCTGGGAATAAGGAAAAAGGAAGGTATGGAGAGAAAAACCCATACAGTGACAGTGACAGAGACTGAGACAAAATATAACTCTATAATTTTGTAGCTCTCAGGCAGCCATGCTAACTGCACCACTGTGTTCCCCTGCATTATTTAAAATATTCTCAAAAGAAATGGTCTCAAGACTTTATCATTTTATTCACTCAGTACATATTAAATTAAACATGCATAAAAAGATACTATGAATACACCAGCTGTCCCATAAAACACATTTCTCATAATTCATTAGTTATACTGTGTAATGTTTGCAAAAAAAACTTGTGTACTAAGAGACCTGAACAAAGAATTGAAACATTTGCAGATTAACACTTGTTACATTCCTTTCTTCTTACGATACATTCTTCTTTTAGAATGGTAAACACACTTTGCAAACAATGCTTAAAATGCCAAATAGTCATGGTTAGCCTCAGTATTATTTAAGGCAAAGTAGTCAAACCATCTGAGGGCCCAAAGACAGAATAAAAATACATGTAAGTCTTATACTAATTGTTTTCATTTTCTGCAGTCTGTCTAGTTATGGAATATATTATTTTCATGAAATTGACAATACAGTAAAATTATGGATGCATTCAGTTTGTCCTTTTTGATTATATCTAAACAGTACATAAATGTAAAAAAATGTAACTGTTTTTTGTATAATTTAAAATATCCTAATATAATTTGACATGTGTGCTGTAACTTTTAAAGTTCTGTCTTATAACTCCATTTTATTCAACAATAAAAACAAATAAAAAATGAAAAGATATACTGCATACACTATTTATAGACTGGAAAAAGTTAATATAGAATATTGCCATATATAATGATTTTGTTTGTATAGTAGAAACTGGACTATTAAGTTTATAATATAACTGTTATGCTAAATTAAATATAATGTACAAAATATAATTTTTTATGCAAACACCAACCTCTTTGTAATGGTCTACCGAATTTCTCAATAAAAATGTACACAAGGATTAGTGCTGTTTATGCAATGAAATGAAAAATCTTAAAACGCTTAATAGGAGAAAAGCTTAAATTACTGTTGTTTGATTATGGAAGGATGGAAAAAATACTAGAAAGCCCTAAACGTCTATAACTTTCACAAAACATTAATTATAATGGGCTCAATGTATTAATTGATTTTAAAAAAACAGAAGTTGTAGTTAAATTTATTGCTACTATGTTGTTAACATGGTAATTATAACATACCAAATATTTACACATTTGTATGTTTTCATAGAGTAAATTTCATACAGTATTAAATATTACTACTAATAATAGCAATGTTTTTAATTCACAACAGTCATCTGAGCAAATCTCACTAGGTAGCATAAAAAATCAAATAAGTTGTTTTTATAGTCTCAAAATAATTCATAAAGAGTATTAGAAATAGATAGATAGATAGATAGATAGATAGATAGATAGATAGATAGATAGATAGATAGATAGATAGA
>JANRMT010062791.1:11582797-11613297 GCA_026402145.1 Polypterus bichir lapradei
AGATAGATAGATAGATAGATAGATAGATAGATAGATAGATAGATAGACAACTTTATTTGTCCCCAGGGAGGACTTTGACTTTTTACAGAAGCTCTTTAAATAAATACATGCATAAATAGGTAGGTAAGTATGATTAGATAAGTATACACAGACTTTAGTCTGAACAAAGAAGAAAATTAGAAAATGAAAATAAAAAAAGAAAACTTCAGACTTGGCTGTCACGTCCCAGTGTGGCATTCTGCAGACATATTGCTGTTGGTATAAAGGAGCCCCAGTAGAGTTTCTTGACATACTTCTGCTGAATTATTCATTATCTGAAAGTACTCAGTGTTAGTGTGTCAGTGTGTTAGTGTGTCAGAGAGAGAATGTTGTTCATAATGACACTCACTTTTGTTTTAATTCCCTCCTTCGCTACTACCTCTATGAGTCCAGAGTACATCATATAACTGAGCTTGCCCTTTAAATCTGCTTGTTGATTCGGTGGGCCTCTCTTGAAGTGATCTTACCAGTCCTGCACACCACAGAGTAGAAAACTGCACAGGCAGTCACAGAATTATAGAAGACATGAAGGTTGTCACTTTCAACATTAAAAGAACACAGTCTTCTTAGGAAAAAGAGCCTGCTCTGCTCTTTCTTATATAGTTCCTCTGTGTTCTGAGACTGGTCCAACCTGACATTGATGTGGACCCCCAAGTACCTGTAGGAGTGGACCATCTCTACTTCCACTCCCTGAATAGTGACTGGACACAGAGGTTCTTTGGTTTTGCAAAAGTTCCAGAATCATCTGAGAATTTCTATAAATGACATGACCTGGTGTTATATTTATAATCGGAGGTGTACAGAGTGAAGAGAAATGGAGACATGACTGCTCCTTGTAGAGCTTATACAATATAATCTAATATTTTTGTGTTAGAGGAAGCCATAGAAATAACTTCATTGAAATGTTTATGCTGTTCACATAAATCTAGCTAGTTGTAAAATATAATGTTATTACTCCAATGAAAATTCCTAATGATTACATTTAACTGCTTCAGTAAGTGGAATAGCAGAACAGAGAAAGAATTCTCTATCTTCATTTGAAGAAACACATAACTAAGATTTTTGGGCTTCGTTTTCCTAAGTCTGCTAGAAATGTGGAATTCTTTTTGAATATGCTGATTTATGTAATATTTAAACTGACCAGCCTTTAACTATAGGCAACTTAAGCATAAAATCATCTAAAAAGTAAAGAAAACTATATTTTGTACATTACCTCATTTAAATCTAGAATGAAGAAACATAAATGTGCTTTTATTTATTCATCCAATAGGAGCTATATGGTAACTTGCTGCAGTACTGTGTCTCATTATGGCTATGTGCCTGACCTCTAAAATGGATTAAAAGTTAGGGTAAGGATTAGTGACAGAGAGCACCAATTATATGACATTTGTTTTATAGGTCACATGAATTTCTGCTCTGCAGCAGGTTTCAGATAAACAGTAGAGATATGATTTAATGCTGAGTTGAGAGGAAGTCTAAAATACTATGTTGAACTTAACTTAGGTTACATTGGTTTTAGGTTTTGTATGATCTTTGAAAACCATGGCAAATTTAAAGATTACTTTGATCACTTTGCCTTTAAGGAAATACACTCACCAGCCACTTTTCTAGTACCAGGTTGGAACCACCTTTGCCTTCAGAACTGCCGTAATTCTTCATGGCATGGAATCAACAAGGTGCTGGAAACGTTCTTCAGGGATTATGGTCCATATTGACATGATAGAATCACACATTTCCTGCAGATTTGTTGGCTGCACCTCCATGATGTGAATCTCCTATTCCATCACCTACCAAAGGTGCTCTATTGGATTGAGATCTGGAGACTGTGTACGCATTTGAGTACAGTGAACTCATTGTCATGAGATAATTTGAGCTTTGTGACATGGCAAATTATCCTGCTAGAAGTAGCCATCAGAAGATGGGAGCACTGTGGTCATAAAGGGATGGACATGGCCAGCACCAATATTCAGGTAGGCTGTGGCATTTAAATGATGCTCAGCTGATAGTAAGGGGCCAAAAATGTGCCAAGAAAATATCCCCCACACCATTATATCTAAACCACCAGCCTGAACTGTTGATACAGAAGAAATCGAGACTCATCAGACCAGGCAATCTTTTTCTAATCTTCTAGTACCAATTTTGTTGAGCCAGTGCAAATTGTAGCCTCTGTTAGCTGACAGTAGTGGCACCTGGTGTGGTCTACTGCTGCTGTAACCCATCTGCTTCAAGGTTTGACGTGTTGTGCATCCAGAGATGGTCTTCTGCATATCTTAGTTATAAACAGTGGTTATTTGAGCTACTGTTGCCTTTTTATCCGCTCAAACCAGTCTGGCCATTTTCCTCTGGCATCAACGAGGCATTGTTGCTCAGAGAATTGCCGCTCACCGGATATTTTCTATTTTTCAGATCATTCTCTGTAAACTTTAGAGGTGATTGCATGTGAAAATCCCAGTTGATCAGCAGTTTCTGAAATACTCTGAACAGTCCGCCTGGTAACAACAACCAAGCTATGGTCAAAGTCACTTAAATCACCTTTCTTTCCCATTCTGATGCTCCGTTTGAACTAAGTTTGACCAGGTCATCTTGACAATGTCTACATGTACTGAGTTGCTGCCATGTGATTGGCTGATTAGATACAGTATTTGCGTTAACAAGCAGTTGAGCAGGTGTACCTAATAAAGTGGCCGGTGTGTGTATACTTGGTAAAAAATTCAAGTCTACAAAGAAGATTCATATTTTTGGAGTGGGTATCTCAACAATGAGAAGGGACGTATAAGACCAGTGATAAGGGAAGAAAATGTACTTTTCTTTTCAGTGGTGCCAAGGTACAATTACATAGATTTCTCTAATGATATTGCAAAAAAAAAAAACATTTGAGATAGACATTAAACATTCTAGGCCTAAACAGATATATAACAAGACAAACACATAAGAACTTTAGACATACTACAGTCATGGCCGAAATTATCGACACCCCTGGAACGTTCCCAGAAAATGCACCATTTCTCCCAGAAAATGTTTGCAATTACAAATGTTTTGGTAAACCCATGTTTATTTCCTTTATGTGTATTGGAACAACACAAAAAAACAGAGGAAAAAAGCCAAATCTGACATCATTTTACACAAAACCCAAAAACCAGGCTGGACAAAATTTTTGGCACCTTCAACTTAATATTTGGTTGCACGCCCTTTGGAAAAAATAACTGAAATGAAGTGCTTCCTATAACCATCAACAAGCTTGTTGCACCTCTCAACTGGAATTTCCAACCACTCTTCTTTTGCAAACTGCTCAGGGTCTCTCCGATTTGAAGGGTGCCTTCTCCCAACAGCAATTTTGAGATCTATCCATAAATGTTCAATTGGATTTAGATCTGGGCTCATTGCTGGCCACTTCAGAACTCTCCAGCGCTTTGTCTTCAACCATTTCTGGGTGCTTTTAGTGGTATGTTTGGGGTCAATGTCCTGCTGGAACACCCATGACCTCTGACGCAGACCCAGCTTTCTGACATTGGGCCAATAATTTTGTCTGGCACATTTTTGGAGTTCTCTGTGACATGATGTCAGATTTGGCTTTTTTTCACAGTTTTTTTCTGTTGTTCCAATGCACAGAAAGGAAATAAACATGTGTATACCAAAACATTTGTAATTGCAACAATTTTCTGGGATAAATGGTGCATTTTCTGGGAAACTTCCAGGAATGCCGATAATTTCGGCCATGACTGTATATGGTAAAACACCAAAATGTATTCCAAAAACACAACACAAAACATCACAAAAAGTCTTATTAACCTATTCTATACATATATAATAATAAATGGAAAAAATAAAGTGGAAAAAAGTAATTCTGTGGAAGCACACTGGGAACCTTCAAATCACAGTTCATTCTTTCATAAAAGTGGTTAGTGCTGGGTGGTCTGTCTCTAATAACAGAGTGATATAAATTCTTCTGGATGTTATCCCAAGAAAAGAAGTAAGCTTTGCACTCAGCTGGCTAAACCAGCTACAGTTCTGATTTGTGGTTAATACATTTGCCAATGTATATTAATTTCTGGGAAGACATAAGAACAAGTTAAACTTTTAATAAAAAATTATAAATTGCCTTCATTGGAAGCCTGCATAACAGTAAAAGTGGCAGATCCATAAAAACTAACACTGTATATCTTGCCTATGTGTGTACATGGACTAATGTTCCATCAAGGGTGTTTCCCAGCTTTACGCTCTCTGAGGAGGGGGTACATTCCATTTCCTTATGAGTATATATTGTAATAAGTATGTTCAGAAACAGAAATATGCTTATATGAATAAACATGACATGGTGTACATTTCATGGCGGTTTATGTTTAATTCTAAACCTTACATGAAGCATTTGATAATATTGTAAAATAAACACAAATAAATAATGTATAGTGTTGGGGTCTCACTGGGGTGAGTGTGAAGTGGTGGCTCTCTGGCTAAAGGATCTGTGCTAGTAAATGGATGGTTGCCAGTTTGAGTCCCAGTAGTGCCAGAAGAAATGCTATCCACAGGGCCTTTAACTTGCACTCTGACCACAAATCTCCATCTCCCTCTCTCTGTGTTTCTAGAAAGTTAGTTGAGGTACAGTGCATCCAGAAAGTATTCACAGCGCATCACTTTTTCCACATTTTGTTATGTTACAGCCTTATTCCAAAATTGATTAAATTCATTTTCTTCCTCAGAATTATACACACAACACCCCATAATGACAACGTGAAAAAAGTTTACTTGAAGTTTTTACAAATTTATTAAAAATAAAAAAACTGAGAAATCACATGTACATAAGTATTCACTTTGCTCAGTACTTTGTCGATGCACCTTTGGCAGCAATTACAGCCTCAAGTCTTTTTCAATATGATGCCACAAGCTTGGCACACCTATCCTTGGCCAGATTCGCCCATTCCTCTTTGCAGCACCTCTCAAGCTCCATCAGGTTGGATGGGAAGCGTCGGTGCACAGCCATTTTAAGATCTCTCCAGAGATGTTCAATCGGATTTAAGTCTGGGCTCTGGCTGGGCCACTCAAGGATATTCACAGAGTTGTCCTGAAGCCACTCCTTAGGTATCTTGGCTTTGTGCTTAGGGTCATTGTCCTGCTGAAAGATGAACCGTCACCCCAGTCTGAGGTCAAGAGCGCTCTGGAGCAGGTTTTCATCCAGGATGTCTCTGTACATTGCTGCAGTCATCTTTCCCTTTATCCTGACTAGTCTCCCAGTTCCTGCCGCTGAAAAACATCCCTACAGCATGATGCTGCCACCACCATGCTTCACTGTAGGGATGGTATTGGCCTGGGGATGAGCGGTGCCTAGTTTCCTCCAAACGTGACGTATGGCATTCACACCAAAGAGTTCAATCTTTGTCTCATCAGACCAGAGAATTTTGTTTCTCATGGTCTGAGAGTCCTTCAGGTGCCTTTTGGCAAACTCCAGGTGGGCTGCCATGTGCCTTTTACTAAGGAGTGGCTTCCATCTGGCCACTCCATATAGGCCTGATTGGTGGATTGCTGCAGAGATGGTTGTCCTTCTGGAAGGTTCTCCTCTCTCCACAGAGGACCTCTGGAGCTCTGACAGAGTGACCATCGGGTTCTTGGTCACCTCCCTGACTAAGGCCCTTCTCCCCTGATCGCTCAGTTTAGATGGCCGGCCAGCTCTAGGAAGAGTCCTGGGGGTTTCGAACTTCTTCCACTTTCGGATGATGGAGGCCACTGTGCTCTTTGGGACCTTCAAAGCAGCAGAAAGTTTTCTGTAACCTTCCCCAGATTTGTGCCTCGAGACAATCCTGTCTCGGAGGTCAACAGACAATTCCTTTGACTTCATGCTTGGTTTGTGCTCTGACATGAACTGTCAACTGTGTGACCTTATATAGACAGGTGTGTGCCTTTCCAAATCATGTCCAATCAACTGAATTTATCACAGGTGGACTCCAAGTAAGCTGCAGAAACATCTCAAGGATGATCAGGGGAAACAGGATGCACCTGAGCTCAATTTTGAGCTTCATGACAAAGGCTGTGAATACTTATGTACTTGTGATTTCTCAATTTTTTTATTTCTAATAAATTTGCAAAAATCTCAAGTAAACCTTATTCACTTTGTCATTATGGGGTGTTGTGTGTAGAATTCTGAGGAAAAAAATGAATTTAATCCATTTTGGAATAAGGCTGTAACATAACAAAATGTGGAAAAAGTGATGCGCTGTGAATACTTTCCGGATGCACTGTATGTTAAAAATGACAAAATCCTAATGCAGGAATTTATATATGGCAAAAAGTGAATTATCCATCCATCCATCCATCTATTATCCAACCCGCTATATTCTAACTACAGGGTCACGGGGGTCTGCTGCAGCCAATTCCAGCCAACACAGGGCGCAAGGCAGGAAACAAACCCCGGGCAGGGCGCCAGCCCACCACAGAAGTGAATTATCAATTAATGTTATAATATATTGGTCCTTTTTATTATTATGCAAAGTGACATAAGCTAAGGAAGAGAAAATGAAAAAGCAAATTGCACTTCCATCCATTCCTACTATGCATTTCTTTGTTCCTTTAAATTTGGTTCCATTAAAGGTGACAGAATGATAACATTCCCAGTAGTGCAGCCCATCTAATGGGATATTCACTGTATAGAAAGAAATTAAACTGAATTGAATTACATAATAGTTGAGGCGCAGTAGATAATTTTGCTCCCTTACAGAATCAGGGAGAAAGAGGACTTCTGACATGTTCTTCATGTGTTAGTGTGTATTATCTCTATGTGCTCCAATTCCTTCACAAAAACTTTAAGTTAGATTAGATATGGCTTTAATGAACTGGCATACCAAATAAGAATGTTTCTTCCTTAGTAGTTGCCATTATAGACTATTCCAACTTGCAACTTTCAATTCAATTAGCAGTGAAAAAAGATGAATCAATGAACTGGCTAACTAAGGACCTGCTGATAGGTCCTTTTTTTACCATAGAACTTCTTAACCATGTTTTGCTTTTAAAAATTTAAAAATCTAGGAATGCTTCAAAGATATTGTGTCCTCTCTGTGATATCATGCTGTTTCTGAGTTGGGACACTTACCACAATGTCATCAAAATATACGCCTGAGATGTTTCCAAGCAAAAGTGACATGAAAATTACTTTGAGCTGAACTTAATCCAAAGGCCATTGGCATGAACCTGAAGACCCCCAGGTGGGAGACAAAGGCAGACAGGGCCCAGCTACTGCTATGTAATGGCACTTATAAAATACACTTTGTATGGTTCAGTTTACTGAAAACAGCATAGCACTGAAAATGTGTCGTCAGTTCCTCTGTTGTAGGCAATGGATATTTATCAGGAATTATGGCTTTATAACTACCCTTAAATCCACAGCAATAGCAAGGGTTGATATCCAAAGTAAGGAGTTGACTAGCTTGATGAGGCCAGCATCTCACAGTGTTTTTAACTCTGCAGAGATCTGCTCTCACAGAGCAAGTAGAATCTGACAGGAGGATTGAAAAAGGGGCAAATTCTGGGTTTCCAGTTGGCTTGTGGACAAAGTCAGTAATGCAGCCAAGGGTGGTAAATAAGACTGGAAATTCAGATATTGCTCATTTGCAAATTTTGGAAGCCCTCAAAGTCTGAGACTAAAGCAAAAAAGAGTGTGAAAGATTAAGATAAATGATGTTGCCTCCCTCTATTGTGAAAAGACACTGCTGAAGTAGTGCAGTTTTTGTAATTAACAGCAAAGTAAGTCGAACAGTTTCAGGTTTTAAGGGCACATGAGAAAAAAAAATTGTCAAAGGTTGTAAAAGTTTGCAGATGCAGTGCTTCAAAAATGGTGTGTCTCGTTGCAAAAAATTTAAGAGTTTCTGGAAAATGATGATTCACATACCCTTGTGCAGATGCAAGCAGAAGTGACTGGCACCAACACACAAAATGACCAAGTTCCTTTCAGTGACGGCATCACTGACGTTGTGCGGGACTTGTGGCAGCTCTCATATTATGCTGATATGACCTACTGTACAGTTTGAGCAGTGTTGTGATGTAGTCGCAGCTGTGACCTTGTGCACTGGAACTGAGTTTAAAACCTCTGTCTGCATCCCCTCTGTAACTTTTATGCATCTGCCTCAACATTTTCTGTTTGCATTCCTAGGGACATTGTTTTCTCTAGAGTGAGGTCATCGGTTTCAAGTAGCAGACTTGTACACAGATGATGACAGTTGGTCTTTTATATGATTTGGTGTCAGATCATTTCATTTTGCATAGTGTCAAATTTAAAATCCCCTCCAGTTAGTGAAAAGTAGAAGCATGACACTCTGACATGCGCTGTATAAGTAAGTGCTATTGAAACAGTTCTAAAAATCACTTGAAGTTACAGTACACCTTATTGTAGCATTCCAAACATGGTACAATAAAAATATTATAACTTTATGTTTTAAATAAGGCAGTATGGTGGTGCAGTGGTAGTGCTTCTTCCTTACTGTAAGAAGACCAAGGATTGTGTCCTGCCTCCTTGCATGAAGTCTGCATTTTCTTCCTGTGTCTGTGTGGCTTACCTCCAGGTGCTCCAGTTTCCTCCTATGGTCCAAAGACTTGCAGGTTTGGTGGATTGGCATTACGAGATTATCCCTAGTGGGTGGCTGGGGTGTGTGAGTGTGTGTGTTTTCCCTGTGATGAACTGGTGCCCTGTCCAGGACTTGTTCCTGCCTTGCACCTTGTGCTAGCTGGGATAGGTTCCAGCATCCCCCATGACCCTGTTCAAGACTAAGTGGTTAGATATGACTGTTTTATATGGGTCTATATTTTTGCCGTTATGGAAGGGAAGTAGCACCCTCTCCAAATGTTTCAAATGTTTACTATGGAACTTGATAAAAACTAAGAAATTTAAGTTCTTCTTCTTCTTCTTTCAGCTGCTCCCATTAGGGGTTGCCACAGCGGATCATCTTGTTCTAAATCATCCTGCACTCTGCATCTTGCTCTGTTATCCTGTCCTTTGCATCTTGCTCTGTTGTGCATCTTGTTCTGTTAAAAAAATTTAAGTTGATCAAATATTTTTATAATCAAAATTAATAAAGATTCATGACTTTGAGGTCATGCATTTAGTGTCAATTATCAACAAAATAAGGTTATCCTACTGTTTTCTATTTAATGTGCTGTATAACTCACTTCATACAGGGCAAAATAAGCTGCTTTGTGAATACTTATTCTTTTACAAAAACATAACATTATCAAAGTAACAAACGTATTTTTAATTGAAAGGATTAATGTCAAAATATAAATTTAATTTGTAGCAGTGTTTTTAAATCTTTCAAATTACTCATATATTTTATATAAAAATTAAATTAAGAAGTATGATTAACAAATCCTAAATTTTGGATCCTTTTCAAATAATACTACTTTTCCATGAAGGGCAAAGCATTTGAAATTGACAAATGTACTCATACTTTAAAAAATACATTTTAATTAATTAATCAATTAATCAATCAATCAATCAATAAATCAATTAATTAATTAATTCATTCATTCATTCATTCATTCATTACATTTAGAGTTTGATTCATGGAGAATTCAATTTACTGTATGTTTTTCACCTTAGCATTTATTTAATCTTTCAAAGTCAAACTGTAACTTTAAAATAGAGCCTGTCTGAAAATCAACTGCTCGTTTGCTGAAGCACTTATGAAACTAAACTGGAAAATACTGCATTTTCCAATTTTCACAGTTAAGCTAATAGCCTAACAAGTCTTCACACTGTTTTTATCAGCAGTTTCAGTAGCTCAATCCTTGAAAGTGTGTACAATTAATGAAAGCACCCAAATTTTGGAGAAAAAAAACACACACACATGCATGATTCCAACACACCAATTCATCTTTCATCTTAGAGACAGATTATGGTAAAAAGCAGATGGCCATCCAACATAAGTAAAGTCTTGCATTTTTGCAGTGTAAAGATTGTTTTGTTTATTACTAATCACAGTTTGTCAAAATGGAGCTATGCATTTATCATTTCGCTGTAAAAAATCTTTTCTGTTTTCATGTAAACATATGACTGAAAGTTAAGTAAAACACATTCTTTGTTTCTGTCTCTTTATGTTATTAGCTAACATTGATCTGACCTATTGGACATGCTGCTTGTTTAACCTTAGAAATAATTTAATTAATTTTATAATACATTCAGTAGTGATTATTGCTTTATTTTATAATTATGTTTCAATTATTTATAGTAATTATGTTTTTTGATTTCTCCAGTGGCTTCATTACCATTCAGCCATCCCTGTTAATGGGTAATCTCTGAGATACGCAGGTGGATGAGCCTATGGTTCCCTGGATTATGGACTATATGTTGGGCAGAACACAGTTTTTGAGACTCAAGGACTGTGTTTCTGATAAGGATGTGAGCAACACTGGAACACCGCAAAGAAGAGTCCTGTCTCCTTTTCTGTTACTTGCAGAAATTCACAGGTGATTCTGCAATCATGGGGTGTGCTGGTAAGAGGAATGAGACAGAGTATAGGAGTCAGGTGGAGAACTTTGTTTCTTGGTGCAAAGAGAATTGTCTGCATCTTATCATCAGTAGAGCCAAGGAATTAGTTATTGACTTTTACTGCACCAAAGTGCCCCTACGTTCAGTCACTTTTCAGAGAGTGGATGTAGAGGTTATGCCGACCTCAGAAAACAGACTAACTATATAAGAAAGGGCAGAGCAGACTCTCTTTCAATAGGAGATTGTGTTCCTTTACGAATGGAAGTGGTATCCTTCTTATCTTCAACAGCTCTGAGATGGCCACTGCAATTTTCTACACTGTGGTATGATGGTCTGGTAACATCACTTCAATAGAGGCCAACTGAATTAACAAGCTAATTAAAAGGGCAAGCTTAGTTATGGGATACACTCTGGACCCCCTGGAGGTATTAGCAAAGGAGAGAGTTAAAACAAAACCGAGTGCCATTATCAACAATGCTGCATCTTCACTCTCTGACACACTAACACTGAGTACTTTCATCCAACGAATTACTAAACAGAAATGTGTCAAGAAGTGCTACTGGGGCTCCTTTATACCAACAGCAATATGCCTGCATAATGCCTCACTGTGAAAGTCAAACGTTTTCTTTCTTTTTAAATTTTTCTTCATCATTATTGTGTGTTCAGACCAAATATATATATAGTGGCAGATTGCTGGGGTTATTACCTGGCCGGGATGCCTGGAAGGACCGGAAAGAGACATGAATAGCTTCTGGGTCATGAGGGGGCAACCGCCCTGGACTAGGAGAGGACCACAGGAGAGGAGCAAAGAGGTTCTGGCCTGTTGGGACCCGTGGCCACCACCAGGGGGCGCCTCAAGCCTCATGGGACCTGGAGAACTGTTACTTCCGCCACATGAGGCAAGATGGCAGATGAACCTGCCAGGGACGCCCGGAGTGCTTCCAGTGCAAAGGGCAGCACTTCCGCCACACGAAGAAGTGCTGCTGGAAGGTCGTCATCAGCCACCTGGAGCACATCCGGGCGGGAATAAAAGGGGCCGCCTTCACACAATCGGGGAGCTTGAGTCAGGAGTGGGAGCAGGACAAAGCTCCCAGGAGGAGACAGGCGGCCAAGGACTGAGGAAGAGATGAGTTATTGTGGTGATTGATTAGCTGTGTTCATTGTGTGGTGTTTGGGACTTTAATCCTGTATTTATTAATAGTAAATACAGTGGTGTGAATAACTATTTCCTGATTTCTTATTCTTTTGCATGTTTGTCACATAAAATGTTTCTGATCATCAAACACATTTAACCATTAGTCAAATATAACACAAGTAAACACAAAATGCAGTTTTTAAATGATGGTTTTTATTATTTAGGGAGAAAAAAAAATCCAAACCTACATGGCCCTGTGTGAAAAAGTAATTGCCCCCTGAACCTAATAACTGGTTGGGCCACCCTTAGCAGCAATAACTGCAATCAAGCGTTTGCGATAACTTGCAATGAGTCTTTTACAGCGCTCTGGAGGAATTTTGGCCCACTCATCTTTGCAGAATTGTTGTAATTCAGCTTTATTTGAGGGTTTTCTAGCATGAACCGCCTTTTTAAGGTCATGCCATAGCATCTCAATTGGATTCAGGTCAGGACTTTGACTAGGCCACTCCAAAGTCTTCATTTTGTTTTTCTTCAGCCATTCAGAGGTGGATTTGCTGGTGTGTTTTGGGTCATTGTCCTGTTGCAGCACCCAAGAACGCTTCAGCTTGAGTTGACGAACAGATGGCTGGACATTCTCCTTCAGGATTTTTTGGTAGACAGTAGAATTCATGGTTCCATCTATCACAGCAAGCCTTCCAGGTTACTGAAGCAGCAAAACAACCCCAGACCATCATACTACCACCACCATATTTTACTGTTGGTATGATGTTCTTTTTCTGAAATGCTGTGTTCCTTTTACGCCAGATGTAACAGGACATTTGCCTTCCAAAAAGTTCAACTTTTGTCTCATCAGTCCACAAGGTATTTTCCCAAAAGTCTTGGCAATCATTGAGATGTTTCTTAGCAAAATTGAGACGAGCCCTAATGTTCTTTTTGCTTAACAGTGGTTTGCGTCTTGGAAATCTGCCATGCAGGCCGTTTCTGCCCAGTCTCTTTCTTATGGTGGAGTCGTGAACGCTGACCTTAATTGAGGCAAGTGAGGCCTGCAATTCTTTAGACGTTGTCCTGGGGTCTTTTTTGACCTCTCGGATGAGGCGTCTCTGCGCTCTTGGGGTAATTTTGGTCGGCCGGCCACTCCTGGGAAGGTTCACCACTGTTCCATGTTTTTGCCATTTGTGGATAATGGCTCTCACTGTGGTTCGCTGGAGTCCCAAAGCTTTAGAAATGGCTTTATAACCTTTACCAGACTGATAGATCTCAATTACTTCTGTTCTCATTTGTTCCTGAATTTCTTTGGATCTTGGCATGATGTCTAGCTTTTGAGGTGCTTTTGGTCTACTTCTCTGTGTCAGGCAGCTCCTATTTAAGTGATTTATATATATATAAATTAAATTATGTATGCACAGTGGTACCTCGGTTCCAGGTCCTTGGACTTATACCAAACAGGACGTATACCAAACTAATTTTTCCCATAAGAAATAATGGAAAAATGATTAATCCGTTCCCATGAAAAAAAATCCTTTTGTTATTGGCATATTATACATTGATGGGGTTGTATAAAATTTAAACACTGCTTAATACTAAAATACATAAATACAAAAGCAATTAGATGAAATAAATGAAAATTTAACCTCACTTTACTTTTTAATAATGTCTTTGTTTTTCACAGTCGTAGATACCGTCGTCCTCAGCATACGATATGCAGCAGCCATGTCCCGGATACGCATGCCACCTTCATACTTTTCAACAATCAATTCAAATTTTTGTGAAAAATCACAAAATCACGTTGTGACGATGCGGGTTTGCTGTATGCTCCCATCTGCTGTCTGGGAGCCCTTGAACCCTACACCGAGCTTAGCCATGAGGCACAACAAAGCACGGGATGGTGAAAAAGTGCAAAGTGCTTTTATTAAAACAATCAACAAAACAAAGTGTTCAAATTAAAGTGCAGTGTCCAAAGTTCCAATAAATAAATCCATAAAATCAGAAGTGAAACGTGGAGGTTAAAAACAATAGAAAAAAAGTCTTCTTAAAAACGAGGTTAAAATACAGCATGACGCATTCTTTAAAAAAAAAAAAAAAACACAACAAGAAGCCCGGTGCCTTTTTACCTGCTTCCCCCCTCTGGGCTTCTCAACAGGCAAGTTGCCCTACTTGCAGCTGACCTTCATTCTGCCTACTTCAGCTGTTCAGTTCACCTCTCCAATCCCTGGCTCCGGTAGGCTCCTCCTGACAGCGACCTGGGATCCACAGTGACCTCCTTCCGGTCAATCCCACTCCATGATCACTCAGCAGGAGTGACCACTACTACTATTCTCCGGGTGTCGGCCCAACACCCAGGCTCCCTGTTCAACTGCATCGCGAGCCTGCCTCTGCGCTCGCGCTCTCTCTCTCTCTCTCTCTCTCCTGCAACCTCCCATCTGTTCTTTCTTTCTTTTTCCTCCCCTTCTAGCTGACTTGCGCTTCTGTTTATCAAGAGGGCATGGCAGCTGAAATCCGCAGCCCCCGGAACAATCACGAATGCGGATGGTCTGTCACCTGTGCACTTAGGTGAGAAACGTCCACATTGCGAGTCGCCCTGAAAACCGCTTCAGCCCAATACTATCCACTTCCAGAACCACCACGCCCCCTCACCAAGCCGCGAACGCAGTGATTATTTATTTTAAAACTGGCCTTTGACAGGAGCTGTGGACCCGCTATACCACACACGTGAAAATTCACAGAGTTATAGCGCGGGTTTTTCACTGAATGCTAGCAACTGGCGCACTGACGCTCGTGGGCAGTCGTGGCTTTGTCTCGAGAGAGGTAAACAAGGGTAGCACGCGAGTCATATTCCAAACAAAGGTCGTATACCAAGCAAAGTTTTTTTTCGTCCTAACAGGACGTATACCAAGTTGGACTTATTCCAAAGCGGACGTATACCGAGGTACCACTGTATTTATTTATTTAAAGAACGTCTGTGAAAAATCAAATTATCCCCTTTGTAAAAAGTTCCATCTATCTAAATATGAAAAGCCAGATGGCATTGTCCTGAGTTATTTTACCAAGTGCTAAAACAGAATTGTATGTTTTTTTTTTACTTTCTGGTTATTAAATTATGTGCCAATGACATCATTTGCCAGAGTCATATTACTTTTGCTGCGGTGGGTTGGCACCCTGCCCAGGATTGGTTCCTGCCTTGTGCCCTGTGTTGGCTGGGATTGGCTCCAGCAGACCCCCGTGACCCTGTTCGGATTCAGCGGGTTGGATAATGGATGGATGGATGGATATTACTTTTGTCATCACAAGCATTTCTTCTTAATGTTTTTTATTTGTTTTTTTTTTTTTTGTTTTGTCACAAAAAACCAACATAAAAAAGAATTGAAAAGCAAAAGATTTGCAGTTATTTTTGATTGTTCAGCAGCAAGTATATTGTGTTTTTTTTTCTTTTTTTTTGTAAGTTAGTTTGCTGTTTTGGTGATCTACCCCAAGGAATTCAGGCTTGATTATTAGTTTTAATCTCTAAAATGGACCTCCACCTCCTGCTTTAGTTTCCCTTGCGAAGCTTACTCTTCTGTAGGTGACCTCTGTCTCTTTGTAAATGTGACCTGTCCCTTGCTTTCTTGTTTTTGTCTAGTTTGTCCAGGTTGGGTGTTGACTTTTTGGATTACTGGAAATTTGAAAGTTTGTCCCAGCATGTATTATGTGTTTGGTGTGTGCTATTAAGCTCCACAAAATCAAACAATAATACAGCTTTGTGAAAAAGAATATAATTTTATTTTATATTTGTCCAGTACAAGAAATGCCTCTCTCTAAGACTGTAACCTTAGTATGATGAGGTGGTTTGTGTGCCTCAGTGATTCTTAGAACTCCTGTATGTAGCTCCTGATAGGGTTACTTGTGGAAAATTTACCTGTTTCAGAACAAAGAACTATTCATTCATGACCCTCTCAACAGTTTCCAATAAATCAAAGACTTGCCAAGGACATTAATATTGGGAACCATCCTTGTATACTGAGAACCAGGCCTGTGAGTGAAGTTCATTGGCAAGGCCTTGGTGGCTGTGTGACCCACAGGTTCAGTCTAAAAATCAGTGTGGAGTCACTTTGTGGGCTCACCATCCATGCAGCAGATGATGAGGATTGGCAGTAATGCCAGTCAGACAACAGGCAAGTGTGAGACAGGCCAGAGTGTGGCATACTTTACCTTGGCAATTGAAACTGGCTCCTGTCTCTAGTGTGAAAAATTGAAAATGACTAGCTAGATGTAATTTTTGATTACAGAACTGCATTGTTTTGCATACATGGTCTTATTAAAAGCTTTGTTTATTTCTGCCCTTGTGAAAAGGTGTAAGAGGTTATGCACAGAATTGAGAAGGACTGCTTTTTAATGTTCTTCTGCTGGTGTTTCACTTTGTTGCTGTACATTTGTAACATTTAGCATTTTGTTGTAATTGTGTGTGCTATATTTTTAGATGATTAGTTTGAACTGTTAAGGAAGCAGCACATGTTGTAAGTAAAAATGGAAAAAATATTTAGGCATTGCATGTCCCACTTTTTTAGGAATACAGAGGGTGTTATTTTCCCGTGCAGGGAGAGGAAATAGGTTAATTCAAATGCAGCTACCACATGTCTTGTATGGCTTTATGACTTCTGTTTCTGCATGTAATGTTACATAAAGTGCTTCTGGCTGATTTTAGAGGCAACATTACTGTGCGTTTCTCACTTCTGACATGGTTTTGGAAGTGTCACACCTGCCTTTTCTAAGGATAAGGTTTTAGATGTGTTAGACCCTCACAAGAAGAAAGCCTGGGGATTAGAAAGAGGTTTTAGGTTTATCATCCCAGAAAAATGAGACAAGTCCACTAAGTAAACTGTATGCTGTAAATTCAGAGAGAGAAAGAGAGATACCAGTGAAGTAAAGAGAGCAGGATAGAGACCAGTGAACAAAGAGAGAAGTCAGAGGAAGAGCACAAGCCCCCAAGAATTTGTTGAGTTGCCACAATTCAAGTAACTATAAGATTAAGTACTGCTTGAGAGAATGAATATCTAGTACTCTCATGTTGTACAGTATGTTATGGTTGCCACATTCTATTTGCTTTCATTTATGGCACTAACTATTTCAAAGAGTAAAACTTATTAAGCCTGCTTTCCTGTTTGCACATGTTTTCTTTTTTATTACCAGGGGCTGAGAATAGCTAGGCCAATCAAGGGTAAAGGAAAAAGAATGCTCCTAATGAACAAGTTACAGTGACAGTTATACACCTAGGGTGCAAGTGCATTGCAACTTTAACCTCCATGTTCCTAAAGGCTGGCCAAATAGCCAAATGTAAGTAGTTACAGAGCTGTAGCATAAAATTGTTGGTCCACACAAAAAGAATGTGTGAATTTGGTAAACGGGTATTTATGGTTTAGGGAGAGGTGTCCTGTATAGGCTTTCTCACAATAAAACATTTGACCTTGCAAGAAAATGAGAGTAGGGTAATTTAATGTAATACTTTGATTAAACAAGAGGGTAAAGAACATTTTTAAAAACACAACATATATCATCACACTAATAAAGCAGTTGCAACTCTATTAAAGAATTAGCTTTGTTTTGTTGTCTGCATTTTTCACCTTCAGCCTATTGCAGTTACAATATGTCCGTTCTTTATTCAGGTTGAATTTGTTTTCTGGTAGTTATCAGATCCACAGAGTCAAACAACCATAGTTAATGAAAAATTAATGATTAGAGGAAGCATTGCAGGAAAAACAAATGTATATAGTGTTATATACTGTATGTGTCAGGTTTATATAATTATGAGTTTTCTTCCTGCAGAGCCTTTTTTTGGAAAGACTAACTACATTATAATAAATAAGACCTTCTTGAATTAATAGCTACAACTACAAAGCTGATATAAAACTAATTTTGTCATGCAGGATGGAATAAAGCAATAATACTACAGAATAAAATGACTCCTCACTTCTTCATAAACACTGCCATAGCTCACTACACACCTCTATCATGAGACCAGCTCCTGGAATAGTGCTTTTTTCAGTTCCCTTCTTGGCTACTTGCGCCTATTTGTCCCTTTTGTGGTATAGTACTCTTGTCCCCTTCTGTTTGGCCACCAGACTCCATTCTCTTCTACACTTCTCCTAGGGTTCCCTGCTCCTAGGCTCTTGGTAGGTTTCTCCCCTTCTAAGATTCCCTAGGAGTGTGGCTGAGATAAAATCAGCATTTCCTCGGTTGGAGGCTCGGGCAGGTTAGGTTTTTTAGAATATGACTCAGTTCCCAAGGTTTCTCAGGATTGCACAGGGGACCAATTGGTAAGAGAGAAGGCACTGTCTTCTTGATCACCACTAAAAAAAAACTTTGAAATAAAACTAACTTAATATAGTATGATTGCATACAGGAAGGGTCAAAGGTTTACAGATATCTGTGATTTATACTTTTAACTAACTTTGTTATTAAATAAATTACATGATATGAAAAAGAAGGACAAACCTTAACTTCAAAAAAAATCAAAGCAATTTTTTTGATGCCTATGCTTATTTTTCAGTTGGAAATGTTAAGATCAAAATATGCTAAGGATGAAATTGTGTTTGCTACGTTGATTGTAAATGAGTATACAGCCACGATATCCAGGTCTGCATTCGATTTATATTAAAGTCATTCATCTGTTCTCACTGTCTTGATTTTCATGCATTTTCCAAATAATAGTTTTTGGAACAGCTATTTCATACAGACTAAAATGACTTACAAATACTTGCATGAACAGAGAAGGCCTGATTCACTTTGATAAGGTATTTATATACCATCATACATATGCACATTGGGGGAAGCTTAAAGGCTTGGATAGTACTAAATTTCCACCGGAAAACAAGAGGGTGCAGTTGACTAATACCTTATCTCTTCCTCCCTCTGAAGACCAGAAGATTGATGGCTTTACCTCCCTTGACGTCCCTTCCAGTGTCCATCTGCTTGGACCTGCCCCTTCCTGCTGGAAGTCCTTATCAGCGGAAGCTCCACCATTCTGAATTTATCTACTTGGAGTCTTGCATCTGCAACAATGTTTTCTTTTCTTTTCAACATGTTTAGAATTTGCATTTGTTTTAATTATATGAGTTTTGCCTACAGGTGCCCCAACACTTCACAGTTGTCTGTGTTCTTTCTTACAATACATTACCTTAAATGGAAGCTAAAAGAAAAATAAAAAGAAGAGTGTAGAAATGTAGCCACATTACAAATTGTGCCTGAACTTGCTGGATTTTTTCCTTAGAAAAGATGAAGTATAGTATAGTTTAGTATAAAAAGTGCAGTAAAAGTTCATTAAATTTAAAATCCAATAAAAAGTGAGTGGTGGAGGTTAAAATAAGACGTACACAAATCCAGTAAAAACAAGACTGGAAATCAACTGGCAGAAAACTGACGTTTTCAAAAAACCCGGTGCCATATAGGCCTCGCAGCAGAGGAGTCACCCTGCCGACAGACACAGCCAACCTTCCACAGGTCCGGGTCCCTGCCGTTCCATGGGTCCCCAAAGGCCATGGTGCTCAAATTGGGGCTCTCAGTCCAAGCCTCATTGTCCTCCGCTGCCTTCCAGGTCTTCTGCGATGAGTCAATCACACACATGGTAACTCCTGCTTCTCATACATGCTCAGCTGGAGTGACCCATTTCAATTGTCCTGAGTGCTGGCCACACACTCACCTCTAGGGGCTGTCCTCCTAGCTACAACCTTCTCTCTCTGTCTTGAGCCCGCTTTTTTCAGTTTGCTCACTCCTGCATCAGCACTCACTCTCCCTTACATCTTCCTGCCCTCTTCTCTTTCTTTAACCTCCGCTCTGATGTCTGTGTTTTCTTTCCTCCACTGAGTTCTTGCACTCCCCTTTTATGTGCTGGGGAGTGGTTGCAGGTGCAATCGCTTGATTGACGTCCCGGGCTGATAATGAGACAATCAGACTGTCCACATGTCCCGGCAAGACAACACATGGACAGCTGACTGCCTCGCACCAACCCGGAGAGGAGCCATCTATTCAACAGATTACTGCTGTACTCCCCAGTGTGAGGGCACCCAGTTATTTATTTAAAACTGCCATTTTTCTGATCTGACCCGCTATACCACAGTGGCGTTTTGTGCCACCACCACCTGACTGATGCACTGTGCAGCCACTTGTGATGCTGGAATGAAGGGGTTGTCCCAGTTGTCCACAAGACATCATCAAATCCTCTCAGATGAAGTCTTGAAACAATAAAGAATGCGTTAAGAATATTTATGTTAGGATGAATGCCCTGGGGAGCTGGGCGGTCTTTTGGCCTTGGAACCCTTGCAGATATTGTTTTTTTTTTCTCCAGGGTTTTTTTGAGGGTTTTATTTCTGTTCTCCAGGCCATCTGACCTTATCACCAGACTTGTCTTTAGAGACTTACATCGTAATATTGCATATAACAATGCTACTCTTTTACTAGTTATATATCTGTTGTATAAGATTGCAAATTTATTTGTTTTTTCTTTGTTACTTATTCATTAATAATCTTATTTGTTTTTCTTTAATTGTAACTTTCTCTTTGACATCTTGTAAAGCACTTTGAGCTACATTGTTTGCATGAAAAGGTGCTATATAAATAAATGTTTTTGTAATTTCCCAAATACACTGTTATGCTTTATATTTTCAAAAGAAGGCTGCACTGCACTTTGGACACTATTTGATGTCTTGTAAATATGTAATTAAAGCACTAAGCACTATAACACCTACCCTTGCTGCATCTGTGTGTGTCTTCATTTCAAAGTTACAATTAAAGAAAAACAAATATGATTATTAATGAATAAGTAATAAAGAAAAAACAAATAAATCTGCAATCTTATACAACAGATATATAACTAGTAAAAGAGTAGCGTTGTTATATACAATACTAGCAAAATACCCGCGCTTCGCAGCAGAGAAGTAGTGTGTTAAAGAAGTAGTGAAAAAGAAAAAGAAAGATTTTAAAAATAACGTAACATGATTCTGCGTTAACCACATATTTTTTCATACGTCTCAAACCAAGGAGATGCGAGGTTAAAATGAACCGAGAAGCGCACATACATACTCAGTACATCCCCTCTCGGGAATCGAACCTCAGAGGTGTGGCTTATCTATTTGAGAGTATGTAGATCGGGGTATATATATATATATATATATATATATATATATATATATATATATATATATATATATTCGCAGCGGAGACGTAGTGTGTTAAAGAAGCTATGAAAAAGAAAAGGGAACATTTTAAAAATAACGTAACATGATTGTCAATATACAGTAATTGTTTTGTGAGTGTTATTGAGTGTTATCCTGTCATCAAGGATTCGATTATCATTATTTGTTTCAATCAGGGTCGTATTTGTACGATGTGTTGTGTTCAAGTTACATTCCGTGTTTGTCAATCGTTGTAAAGATAAGAGGTTTCATTTATCGATTCGTTTCTTACTGCATCAATAAACAGCTCGTCTTCCTCTTTATCTGAAATGTGACACACTGCATGCATGGGTTTTTTTTTACACTGTCTTCCTTTAGCGGGACATTCACTTTTTGCACCGTGTGCTTTGTTTCTGCAGTAGCTGCAGTTATGAATATGCTTGTATGTATCAGATGCTTCATATTTTTTTGCTTCCTTCTCAATTGTGTAATTCGGTTTTTGTTCAGCGCTCTTTGGAACTGTTGCTTTTTGTCTGTGCACTGCATCAGTTCACGTGAGCCGCTCGGTGTACATGCATCGAAGTTTCCCAGCTGTGCTGGTGCCATGTCGTGCTATGTCCATGGCTGTTTCTAATGTTACCGAAGTCCCGGCACTTAAAACTTTCTCTCGCAGTTTCGCTGAGTTTGTGCCAAACACCACCCTGACTATCTCATCTTCCTCTGCATAAGCACAGTCCTTCACCCGTTAATATTTAGTGGCAGTGTTTCTATTGGATTGCCGCTGACGGACGGCCTTATATGGGCAGGCACTAAATTACAAACGCCAGCGGCAGCCTGTCTATGAACTTAATTTAAAGTTTAGGTTTACATCGTGCTTTGTTTCCGAAGTAGCAGAACTCATGAATATGGTTGTATATGTCACTCGCTCGCTTCTTATTGTTTCGCTGCCTTCTCAATTATATAATGCATGTTTTCTTGAGCGCTTTTTGGGGCTCTTCCTGGTTTTATACGTACTGCGTGATTACGTGAGAGGCGTGATGATGTCACACGAAACTCCGCCCCCACGGCTTTCAAGCTCATCTCCATTACAGTAAATGGAGAAAAACATCTTCCAGTTATGACCATTACACGTAGAATTTCAAAATGAAACCTGCCCAACTTTTGTAAGGAATGAACCTGCCAAATTTCAGCCTTCCACCTACACGGGAAGTTGGAGAATTAGTGATGAGTGAGTGAGTGAGTGAGTGAGTGAGTCAGTGAGGGCTTTGCCTTTTATTAGTATAGATTATGATGTAAGTCTCTAAAGACAAGTCTGGTGATAAGGTCAGATGGCCTGGAGAACAGAGAAAAAACAATATCTGCAGGGGTTCCAAGGCCAAAAGACCACCCAGCTCCCCAGGGCATTCATCCTAACATAAATATTCTTAACTCATTCTTTATTGTTTCAAGACTTCATCTGAGAGGATTTGATGATGTCTTTTGGACAGCTGGGACAACCCCATCATGTGAGAAATGCAAGAAATGCTGAACACATACCTAAAGCAGAAACTTTTTCCATGTTATACTAATAATGACTGAAGTTTATAATGTGTGAAGACTTTAGTCCAAATATGAAATAAACACTTGCACTTTTATTTAAGAATGTAACCAAAGAAAAAAAAAGCATTTGATTACATGTGGCTGTGTTCAGCATTTCTTGCATTTCCTTTCATCCTTCACTTACCCAGATCTTTGTAGACATGGAACACAAATGAAATGCAAGTATTCTAAATAATGATATACTGTATTATTTACCCTATATAACGCAGATAAGGAGCCTTGGCTTGAGCTGGGAGAACTTTTTGACCGTGTTGAGCTCCTTTAAAGCAGGGGATGGGACAAGAGGCTGCTTGCTGCTTATGCTGATCGACACATTTACAAAACAAAAGATGCTGATGGAGAGGTGTGAAGGAATTTAAAGTGGGCCAGGATTACAAGTTTTTTCATTGGTTTCAGGAATTCTAGTATTAAACTTAAACAAGTGCCTTATTGCAATAATTGGCATAAGCATATAGGGCAAAATACAACAGAAAATTAACCTCTTCAAAAAAGTAGCATGTCTCCTGAGGAGCTCTGAAGCTATCAGGTATTGGCCATTATAACGGGAGGACCGGAAGGGGTGGAGATAATTTCCCTCACTGGTTGGTTTCTCTGAGGGAGAAAAGGAGACAACACAGTTAGTGACATTGCCCCCTCTCTCCCCGATGGGTTACCACCTACCTTGAGTGAACCAGCAAGTAGATCCTCCAACATGCATGACACCTTCTTTTTCACTATGTTTCAGATCCTGTCCTGTCTTCTCCCTTAGTAATTAGAATCTTTAATAGGAGATCAGAAGCTTACATTATAGATGTGCTGTTGTATACATTCTGAGCTCTGCTGTTATTCCTTTTCAAATGTAGGGGAAAAAGTAAAAAGCTGGTGCTGTTTTTTCTCATAAGACTCAATTCTTTCCAGCATTACATTTTGAATATGTTTATGGAAGAAGAAAAGAGGGCAGACAGTTTAGCACAATGGCTATGGGATTCAGCTTTAAACCATATCACCATAAACTATATTCTGATTCCCAAAGGGTCAATTAACATTCTAAACACATGTTGTATAATATCTCTTACAATATTGGTGAGTATGTTGTATATTGTATATGGAGTGGTAATATAGCAGGTCCACAGCTCCGAAGAAAAGCCCAGTTTTTAAATAAACAATTGCTGCACTCGCTGTTTAAAGAGGGGGCGTGGTAGTGTGGCTGGAGCAGTTCCTGGATGCTACGTGAGGCAGGCATTTCCTTGCTTATGTGCATAGGTAAGGAATCACCCACATCCGTAAATGAAGCTGGAGCTACTAATCGAAGCAGCATTGGGGAAAGAATGGATGAGCCAGCCCGCTGTAAAAGAGAGAGGTCAGCGTGTTCAGGGGTCCCAGATGGAGCGAGTGATCAGCACTCTTGGAACAGGATTGAACCTATTGAGTTAATAGAAGAGTGGGTACGATCAGAGAAAAGTCTGCTCTAGGGATCCTAGGGACAACTTCAAGTGCGAGAAGGAAGACGGGAGGACAACCGACCTCAAGCGGTCAGGCAGACGCCCGTGGAGGCAGCCATGATGGGGGTTGGTAGAATGAGGACCGTGGTGGCTGAAGTCTTTCCCGCTGAATATACCTTAAGTAAGCTGGAGGGACTGGGAAGGAGCAGAGCTTGAATGGTGTTACTCCAATGTTGTCAGTAGGATTTTAGTCTCATTTAGCCTTATTTTAATGCCTGAGATTTTTACCTTTTAAATGGATAATTTATTTAATAACGTTTGAAGCATTACACTATTTATTTGGACACTGTTGATTTTGTTGTCTTTAAATAAAAGAACTTTTGCACCTTTATGCACCATCCCCTTGCTTCATTGTGTCTTCACTGATCAGTTCATCCAATTACATTACCGACGGTGCTGGGTTCAAACGCTCCCAAAATGGAGATGGGAACATGAAGTGGAACTTGCATCATCACAGGAGTGCTTTATGATTCAAAGATTCATTAGTTCATTTCATTCATTTTCCTAACCCACTTATCCCAGCAGTCATCAGGCACAAGGCAGGGACAGTCCATGAACAAGGTGCCAGACCATCACAGGACAAACACACACACAAGCTAGGACCAAGTCTTTGAATTGTACGAAGAAACCCGAGTAACTGGAAGAAACCCACACAGAAATGGGGAGAACATGCAGACTCCACACAGGTAGCACCCAGGGCAAGAACCCCAGCCGTTCAGTGTCCGCTTTAGAAGATTTTTAGGCATCCTGTATCACACTTTGTCCATCTCTCAGTCATACACCAAACATTTCTCTTGTGTAAAATGTTAATTGTGTTTTGTTTTTGTTTTGTTCTTTTGTATAGACATACTATATGCATAAGAAAAAAGGAAATATAAATTTCAACATGCCTGTGTATACTGCTATATATTATATTATTATCCTTGCAATATTTATTTTCTAATTAATATGACTGAAAAGAAAACGAAAAAAAACACAGCTGGAAGTTATTTAATTTGAAATGATCTAAGAATTTAGTCATGAGGTTTTTTTAATTGCAAATCATTACAATGAAATACAGAGGTGGAATTATTTCAAAGTAAACAATGACTTTTTTCTGATTATGAAATATCCGATCATGAGATTAAAGTTATATGTAATAAAAGTTTAATACAGATTAATTAAGTTTGCCATTTCTTGTGATTATAGTTGTTGTTAATTTGTTCATTTTTAAATATTTCAGTCCTTTTCAACATATAATCTCTCCAAAGTAGAAACTTATATTAGAGGGGATGTCAGTAGACTCATAGACCCTTCCACACTCTTTCACTCACAATTATTTCAAATTTATCACTCAGATAAACTGTGCCTCTTTGGACTATGGTGGGAAAAAAACATATGAACACTGGAGGAAAATGTAAACCATAAAATACACAACAAGAAATTAGAAATAGAGTTAAATGCGACTTTTTATTTAAAAGAATGTATAATTTTTATTTCAAACTTAGAATAAAAAAGAATGGTACCTGGGCTCTTATTTATTCAATTAATCCATGTGTAATTCCAAAATAAACGTACAACATTCAGTGTATTTTTGATTTTTGATGTAATTTGACTGAAAAAGTATTGATAATGAAGATTTACAATTGTGCATGTGTTGCTGCTGTCCATTTCTAGAAATTATCGAGTGCTGTGTTAGGTAATGCCATTGAAAAGGTAGAAACAGTCAAGACACTGTAGCTACATGGTTCCTTTGAATTCACACTAGGACTGACAACACATTACAAATGTGGATAACAGGTGCAATGCTGAGGCCCAAATCCTGTTCAACTGACACAAACACAGTCACCGGTAAAAATACAATGTTTTTTTATTTTTATTTTTTAAAATACCTTTACAGGTCTTCTAAAACTGCTCCACAGCACATACAACGACAGTGAATCCTTCTTCATTCTCCCAAGTCCTCTTACTCCATACAAGTATTGTCCTCTGCCTCCTGACTCCAACTTCCTGAGGTGAGGCGGAGGGCTGGTTTTAAGCCAGACCCTAAAAGTACTTCTAGTGTTTGGGAAATCATAAAGTAGGGATGGTCTATCCCTGCAGCTCTCCCTGGCAGCACCCAGAAGGACTGACCCATGGGACTACGATTCCCAGTTTGCCCTGTGCTCTGGAAAATGGGAACAGTGACACAAGAAGGCTACCCTCTAGCGTCTCGAGGGAGTGTATACTCAAAAAGTGTTAACTATCCTGGTTTTTCTTTCAATTTGACCTCCCTTTGTAGCAAGGGATCAATTCCCAACCTGGTCGGGACTCCCTTCCTGGCAAAGGGACACCTTTCCTCCTGGATGGTATGCTGGGTAAAAAAAAAATTATTAGCCACACTCTCCCCATGTTTGTTCCTCAAAATCTTTCTTGTTGCCAGACAGTTTTGATTTTTAGTTTCTGATTCCTTGAAATTAGTTTTCAGAATACTGTAGTTAGACTTCTGTTGTCAGGATGTAATTCAAAAGCCTAAACTTTCATTTGTATGCTAATGATACACAGTGGTAATTATCATTTACACCAAATACTGCTCCTTAAATTATATCATTAACTGATTTTTGATGAATAATAATGAATTCATGATACAATCCTGTCTTTAAATTCAAAAGAAAAAGCTGGTGAATGTTAAGCTTATATCAAATCACACAAAAGAAAGAGTCATCTAGTCAATCTTAGAAGTGAGGATAAAACAGCTGTAGTTGCACAAGTTCAGATGTGCACCGTTTATTGGCAGTAGAAGAATTACAAGCAGTCAAAGAGGCAAACGTGGTAGATGGTACCAGCCAAAGGAAAAGTTTTCAGAATTCAGGAGCCTCTTAGCTGCTTCATAATAAAGAAAACAATATTATTATAGAAAAACTGGGCCAGGAAGTTTGTGCTACCTTATTGCATTACCAGAAGCAGTGACTTTTAATTTTTTTGATATTTATTAAATGCCTAATTGTTGATATGGCCTGTGAAATAATGAGGAATTTTTAATACAAATATTAGGATACCCTCATAAAAGATGGTAAAGCTGTGGTTTTCTGCTATTCAAGACCAATTGAGAAACATCTGGCAAAATATATGAAACAGCCAAAGAAGCATCATTAATTTATCTTAAAGTTATTTTCCAGTCTTTTAAACTCAGACATTTAAATATTTACACTGGCATTAGTTCCTTTGATCAAAACAATTATTCTTTAATTTCTAGGAAACTACATTCTTTTTAAAGATTTTCAAAATAATTGTTAAAAAAGATTTAAATGCAGCTGGTGCTAATGTTTTTAATTTAAGTTGTATACCTGTAATTTATTTTTAATTGTCCTGTACTTTAAAATTTCAGTTTTAATATTGATTATTTTTACAATGTAAAGGTTTTGGCAATATTCTGAATATGTGGATGCAATAAATGTTCCATCTATTATTTACAACTGCTAGTAAATATTCTAATGTAATTTGGACCAATAAGTATTATTTTTTGAATCATGCAAACTAATGGAAGGTTCTAGTAATGTTATAAAGACCAGGAGACATGGATTTATGAAGAGAGATGCCAGCTAAACTGACTTGCTACACTGTTTACAGGCAATAAGAGCAGAGGTGGATGGGTGTCTTTTTTTACAAAAAACTTTCCGGTGACAAAGGCACTACTATGGTGGCACAGGAAGACCAGCAAAACAAAACATTTCTATCAAAAATAGAAATCCACACTAACAGGAAGAAAACATTATACAAACCATTGAATACAAATTGTGAAATGTTATTGTCATATTATTTTATATTCTGCATTGAATAAGATTTGTCTGTTTAAGAAAGTGCATAGTTCAACCATCCAGAATTTTGCCCAGGCTCCACTGAGCTTTGAGATGAAATATGGATATAACTAAATCAGAGTAGACGAAATGGTTTCTAGAGAATTTTTGATGCTGGAACCAACTACTATAAGTAAAATGTAATTGTTGTGGACTATATTGTTCTGCCACCTACATTTACTGTACATGAGATAATTGTAATCTTTGCTCAGGTGCATAATTTGCATTCTAATATATACAGAGCAGAAGACAAACTGGCTTCTGTTGAATTTAAAATTCCAAACCACTTGCTTTGATTGTTTTTCTACCTCCCTAGTCCTTGTGTATTCTTCCATAGGTGAGTGATTTGGCTTTATTACCATCTCAGGGAAATGGCTATTAGGCTGCAATGTTTAAGTGAAGACCACTTCTAATAAGACTGAATAAATAGGTGTTGCTAGGACCTAATGGTTTCTGCCAGTTTTTAGTTGATAGCAGCACTATTCTACTTCCACTTTCAAAAGGAAGAAAGCTTGCTACACTCCGGTTCTGTGGCCAAGCATTGTCTGTCTGGCCCATAACTTTGCCCATTTGTTTATGCTTCAGCAGAAGAGTTTGGACAGCACATCTGGAAACACCTGTCTGCTGTGAAATTTCAGCTTGGGACAGACCTTGATAATGAAAGATGACCACCTTGTGTCTTGTTGCTATGCTCAGTTTTGTCATGGTGTAGGAGTTGTAGACTGAACCAGCTCATCTATCATAACCATCCATCCATTATCCAACCCGCTATAGCCCAACTACAGGGTCATGGGGGTCTGCTGGAGCCAATCCCAGCCAACATAGGGCGCAAGGCAGGAAACAAACCCTAGGTAGGGCGCCAGCCCACCGCAGGGCTCTATCATAACCTCACTTATTTATTCTGGTTATTGCTTTTCTTCCCTTTACACAGCTGTTTGTTTCACTTAATCACTTTGGTTCAACGTACACATCATGTCATTGATCATAATTATTTAATCATGAACTGGGCTACATGCCTACAAGCATTTCATGTTTTAACTGGAAAGAGGTCTATTATTATGTTATTTCCTATCTTTAAGGACATTCCCATATTTTATTGTATTGCTTAACTTTCTTAAAGAAAATAGCTTGGAACTCCAAAATATATATTTTTCTACTGACACATATTGTAAATCCATCCATTATCCAACCCGCTATATCCTAACTACAGGGTCACGGGGGTCTGCTGGAGCCAATCCCAACCAACACAGGGCGCAAGGCAGGAAACAAACCTCGGGCAAGGTGCCAGCCCACCACAGGGCGCGCACACACACACACACACACCAAGCACACACTAAGGACAATCGCCAATGCACCTAACCTGCATGTCTTTGGACTGTGGGAGGAAACTGGAGTACCCGGAGGAAACCCACGCAGACACAGGAAGAACATGCAAACTCCACACAGGGAGGACCCGGGTCTCCTAACTGCGAGGCAGCAGCGCTACCCACTGTGCCACTGTGCTGCCCTATTGTAAATCCAGACGATATAAAAAGACAAATATTTTATGTGAACTATCTAAAGTGTCTCAAACTTTTGCAATGTACTATATATGATTTGGCAGAAACATATACTATATTTGGAAATAACATCTAGTAATATGTTTATCTCAAAATATATAAAGAATAATAGCATAAGTATGTCAGAGGAGCATGTGGTTGGAGTAACAAATGTCTTTATTTATGTAACTCAGTTCTGGGAAAAGATTTTTTAGTGATCATTTTTTCATTAATATAACTGAGTAAAATACAGCAAAACATAATCCCATTTATCTTCACTCCCTCAAGAGACTGTTGTGACCTAATGTTCCATTATAATCAGGATGCAATTTAGAATATGAAGGTTAATGAAACATTTTAAACTAACAGTCCTAATTAGATTTCAGATCTGTTGGCAAGAAAATTTAAAACAACAAATATCAAGTTAAAAGATTTCATAATTAAGCTTTAGAGTAAATTCTAGATGATGTGTTTGCAGAAGACATACATCATTATTGAACCAACACCAGTTTGGAAGCCAAAATGAGTTGTCAGCTGTGAAACACAATTTGGAGTTATACATTGGTTATTCTGTTCAAAAATCACTTTCAAATTTCCCCTTTCCTACCTGTTAATTAGGTATGAAAAAAGTAAAAAATAAATAAAGTTAAAATTTCAGGTGTATTCATTTGTATGACAATAAAATATTCTATATATGGCTGATTTCTGTTTTTTACCTGAAAATGTGCTGTTCTTAGTACAGTTTTAGAATATCTAAAATGTATATTTAGTTGTGTAGTAGAATCTCTGTAATTGATAATGGAGAAAGAATGAGGAAGTGAATTGTATTTGCTTTTAGTAAAATCTTTCACTTGCAGTTAATTGAGCAAGTATTGTGATGAGATGATATTTACAATAGTGCACCCAGAAAATCAGGATAGTGCACAACCCATTCCCTAGAGGCTAAACTACACAAATGCAATGCAGCATGTTGCCTTGTAAAACACTGCTGGTAGCATGACCACGGGGACTTGAAATTGCATAGTGGGTGAGCCTATACGTGTAACAACCTAGGTGGCAGGTTATAACTTTGAGATCAGGAAAGCTAATCACTCAGCATAGAAGTACAGTATCATTAAATCATATTATTTGTGACGTCCATCATACCTTATCAACAAATATGATAGAACAAGAAACCTTTGCCCATAATAATTAAGTTTAATTATCTTTAACCAACTACAGTGTGCAAAAACTAATCGATAGATAGATAGATAGATAGATAGATAGATAGATAGATAGATAGATAGAT
>JANRMT010062791.1:11613307-11644176 GCA_026402145.1 Polypterus bichir lapradei
GATAGATAGATAGATAGATAGATAGATAGATAGATAGATAGATAGATTAACAGCAACAGGTGCAAATACTGAGTTGCTAACTTAGGTACCACACAATCAGTCATTAAAAGACATAAGAAGCTCTCAGACTATGACTACAGAAAATTATAGGATTTAAAGAGAGCAGCTCACAGATTTTGTACATTTGCTAAGAACATAATTCCTAACAGTAATTAATCACTCATTATATATAATGGTTTCTATAATGGGCATTAGTTTTCATAAGTGAAACTCACCAAAGCATTATTTGCAACAAATATGCTGTGCTCACACGTGAATTTGTTTGCCAAATATTTTTCTGGAAATGCACCATGCATTCTGCTTAGACAACCCTTTTTTTCGCAGTGCCCCATGATGCTTTCTGAGGGCAGAATGAAATCATGTAGCAGCCATCCGCAGAATAATTAAGCATGATGTCATGACTGGATTTGATCCACCTGTATTAAAAAAAAAAAAAAAAAACTTTTTAAAATTTTCATTTGAGGTTTACATATTTTCATTTGAGGAATACATTATATAGATAGACAGACAGAGTGTCTTTTGTCCCCATGGGGAAATTTGACTTTATGCTGAAGTCCATTAAGTAAATTAATATATATATATATATATATATATATATGTGGGCGGCACGGTGGCGCTGCTGCCTTGCAGTTAGGAGATCTGGGTTCGCTTCCCAGGTCCTCCCTGCGTGGAGTTTGCATGTTCTCCCTGTGTCTGTGTGGGTTTCCTCCGGGCGCTCCGGTTTCCTCCCACAGTCCAAAGACATGCAGGTTAGGTGGATTGGCGATTCTAAATTGGCCGTAGTGTGTGCTTGGTGTGTGGGTGTGTTTGTGTGTGTCCTGCGGTGGGTTGGCACCCTGCCCAGGATTGGTTCCTGCCTTGTGCCCTGTGTTGGCTGGGATTGGCTCCAGCAGACCCCCGTGACCCTATTTGGATTCAGCGGGTTGGATAATGGATGGATGGATATATATATATATATATATATATATATATATATATATATATATATAACGATTAGTGAAATTGTGCAACTTTTTCATGTGACGTCTTCATGTAATGCTCATTTTTCTTCAAAATCATACATCATATATTCTATATCTATATATATTTTTTTCATTTTCATTAGGTGAATACAACAATGATACTATCAAGCAAAATACCTTATATACATCCTCCTTGCTAAGAACAGTAGTAGTTCAGTTGTGCGTTAGCACTTCACAAATGAAGCCTATTTAATGCCACACGTTTACACATTGTAAAATTGCATAAACATTCAATTGCTGGCAAAATCATGACTGGTGATCATGCAGGAGAAGCCATATTCCTTCTTCGTATTAAGTTAGATACTGGAGATACTTCAGCAAGTAGATTATCATTCGTTATGCATAAACAGCAATCTCCAACAGTTGTAGCATTTGCTATAACTGTAAATTAATCTCAGACTCAAAGTTTTGACCATATTGGAATATACCTGTGGACCAATATCAAGTGAAGTGAACTATGGATTTGGGGTTGGGCCACCATTGGTGGCCAGGGGAGCACACCCCCAGATTGACTTGAAAAAAAGAAAAATTCTGACTTGGCAGTTACAGTCACAGTGAGGCACTATCCAGGTTTATTGCTATTGATATAAAGGAACCCCAGTAACAATTCTTGACCCACTTCAGCTGAATAATTTGTTGTCTGAAAGTTGTCACAGTTAGTGTGTCACATAGAGGATGGGCAGCATTATTCATAACAGCATTCAGTTTTGTTTTAATTCTCTCATTTACTACTAACTCCAGGGAGTTAAGAATTCATCAAATAATTCAGCCTTCCTTTTTAATTAGTTTGTTAATTTGGTAGGCCTGTCTTGAAGTGATGTTACTGGTCCAGCACACCGCAGCACAGAAAATGGCACTACCCATCAGTTGTAGAAGATGTGAATCATTACCCACATTAAAGGAATGCAGACTCCTAAGGGAAAAAAGCCTGCTCTACTCTTTCTTATATATCATCTCTGTGTTATGAGACTAGTCCAGCCAGTCACTGATGTGAACCTCCAAGTACTTGTAGCAATGCACTACCTCTACATCCACTCCTTGAATAGTGACCGGACATAGAAGCTCTTTGGTGCATTGGGAGTCAATAACCAGTTTGTTGGTTTTGCTGACGTTAAACTGCAGACAATTTTTCTGCACCAACAAAGTCCTCCACCTGACTTATTTGCCTTATTGGCATGCCCCTAAGGGCAGAAATATTTGAGAATTTCTGCAAGGTGCATGACTGAGTGTTAGATGTATAGTCTGAGGTGTACAAAATGAAGAGAAAAGGAGACTGTTCCCTGTGATGCATTAGTGTTGCTCACATCCATATCAGAGACACACTCCTTGAGTCACAGACACTGCAGTCTGCTTAACGGATCCAGGGCAACATAGGCTAATCCACATTCACAGTCCGGCATAGTTGGCAGACACTTCACTAGCCCTCAGGGACACTTATAATCCACTCAAAACTAGTTCAGTCCTTCCTTCTCCATTGACTGCAATGCATTTTGCGAAGTTCATGAAGTTCTTGAATATTTTCTGATTTTGACAAACTCACAGCGAAACGAATACACACATAAACTAAACCAACTTCACTAAAAACCCAAAATAAAATAATAATTAAAACACAATAGCAATCAAAACAATAGATGTGTGAGAATATTCTGTAGCCTAATACAGTAAATCTCAGAATTATTCATTTTTTTATTATTTTTTCTAATTGACTTGTTTTTTACAATTATTTGTGCTGTGATTCACATATATGTTTATTTTCTTTGTTGATTGTACTAAGCACCCACAGTCAAAACAAAAGTACTTATTGCCTGTTGTTTTTTAAAGAAAAACCATCAAAAACAGGTCTGAAAACTAAACTGAAGGTAGACCTTAAACTTACAAATAGACTTGCAGCCAGTAGAACAAATGTCAAACCTATACATTTCAAAAAGGGAAAGGGAAACCATCAAACCCCTGGCTATATAACAAATTCAACCTTCATTTTACTTAAGTTTCTTACTTGAAAGAATGGAAAAATTTAAAATTCAGAAGGTTTTCTCAAAGATGCAACTCAGAAAAGAACAACATCCAGAATTTTAAAAGTTACACTGTATAATATTGACATTTGAAACAGCCATGAGTGACATTAGTACTTAGCAGCAATATTAATTGGCCTTCTATTATTCAAATGACTAGCTTCAGTGCCACCCACAGGGGACCCAATAAAAAGCAAGCCTGCCAAAGCTGTATAGTCACCTTTCTAGCTTGGTTTAAATGAGCAGTCCTTTTAAATATAGTGAACTAACCAAATGAGCTATAGAATGGAGCAAAATCATTTAGGTCACTGCTGGAAAGCACCACACAGTACTACAATACATTTAACAGCAGAAGTCAGAAAATTCAAATGAGAACTTTTGAAATCCAAACAGAACAAAGGGAGTCCAAGAAGTCAAAGCCAAACAACGTGAGCAGGATCTAATGCCTCAGCACAGGTTTGAGACATGACCTTAAATAGGCCATCTGCAGCCACAGCTGCAGCACTGGGACCCTGGTCTCCTTTGGTTTAATATACAAATAACAAGGAAGAAACCTAACTAAATTAACATAAATTACAATAACATTCACAGTATAGGAAAATAACAAATAACAGGAAGTATAAACAGCTGCAGCAGCTGGTTGGGCCACATAGGACAACTGTATGTAAGGCAGATAAAAGTCTTATGAACTGTTTCAGATTTCTTCATTTGTCTGAGCAGGTGGTGTACTTCGATTGTTTTCTTCCTTTTTAGTGAGTGGTAATTGAGATGAGAAACTTCTCTTTTGGCCACCATAGTGGTTGGGGTTGGGGTGTTGGTGGGGGGTCATGTGAAAAGGAAATCTCAGCTCAAACAATAGAATAAACCAGTTAGAGGATTTCTAACCTGAAAAGCAAATCTCCCTATGTGAAGAGTGAAACAAAGTTCAATGGCAAATTCTAGAAACAAACAGTGTAATTTATTGAAAATAATAAAGCATTGATGCAATGAAAACCTTTACAATAGCTTGTGCCCTAAACTTGGCTAAGGTTGCTTTAGTCTTGTAATTAGTCCTGGACATTTTCAGTAAAACTTGTTTGCAATAACAACTGAGGATAATAAAATGCTGAGGCTCACCATTACCAAAGTTAGATAAAGAGCCATAATTGAAAGGAATAATTGCTGAATAGCAATGATCAGTGAAATTCACCAAAATGTTTATCACAACAAAATTCAGTATATTCATTTGTGATCTTGTTTGTCATATATTTTCCTGGAAATTCGCCTTGCAGCTGGCTTAGACAATTATTTTTTTCCTATTGCTGATTTGAGAAGTCAGCTTGTAGAAAATTTTCATGTATACCTACTGTAAGGTCATTGCTGATTTGCTTTGTGCATGCATGATGTCACGACCCAATCAAGAAACAAAAAAAAAAAAAACACAACTTGCCATATTTTTATTTGCTGACCATAATGAGAACATCGTGAGTACTTCCTCTGGATATACAGTATAACATTGATTCCTGTGGGTCACAGTGCCACATGGCTAATTTGCATGCATAATTAGCCATGCGACACAACTATGAATCATGAAAGGACTTAAAGAAGCCTAACCCCCAAGTCTGAAAATAAAGGAGACTGTGAAATAATAGTAATGAAAGATTTATTACTATTTACAAGGTGTTTCTTTCTTCTTGATTGAAGAAAAAAGTTCAACACATCTGCACAGATACATAGTGTGGAGGACAGGAAGCATGGCAGCCAGGAGTTGATCCTGTAGGAAGCAAGCAGACAGCACCCACGGGTTAAGGTTGCTCCTGTTAAGCGTCCAGGGAGCAGGAGCAACCAAACAGCTTTGAAAAATTGCCCCATGGATTCCTGTTTTAAAAGGCTGACCATGCAAGCTCCTGGCTTAGTATACCTAATGGGTGAGCTGGGGCTAAAAGAATCAGGGTTGGCACTGAGCCTCAGAGAAAAAGAGGAGTACTCGATTTAACTTCCTGATTTTAACCTGTGTGGAATTTATTTGTTTATCTATTTATTGCAGGTTTTAACTCTCGATCAAAAGAGGACTGATTCTTATTGAGGATGAATTATTACTGGAAAATTGCACTGCGCTGTTTGCTCTTCAGTTTAATGCAATCAAATCTTGTTGTTTTGTGTCATTGCCCTAGTCTATCTTGGTCTATGTCAATTGGTATCCCGGGTTCAAGAACATTATGCCAGCTGTGGGGCAACCTGGGCATCATAAGGGTATAACAACAAGGCCACTCTCAGGTCAAAAATGCTGCGATGGGCTGTAAATCAGTGCAGTGTGCAGTTCATAGTTTATAGACTGATCTAGATAGAATCATAGGGGAAAACAGTATATTATGAAATTTAAAACTAGTCATTTTTGAGGATCAAACTGAAAGTTGGATGGATGAAGCTCTAAATTGAGAAAATGAGTGAAAAGTGAGGATTGGTTTTACTTTTTTTGGAAATGAGAAATATTTACTGTATAATGTGCTTCACAGAAGAACATAGCACAAGTTATGAAAATTGCTGTTGACCTCATGATAAAATATTTGTTTGGACATCAAAATCTCTGTCCTCAGCCAGTTTACTTGGTACCCTGTGAGACTGGGATTGAAATTTGCATGTATGATTTACCTGGCATGATAGCAAAATAGGATAGCAGTTTTGAAAGAAGGTTGATAATACATTCTCTTAACAATTTTAACATTTTCTTGAAATTTAACATTAATTGCTTGTGAAGTAGAATATTTGTGTAGCTGCTTAGAAAACAGCAAGGCATTTTTAGAGGCACAGCTTGACATCCAGTTTCTGTATTAGACAGTGGTTACATTTCATTATTAGAAAGTGGGGTACAGTCCCCCATCTCCCCGCAGATGGCATTGTGCAATAATTAAATAAGCTGTTAATACATCTCAAAAATGTAATGCATTCTTAAAATGTTTATAGGAAACTCAACCTAGTCATCATAATCACCTTTTTACAACTTTCATTGATATTCTCAATGTAATTCCTTATCTAGAAAAATTTCATTTATACCTACCATCTGTAGCCTGGTTCCAGATTACTTGGGCAGACCCTTTACCCGTGTTGTACTCTGGGCATACCTTTGCTTATGTGTGCCAAAAGACAGCCTAAGTCATTCAGTACCACCTAGGGACTTGAAAGCTAAAGCTCTTAAGGCAATTCATTGCTTGATTTTTTTTTTGTGATGCAACTTCAACTTAGCAAAAATTGGAAATGTATTAAATGTTTTATGTTTATGTTATCTTTTATTACTGTCCTTGGTCACTCACTTACTCCTTCCTTGGCCACCCTGTAACCCTGCTGCAGCCATTTTCATCTTCCATAGCTCCTTCCATGTGGCTCCAATGATACTGTACATATTCTACTACCTCCCCTGCTCATACATTCACGCTGCTGGTTCTGCCTCACAGCACTTACTTGGAGTCAGAGGAAATACCTTCTTCACTCACTTTCCTAGTCTTTATTCTTTCCTTTCCAATGGACTTGTAAAGATGTTTTTTTTTTCATCTTAATATTAGAAAAGTCATGTTTCTTGTAATACTGTTCTATATTGCCCTATCTACATATGTACTTTATCTATTAGGAAGAAACAATTCTAGATCTTAGTAATACTGACTTTCTTTCCCAGTAAACATAATTAATGTGTAATAATTTAATGAAGTGTCATTTTTGCATTTTATGGCACATGCAGTTTAAGTAACTCCCACAGAGCAATTAAGATTTTAGGCTTTTTTAAATATTGGAAAAGTCTGTACATCAGTGAAATAAACTGAATAGTAGAAACAATTGGAATTCATTAAGCATACTGTTAATAGACCTTAGGCCCAGGGTGATAGCTATTGTTATACTTCATGAGCCCCTGAATGCAGTATCCCTTCATTATTGTCTTCTTTTAGCATGGCATTGTTAAAATAAGCATTATGTTCAACTGTGCATTCTCACCATGGGTACACTCCCTATATTTCCATGCCTGCGGTTCTCAAATTGTTTCAGACATAGGACTGCTTTATGGTGGACCACTTATGGCAAAAACTTCTTAGAGAAAATCATTCATTACACTTACCACATTTGCTGTACTGTATGCATTTACATGAAAAAATCTAACATTCAAACAAAATGTTGCTAGATTATTCTTACAAAGTCTTCAGTTTCAGCCAATATATCATAACACTTGACCAAGAAGAACATGTAACGGCAGGTAAATTGACAGCACACGTCACAGGCCTCATTAAAGTAAGAGATTGTCTTTGCCAAGAACAAGTTCACCATGCAGACATAAGGACAGATTTTAAACAGAATCTTGCACATCATGATAGATTGGGATTGAGACTGCAGTCTGAAGTAGTGTTAAAAGACAGAAGGAGCAATCAAATGGAATAGGAGCAGAGCAGAAAGGGCTGGAGTAGAAAAAGAGTTGTTATCATTTGCAAGGAAATCCAAAAGAGTGATTTGCGGTGGTTGTTTCAGAATCATAGTTCTGACAGCAGGAAAGTGCATTTAGAAGCATGGTATCAGTCAGCTTGTTATAAATAATTAAATACATAAGAAACTGCATAAAAGTATCTGAGCCATTTAACTAATGTTTTGTTTCAATACAAAGACTAAGGACCATTTAACTTATGCTTCTGGTCCACCTGTGATCTGTGAAGCACATTTCGAGAACTACTGGTCTGTGTTGTGGATTGATCCACCTTAGATCTTAGATCTGGTCATAGTCCGTTGCTAGTCTTTCATCAGTATAACCACAGAGACTAAAGCAACCAAGCTGGTTGCATTAGTCCCATGAATGTGAATCTAAAAGGATATTCCCTAAATATTTACTTTTTTGTTTTGACCATATATTACTAAAAAGAATTATATTTGATAAGTTTTATTATGAACAACTGTCCACATCATTGTATGCATTATAGCTGGATAAGCATAAACATTTTTGGAAGAGTTGACCTACTTAGTTTAATGTAATTTAACAGAACACATTTGTGCTTTGGTCACAAAGATGTTTTGGAGCTACTGCCAGATTACATATCAGTCTTCCTTTTAAACAGATGTGGAATATGAAAGTTAATACAGATTTCCCTGTCCTTCTTTCAAAAGCTGCCAAATAAAATCACACTATAGTTTTTACTGAAATACTAAAATCAGTTCAAAATTACAGTACTTACTGTACTACAAACCAGGTGGTGGCTAGCTCATGAATTGCAGCAAGCAGCATCACATGGAAAAGCAAGCAATCACTTTAATCAGAGAGGATGACAATGCTCAACCCCACCTAAGAATGTTGGGAGGACTCTTTGAGACAGTATGATAATGGCAGTTGAATGTTAACCTACAGAATTGCCTCAAGTTCTCAAAAGCCATTGTAGTGAGCATTAACAGGCAATATATTGTGCTTGTATCTGAGACATGAAAGCTGCTGATAATGTTGTCAGATTTCTCCCTGAAGAGAATGGATGGTAGAGATCAATGAAAGGGAAATGGCCACATATGTGAACTTGTGAATGAATGTTGCAGAACTTGTGAATGAATGTTGGCATTTTGGTTGATTCTGACTTAATCTATGACTGACAAATCTCTGAAGATCATCAAAATAAATTGAAATCACGACAAATAATGTTCTAAATAATGATATTGATCATATTTTCAAACATAAATCAAAAATAATGATCTAAAGGCTTAATTTGTATAATTTTGTACAATTTCAATAAGAAAAAAATTTTATTGCCCTCTGCTGTTTTATTCCTACAGTAAATTTTCTGTCTAATATATAAAGCTTAATGTGTGTTTGTCTGTGTATTTGTTGGGTATGAAAATCCACACTGTTGAAACCTATTTAAAAGTTTTACAAAGATTCGTCTTTTGTACAAGGACTTTAGGCTATTTTTTGTTCCAAAATTTAATTTGGTACCACCACCCCAAGCTGCACCGCATACCTCGGCTCGTGTTTGTCCAGATTGTAAATTCATATCATAAAACCTGTCTTCACCAAATTTTGCAAAAATTCCCCATTAGTACAGGAAGGAGAACACCAACACCATCTGTTCAAATGAATGCATGAAGTATTAAGATGGATTTGTATACTTACTATTTAAGTCATTGTCCATTATTTTTACTACTAGCATAGCAGAAAGCCCATTTATTAAAACAGGCTTAATGGTAAAATGGTAAGTCCAACGTTTTAAATCAAATTATGCATTTATGAACCTTTGATCATTGGACTTTCTAGTCCATGCACCTGTCTTTCTTTGTACTTCTTGTTTCCTCTGTTCATTGGACATTTCCACAGTCTTGTAGATGCCGGAAGACATTACCCCCTGTGACCAGATGCTGATTGTTTTACCGCTTTATATCTAAAGAGATTAATTTTGTGTAAGAGCAAGGAGTTTCAGGAAATGTCTGTATTCATTAGTTTTGCAAACTCCCATTGCCTATGGTAATTTACAAAATTGGAAAATATATATTAGTCATTTAATCTGGTAATATGTGTATCCTTGAAGTACCAGAGCACAACTTCTGAGTTAGAAGGTAAGCATAGGTCTTCCATACTTTTTGACTTAGTTTTCCATATGGAATGAAATGGGTAAAAACTGCAATTAAAACATATTACAGATAACAGAGTCTCAGTTCCATTTGCCCACCTCCTGCTGCCATCAACTAAAACTAAAAATCACCCACACTTTCCAGAGACTGCAAAGGCAGGACTGCTTTTCAAAAACTCTATTGCATGGATTTTCAACTAAACTGGCCTAGTATGAATGAGTATTGGTGTGTATGTGTGTGTGAAAGTGTGTGCCCTGCAGTGACTGGTGATGTTCTCTACAATTCTGCTCTTTGCAATATGCATACAAACAATTTGGTTTTAGTAACATTTTGGATTCAACAACAAACACATAATGATAGTATCAAATTTTGTTTATATGTAATTTTTTCCAAATCCAGCATGAGTTATTTTGTAGTAAAAATACACAAATATCAATGAAACTTTGATAAACAAGTTTTTTGTGAGTAAACACACCCAGGCTGAATTATACAATTTAAGAGTTTTAAGTAAAGTTATATTTTTGCATAAACTCTTTACAAACCTCAGTATTATTTTCATATAAACTTGTTAATGACCACATTAACTTAAACCATTGGCAATTTATACATTGTATGTTCTAATCTAACTAAAGTATCTTGTTCCATATGGAAGCATTGTGACATTTGATGAATTATGTGTAAATTACAGAAAAAAGGCATTACCCTGCTTGACAGGAATTTTTTTCCATTCATCAATTTTCTGAAACTGTTTGGATGGATGGATGGATGGATGTTTAATCCAACATTGGGCTATAGGTTGACCACAGACTTTACTGGCAGCATCCAGAAAAAGGCAGGGAATATTGCTAGACTGAACACCCATGTATTGCAGGACACACTCACTCATACAGAGTCATTTAAAAGTGTTTAATTAACCTAAGCTGCTTGTGCTTGGAATATAAGAGGAAATCTCAAGCAGAAATGAGGAATACAGACAAGTTTAATAAACGTAGCATATGGACTGGGATTTAAATCCAGTATGTTGAAGCTATGAGGCATCAGCAATTATTACTGTGCTACCATGCCATTCTTGCTAAACTTTTTAATGTACATTGTAAAGGTTATCATGGTCAGGGATCAGGTAATGCATGCATTCTATCCTGGATGGGATAAATGGGATGGCCCATTTATAACCAATAGACAGTCAGACATTCTGGGATACCCAGGGCAGCTAGAAGGAACTTCAGGGACAATACCTAAATACTTTTAATGGGCCTAGTCCAGACTCATAAGTTATCTTGAAGCACTTCAGGCTTTGTCTTAAAAGAACCTTCTCTCAACAGGCCAGATAAGTTAGGAGTAATGTGTAGAGTAAAGGAAAAGTTTCCATATCAGGGAGAAAGAGAAAGAAGTGTGGTTCTGTTTGAGAGAAAAGTATTAGAAGTAAGAAGAGGTGAAGTGTTGTACTTGACATGGGTAAGTAGACCGGCCACACCACTTAAAGTTATGGTGCTTATTTGTATTACTTATGCCTTCTTCTTCTTTTTTCAGCTACTCCTGTTAGGGGTTGCCACAGCGGATCATCTTCTTCCATATCTTTCTGTCCTCTGCATCTTGTTCATGTTACACCATTACATCGATGGAGCACAAGAGACAAACTAAAAAATTAAAGGCACGTAAGACAAACAAGTCCCAATTACACATCCAAAGAGTAGTTGAAAAACAGAGCATAGGTTAAAAAAATTCTGTGGTTATGAGCAGGAGGACCAGACTTTTGGGGGATCACCTACAAAACACAAGAAACACAACAGAATACATATACATTGGCTTAAAGAAACTGAATTATCAACACAGCTAAAATAAAAAATGAACACAATTAATATAAAAACACCATTTGAGCTACAGCCGGGGGGAACTACTCTATATGTTGTGAAACACAACCTACTGTATAGAGTAGTTAGGTTTGCTGCTGAATTATTTCCACATTTATTGAACAAATTACAGATTCATCTTCTTAAGTGAATAGAATCAAAAGATTCAGTGTCAAACCCATCATTAAAATAACTTGTTATCCCAGTAACTATGTTTAATTTAATAAACACAACTGTAAAAAAGTTAGTTTTTTAAGGGCATTCAATATTTTCAACAGAAATTAACTTTAAACCTCTCTTCATTAAGTTGGAAATTTTGCAAATTTATTATGTCATGTAACACTCACTGATTGTACAAATACTGTTGTCAGAAGTTATATTGCTACTGTGGATGATACGTATATGGTTGGATCAGAACACCACGGGAAATAATAAAAACATATTTATAAAAATATCACAGCTATTGTGCATTACTGTAAATCCCTCCACCCATTTATTATCAAACAATTCAGTTCAGGGCCATGAAAAGTCAGAGTCCATCCTGACCTATTCCTGCACACACCCACACTTAAAAGGGGCCAGTTTAGAAGCAGCAATTTGTCCTAGTCTGCCTGGAGAAAAACACATTGAGACGCAGAGGAGGATATGCAGAGTCCAGACAGACAGTACCCTGGAACAATCTTGAACCTATGACATTTGTACTAGTATGCCCACCCTTGTATTTGACAATGCCTAAAAATGTAATAACAAAAGCTAGGTGAATTTTGCTATTTGAGATGTTCCAAATGTACACTCATTGAACCATCTGCAGCAACACAAAACAGTTCTGTCAATTGTGTGTTAAATTTGGTGATGCTTTCATGCTTTACAGAAAACAATTATTTAAATTTTATATAATACTAGCTGTGTAAGCCTTTACTGTAAAAAGCACGGGGTCATCGAAACTATTGAAATCGTCAGAAAAAAAGTGAAATGTAGAGATGTCAGGTAATTGAAAGGAACTACTTTGGGCATCTCTCTCCTAGGAGGTTTCGTTTTGCCGATGTGCTTGCATCTTTTGTGTATTAGCGGCTAAGCGACTGTCTTTCTTCGGAGGTTTCCTTTTGCCGATGTACTTGCCTTGCTTCTGTATTAGTGGATAAGCGAGTGACTCTTTCTTCAGAGATTTTGCTTTGCTGACGTGCCAGCCTCACTTGTGTTATTAGCAGCTAAGCGAATTTTCTGTTTCCTCAGAGGCAGGGCCCTTACCCCGACTCCACCTCTCACTTCGGGGCTGGACAGACGCACACACTTCCACGTGTAAATGTTTATATATAAGATACAGTAATACGGAACAATACTAATAGAGTAGAAGTCAAGAGAGGTTATATAACTCACTAGTGAAGCCTCATCTGCAGTACTGCATACAGCTTTGGTCACCAAACTACTAAAGCCATAGACACGCTAGAGAAAAGTCCAAAGGAGAATGGCTAAGCTGATTCCAGGACTACAAGGTATGAACTAATGAGAAGAGGTTAAGAAGGCTGAACCTTTTCTGCTTAAACAAACTGAGATTAACTGATGACATGATTGAAGTGTTTAAAATGATAAACCAGGCTATTTTTTTATTAGATAGATGAGTTCTTCAACAAGAACATGGGGATTGATATGGAAACTTGTTAAGGGTAATTTTGGCAGAAATGTTAAATGTTTTTTCTTCAAAGACTGAACCTTTGAGACATGGATTAAGTTACCAAGCAATGTGGTTGTCTGTAAGACTTTAGAAACAACAGCAATAGAACTGGAAAGTGTGTTGAGCTGTATGGCCTGTTCATATCACAATTGTTCAAATGTTATGTAATGTATGAATAATTGAAATTAAACATAGCATTGAACTTTTTTTTTTTGGAAGTGACAGTTTTTCTTTTTTTAATAAAGTCCAAAAACATGCTGGAAATCTTTTGTATTTATATTGATTTTCACTTTAATTACTGGGTTGCTTCCTATTAGTTTAGAGGATACATGTGAATCCTGCCTTGGTCCGTGTTTATGTGGACTTTACACGCCTTCCTCATGTTTCACTTGCTTTTTTTTCTAGTTTTCCATTAACTTTACAAAAGTGTACAGGGAAGTTAACTGTTTCTGTGTTAGCCATTGTGGGTGAGTACGTGATTATGCCCTGTGATGGACAGGTGTCCATTCCTGGTCTGACTCCCAACCTTGTGTCTGATGCTTCTGGAATAGGATTTAGGCACTTTTGAACCTGAGCTAGATTAAGTTAGTGCTAACATGAACAGACAGATTTTAATTATTCCTACAACTTACATTCATGTATTACATGTTCAGGCATTTTTGTACCTTGTGGACGCAATAAGGGTGCTTTCAAACTTTTTATTTCTACCCATCAGTGACATTTGGGAAACACAAACAAAAATGAATAAAAAAAAATCTTTTTTGTTTATTTTTGGTGTTGGTTTGGTTTTATATTCATGCATATATAACACCACAGTTTAACTGTGTTGTTTAACATCAAGTAACATCATTTACTTCAGCATTCCCTTCCTTAGGCAACAAATGTTTTTGAGGGGAAACAATCAGAAGTGTTCTATGGTGAGATGGTTAATGATTGCGAAATTTAATTTGATTAATTTTTTGAAGGAAAAACTTTAAGACTGTGGCAAATTAGAAATGAAAAAATGAAGGCATATGACCTTGGCAGCCACCGCCTCCTATGAGTCAAGTGAGACAAATTACTTACATTTTTTACAGTTCATTACTCATATAAAAATAATTGTGAAAGCATTTTCCAATAAATTAAAATACGTAATTATTTTAATCTAGTCTTTGCAGTTTTGTGACTTAGCATTGGATATAATACTGTATATTTTGGTTTTAATATGACTGACACGACTGATTTAGTTGTACTCTATGAAGACGTACAGGTACATACAAACTGAAAAAAAATGTTAAAACTGTAACTAAGTTACAGTATGCCATTGAAATAAATACTGTCAAATTCATAGTTTCTGTTCATAGTCTTTATTAATAGTGATGATCAGCAAATTTCGCCAAAGTGTTATTCGTAGTGAATTTGGTGCGTTCGCATTCGCCCTTGTTCGTCAAATTATTTACTGCTGGTTAAGGAGAACTTTTCAGTGTCCTATAATGCTTTGCAAGGCCAGTGTGACATCCCCCAGAGCTGTAACAGCTAACATTGGATGGGACCACCCCCGGATACATAATGCTGATCATATGCATTACAGACTCATTGCAAAGCTTGCACACTATATTCTTTCTTCTTTGATCTCACAGAGGCACGGTTTGCGCAGTGGTTGGCACTATGGAGAGCACACAATCACACTCACAATTAGTACTGCTAGTCTACTGGCTGACACACTGCAGATTTGAGTAGTGGGAGGAACTTAGGATTAGCAGAGAAAACTCATACAGATATAAACAGAACATGCAGACTTAATGGAAACCAAAGGTGCTAAGGCTGCTGATGAACTACTACAGCATCAGTATTCAGTTTTTTACATTTTCCATAAAAACAAATGCTATAAGATGTAAAGCCATAAAGGCACATGAATACTATACAGAGTATAGAATATACAGCATAAATAACAAGTTATCTCTGCTTGTTGCCAAATTTACAGTTCAATCTTCAAGTTCCACATCAATATAAGAGAAGGAGGCATATGCCCTATACATGCATAATTAGCTACGTGGAGAATGAAAACAAACCTTGATAGAGCCTAATGCCACCCCCTGCCCCCCAACACAGAAGACTCTATGAAATAATAATGAAAGATTTATTACAAAGAAGTTTTTATTTTTTTGATAGACGAAAAAGTGCAAAGCATCAGCATGGGCAAATTGGAGAGCCTTCAGCGCAATTTCAAAATATAGAATGAGATATCGGCTTCAATCATGACATGATACTTTGAATTTTCTGCCTTTAACTCATTTAGGGCTGATTTTTTTTTCCTTTTCTAGGGCTGAATATTTGTCTAAAATCTCACACAAAGCAATAGTTTCTCCCATGAATCTACATAAAATGTCTGTTGCTGCATGCATTGCCCTGGGAACTACTGTGGCAGTGGCAGTGTGGGGTGGCATTTCCATTTTGTTTTGATGAAGTATATGTTTGTGCGTTCTTGCTTCTTTGATCTCATGGCGGCATGGCGGTGCAGCGATTGGCACTGCTGCTGCACAGCTCAGGGCACCTTTTTGGCCACGGTAATCAATCCAGTATAGTTGGCAGACAATCAGCCCCTCATGGACACTTTACAGAAAAATGCAGCATTATGTTCCAGGGAAATCTAGTTCAGTTAGTCTGTCCCCATTAGCTTCAATGCATTTTGCCAAGTTTGGTGATGTTCACGACCAACTCCATAATTTTTTCCATGAGGCAAAGCAAATGCTGCAGAGTTCGCTCATCACTATTTATGAATTATTTTGGGGTGTTTAGGAAGTGTTCAAGCAAGACAAAAAAATCTGCATTTTTGTGAAGGCACACAACCATTAGTCAAGATCAAAATCAAACAGAAAATAAATATAGATATATAACAGAAAAGGACAAATCTTACATTGTAAAGTGAAAGTTCATGTCTACATTTTGTCATTTATTACTAAAACATGAAAAACGTTTCTGTTTTAATTATGTATTTAAATAGATTGCTGTAGACACACAACACACATCAAATTATTTCCCCTTACAATTCTGGGTAGCTCACTCCCAGATAATCAATCAAGGCAGGAACTGGGAGAACTTCTTGCCCATTCTGAGGCGGTGGGGGTTGGTATAGCAGGCTGCTTGCTGCTTGGGTTTATCAACACATTTTGAAGACAAAAGATGCTGATGGAGAGGTGTGAAGGGATTTAAGGTGGGTCGGATTTTTCGTAGGCTCTGGTAATTCTAGTGTTAATGGTGGCCTCAATTCATCACACTAAACCAGGGGTCTCCAACACGTCACTCATGAGCTACCGGTAACTCGCAACCCCTTTCCAAGTAGCACACCAAAGGATTAATGAATCCTACATAAATTTGAAAACTTGATTAGTCAAATTAGGAATGGGCTATCTTTCTAAAAAATCATATCATGATCCTTTTAACACAAAATCACAATCCACAATCTAAATTGCAATCTATCTTTTCAATGTGGCATACACCTAAGAGAATATCCGGACTCAAACTTATCAAGACCTATGTAAATTTTAAATATCAAACAAAGTTGAATTCAATTGTCCTCTCATTTGTTAGCTAATCAGAGTTAAGGAACATGCCCCAAAGCTGGCAAATGAGTGAGGAGAGAACCCCCTCCCCCACAGCCCGCTGCGTGTTTCTTGCGATTGAGCAAATAAATCGGTACCACAAACGAACTATGATACATAGCGAAATAAGAGAAGTCGGAAAATCAACCGAATGTTCGAGCAAAGTATAGAAAAGAAAATGATCTAAATCCGTTAAATAGTTCATAGTCATGAAAAGCGGACAGACATACAAACAGACAAACTTTGGATTTTATATATTATATATTAGTAAACCTTCAAAATAATGTGCAGTTAAAGTCTCAACAGCATTCTCAGCATTTCTGGAGCTTAGAATAAGCTTAGAATAAGTCAGATAAATATAAGAATCTTCACCAAGCAGCTCTGAAAATGTCTGCTTTGTTTATATCTACATAGCTCTGTGAGTCTGCCTTTTCTGACATGAATGTCATGAAATCAAAGTTCAGACCAAGACTGACAGATGAACATTTAAATGACTCCATAAGAGTGAACCTAAGTGGCTACACTCCACCATACACCTCAGTGCCAGTCATCTGACTAACTAAAAAACACATCACACATGCAACTGAACATGTGAATACTCTTGTGAAGTGAAACAGTGACATGTAACAAAATGATAAATGAATAAGTAATATATATCTGTGTATTTGTAATTGCATTGTTTTGTTTAAACATTTATGTTTTAATTCAATAGTGTGAGATACACTAGAAAATGCATACAGACATACAAAATTCACTTGCAGGTGAACTAAATATATAATGCAAAATGTGAGTTATGGACACCAACATTTTGTAAATGTTCAGGGAAAACAAGCTTATTCAGTTTGTTTGGGTTTAAATAAGCTATGAGAATAAACGTTAGAAAACATGAGTAGCTCTCAGCAATTTTCATTTTGTAAAAGTAGCTCTCAGGGGAAAAAAGGTTGGAGACACCTGGTCTAAACCATACTCATCACCCTATTTTAGGTTTTTACTCAGAAACATGAGATTCTATCTCTGATCCTGTATAGTCTCTCAAATCCAGTGAGTATGGAGTTTTTACCTGTTTCCTTAATTGTAGTCTGTGAGAAAGTGTACAGCATGTGGAATTTATAATGTAGCACATTGCTGTGCTGAAGCAGTCATGGTAAATACTAATTCATCATAAATACTGCTAGGCACAGTTACCCAGCTACCAGTGCCCTTAGCTGCTGAGGTTCCACATAAAGAGGACAGGGCAGAAAACACAGAAAACTAATACATACATTAAATGCAAAATTATTAGTAAAAATACATTATTCAGATAACAAAATTCTGAAAAAACATAACCAAAAACAATCAACAACACACAATACAAAATAATATTTAAAAGACTACACTGTAAAAAAAATAATGTTAAATTTATAGTAAAAAACTGGCAGCTGGGGTCGCCAGGATTTTACCGTAAAAAAGAAGGTATCAATATTTTTTGGTCTACGGTACACTTTAAAACATAATGTTAAATTTACGGTAAAAAACTGGCAGCTGGGGTCGCCAGGATTTTACCATAAAAAAAGAAGGTAACAATATTTTTAGGTCTACAGTATAATTTTGTAGTAAAAACTATTTGGTCTTTGCAACAAATTCCAAAAAAAGGGAATGTTTAACCATAACCAGAAATTCATGGTGTGTAATAAATATGACAATCAATAAACAATATGTATTGGCAGGGTCAAACCCCAGTACACAGTTTGCGTCAGTTAAGTAACAACAACCAATAGCAAGCATGTACCATTTAATTATACACATTGAAAACAATTCAATGTTTAAGGAAGTTACGGCACGTTGTCTGGTGGGGAAGTAAAGTTTTCTTTTGTGGTGTATGGTGTCCTACTTATCGAATACAACCCACCATAAATCAGCTTCCATAACCTCAAAAAACCTTCAGCACGTGGGGAAAAATAAGTCTACTAACTTAGGTTACGTTTTTTTCCCTACTATTTAAAGGTATGCGGTTCACCAGGAACAATATTGTAAAAAGGGGCATGTCCTTATGCAAATATCGTAACCGGTTTTACTGAAACAGTGACTTACAATTTTACATTTTATGGTTGTTTACCTTTGTTTTGTTTACAGTTTTACACTGTAAAATTAACAGATTTTTTTCAGTATAACTGTAATGCATCAATAAACGGTATTTAGCATATTTTGAAGGTAGAAAAATATTGATTTTACAGAACTTGGCTGTAAAAAATAATGAAATGTATTGTTTAAGGTATACAGGTAATTTTCAGTAGAACATAAGGTAACTTTCCTTTTTTTCAGAAAAGGTCATTTACTTTAACTATTTACAGTATTGTACCGTTAAATTTACTGACTTTTTTACAGTGTACAAAAAGAATAAAATAAGCAAAAACACAACTAGGCCAACCATGACAACTAGTTCTTGTGCCAGTATATTCAGAGACAGTTTTATGGTATGTACAGTATACAGTATGGTGTTCTATTACTGTCACTGATCTGAGTTGAACATGCAAAACATGCATTTTACTATGTATAACAGATGATAAATCAAGTGGAACAACTATAATTAAACATCACCAATACTTTGTTATACACTATCAATGCAGGTGAGTATTACTTTAATATAAATTTTTTAATTAAAAAAAAGTATAGGCAGCTCCAAGCAATATACCTATGTAACTGAACTCAAGAACTTTATAGTTTGTTTTTACAACACCATACCTAGAACAGAAAATGCTGTGATTATAAACAGTGATATAAAAACAAGTTTACCTGTCATAGCCAATAGTAAAGCATGCAGTGTTGCAGTTCTGGCAATTCCAGTTTTAAATTTTAAATTCCAATTTTGCTCAGTTTGGCCCGTGGCTAACTTTAGGAAGAGTCATGATTGTTCCAGATTATTTCCATTTAAGGATTATGAAGGCAACTGTGCTGTAGGATATTTGTAGTCTTCCCTTGATCTGTGCCTTAACACAATCCACTCTAAGTTGTGCAGGCAATTCCTTTGGCCTCATGACTTGGGTTTTGATTTGATATCCATTGTTAGCTGTGGGACATTATATAGACAGGTGTGTACCTTTTCTAATCATGTGCAATCAATCATGTGGTCTCCAAACAAAGTCTAGAAACATCTCAATGATCACCAATTGAATTTGATGCAATAGAACTGAGTTTCAAGTATCATAGGAAAGGGTCTGAATACCGTGTTTTTTATTTGGTGAATAAAGGAGGTAAGCCTGCTTCTGCAGAACTGGGTACAAGGCAGCAGACACTATGAAGAGGACGCCAGTCCATCACAACATACATATACACTCACTTGTTATCTCTCTGCTGTCAAAAAAAAAATAATCTAACATGCATGTGTTTTGGGATATAGGAGAAAAGTTACATGTAGAGAACATGCAGTCTCCACACAGATAAAGATAAGGCATCTGAACTGAGGATGCTGGACCAATTAGACAGCAGTACTAATTGTTGTAGAGCGAGGCAACCTATTTAACTATTCCAGGCACCTCACACGCAGATAAGGAGCCTTGGCTTGAGCTGGGAGAGTTGAGCTCCGTCAAGGCATTTGATGGGACACCAGGCTGCTTGCTGCTGATGCTGATAGATGCATTTACAAAACAAAAGACGCTGGTGGAGAGGTGCAAAGGGATTTAAGGTCGGCCAGGATTACGAGTTTTTTCGTAGGCTTCAGGAATTCTAGCGTTAACAACCAGAACTTACATGTTATTTGTTAAAAAAGAGAATTATAGTCCAGCCTAGTTGTCTTGCGTTACCAGCTCACCTCTAATTTGCTTCGATTAGCGCATACTGTCAGAACTGATGGATGTCATGTTAACTGAATCCTTTATTTCATATTACTACAAGGATTCTAAAGGTGTTCTTAATGTCCAACATATAGTATATTATGTCAAGTACTTCTCTTCTCTACCAGCAGTTTTGTGAAATATAATACTTCTAGCTGAAACCGGAAATCTGGTCACATGAAGTGGCTATCTTGAAGTGAGAAATTTTAGCTGTTTCTGCAGTGGCTACTCTGATACTCATTCTTAAGATGGGTAGTAGATGTGATAGATTTAACAAAACTGTAGCAATTCTTAACTGTCTAGTCTGTTTAAGCAATTCTCAAGAATGAATCTTTCACTTCCAATCTATCCTTAATTATGTACTGTATTTAACCTTACATTTCAACCTTATAAGACTTTGATCAAACTATTCTTTGCTTTTATAGTGTTTTTAGGGTATTAATTAAAAGTTGAAAAAGAAAACTAAATATTTGCTAGACCTTTTTTTAAAGGAGCATTCACTTTTTATTCCTGTTTGGAAGGTCCAGGTTATTTGATCATACAGTCAGTTTGTTTCCAGGATCCTGCTAATCAGCTAACTGACAACTCAGCATTGCCTGAGGACTGAGACTGCCCTCACTGCAACTTCCCAAACAGGAGTGAGGCTGGATGTTTGTTTACCATATTGTATCTAAAGTACACACAATATATTTGCATGTTTACCATATTACATCTATAAGTGTCCTAAATTGAAAACTTGCTTTGATTTTACTATAAAAACTTTTGGCAGTTGATATTCAACATGAGAAATCTTATTTATGCCATATGTCTACATAATGTGTGTCTTCTTTACAGAAGCCTGTTAACAATGTTAAAGTCTGGAAAGCAGCCCCAAATAATTCTGTAGTTTATACCACTGTAAATTTTGCAATTGGATCAAACGGAGGTTGAATGGATGTGACGCTGGAGGAGCTTTCCTCTATTCTAGAGCCAAAGTGGGAACAGGAGTTAATAACTGTGTTGCAGACAATTCAGTATTTACTCAAGCCCTCAAAATACTCTTATAGCATGTGTGTGTGACAATACGTATGGTTTTTTAGACCCTTTATAAGTATACTTAGAGTATATTGACTACAATTTCTCACCTCATAATGTATTAATATCCACATTTTTTCAACCCATTTTCTTACACATATGTTTTTAATGTTTGTTGCTTTACTTATCTTTATATGTAAATTATACATATACTGTACCATGAAGCACTTAAATGTTCTTGAGCAAAAATAAATACATCAAGAAATCCTCACTATATCACAGTTTATGTGGCTGACTTAAATGCAACTTAAACTAAAAACTTACAGTATTTTCAGTGTTATTATGGATATTGTTATATAAGCAAATTTTAAGGATATATTCCTAAAATCTGCTGAAATACTTTCTCAGTCACTGGATAATAAGAGGCAATATCCACCAAATGACAGCTTATGTTTAATTAATATTGTTTGGGTGGACACAATGCATTGATTCAGAATAACAGGACTAAATTAATCTTTTATGTATTAAATATTTGGCCACATTGTTGGGTAACAATGTTTTTAAGAATGATTGAGCTAAGTTTCTTTCAGCCTTTTCAAAATAAATGATTGTAAAATGTAACTTGGATTTTCGGAAAGCAGTAACATTTTCATTGGTGCTGCTATTCAACCAATGTGATCAGGAACATACAACTTAAGTCATATTTCAAAATGTTAATTTTCTCTGTCTGTCCTGCCTTACACCCCACTGACATCCATGCTCCATCCTTGATTAACAGACCTTGAACAAATATTCACGTTTCCATCTTAATTGTCAACCAGATTTGCTTCACCTTCTTCATAGATACTTGTATTTACATTCAAAACCAATCAGGTTTTTATTGTCTCCTTTATTATCAGCCAAACCTGCATTGCCCCCAGCATCAGTGTGTCTCCTTAGGAATAATGGACTACAAGATGAGAGTGGGCAAAAAGCCAGGTCAAAAAATGGGTTACCAAGACCAAAACACAAAACAATATGTGTAGTCTAAATAATATACAAAATCCAGACTCATTTTTATGATTCTGAAATAGTTAAAAGCTTCTCAAAATTTCTAAGTTTACACTGAACCTTTGACCCAGAGAATAGCTTATGCTTATAAAGGTGGAAAGCAATGACATAATATGTCACATGATCCTAGGCTACATCCATTTGTAGCAATAGGTATGAGTCTTTATTGTTTACTGCATTCAGTTTCCTGTAATCCATGCAAAACCACTAGTCATCTGTTTGTTCTTCTCACTTATACTATTGGAACCCACTGAAATTATGATATAATCAATAAAAAGTGAAATAATCTGTCTGAGAACATTGCTGGAAAAGATGCCTTTTTCCCAGCACAAGCAGATGTCTTAAAGAATATGCCAAAGTTATAGTTTGTTAGTTTAAAATCTGTGGAGGGGTTATAAAGAGAGTTTTAAGGAATTCACTTTAAATATATGTAAACTTCTGACTTCAGATATATATATATATATATATATATATATATATATATATATATATATACTGTAGATATATACAGGTCCTTCTCAAAAAATTAGCATATTGTGATAAAGTTCATTATTTTCTGTAATGTACTGATAAACATTAGACTTTCATATATTTTAGATTCATTACACACAACTGAAGTAGTTCAAGCCTTTTATTGTTTTAATATTGATGATTTTGGCATACAGCTCATGGCAACCCAAAATTCCTATCTCAAAAAATTAGCATATTTCATCCGACCAATAAAAGAAAAGTGTTTTTAATACAAAAAAGTCAACCTTCAAATAATTATGTTCAGTTATGCACTCAATACTTGGTCGGGAATCCTTTTGCAGAAATGACTGCTTCAATGCGGCGTGGCATGGAGGCAATCAGCCTGTGGCACTGCTGAGGTGTTATGGAGGCCCAGGATGCTTCGATAGCGGCCTTAAGCTCATCCAGAGTGTTGGGTCTTGTGTCTCTCAACTTTCTCTTCACAATATCCCACAGATTCTCTATGGGGTTCAGGTCAGGAGAGTTGGCAGGCCAATTGAGCACAGTAATACCATGGTCAGTAAACCATTTACCAGTGGTTTTGGCACTGTGAGCAGGTGCCAGGTCATGCTGAAAAATGAAATCTTCATCTCCATAAAGCTTTTCAGCAGATGGAAAAATGAAGTGCTCCAAAATCTCCTGATAGCTAGCTGCATTAACCCTGCCCTTGATAAAACACAGTGGACCAACACCAGCAGCTGACATGGCACCCCAGACCATCACTGACTGTGGGTACTTGACACTGGACTTCAGGCATTTTGGCATTTCCCTCTCCCCAGTCTTCCTCAAGACTCTGGCACCTTGATTTCCGAATGACATGCAAAATGTGCTTTCATCCGAAAAAAGTACTTTGGACCACTAAGCAACAGTCCAGTGCTGCTTCTCTGTAGCCCAGGTCAGGCGCTTCTGCCGCTGTTTCTGGTTCAAAAGTGGCTTGACCTGGGAATGCGGCACCTGTAGCCCATTTCCTGCACACGCCTGTACACGGTGGCTCTGGATGTTTCTACTCCGGACTCAGTCCACTGCTTCCGCAGGTCCCCCAAGGTCTGGAATCAGTCCTTCTCCACAATCTTCCTCAGGGTCCGGTCACCTTTCTCGTTGTGCAGCGTTTTCTGCCACACTTTTTCCTTCCCACAGATTTCCCACTGAGGTGCCTTGATACAACACTCTGGGAACAGCCTATTCGTTCAGAAATTTCTTTCTGTGTCTTACCCTCTTGCTTGAGGGTGTCAATGATGGCCTTCTGGACAGCAGTCAGGTCGGCAGTCTTACCCATGATAGCGGTTTTGAGTAATGAACCAGGCTGGGAGTTTTTAAAAGCCTCAGGAATCTTTTGCAGGTGTTTAGAGTTAATTAGTTGATTCAGATGATTAGGTTAATAGCTCGTTTAGAGAACCTTTTCATGATATGCTAATTTTTTGAGATAGGAATTTTGGGTTTTCATGAGCTGTATGCCAAAATCATCAATATTAAAACAATAAAAGGCTTGAACTACTTCAGTTGTGTGTAATGAATCTAAAATATATGTAAGTCTAATGTTTATCAGTACATTACAGAAAATAATGAACTTAATCACAATATGCTAATTTTTTGAGAAGGACCTGTATATATATATATATATATATTTATATATAGTGAAATATGGCAGGCCATTTGTCCCGGCCTATACCCCCAGGCCACCAGGTGGAGCCCTCCCTGCAGCATGGAGGTGCCCCGAATGCCAGCAGGGAATTATGGACATTGGAGATTTCCTTTACAGCCCTGCTGGATACCACAGGGGCCGCTAGAAGGTGCTGCAGGGAGGAACAGTGTTTATTTTCCCTGCGCCCCGGAAGTACGTCTGAGTCACATGGACAAGGGGAATGACGTGCTTCCGGGGTGAAGAAAAGGACTTTTGATCTGACCCGGAAGTGACAGGAGATCACATGGACTGGGGATTGGAACACTTCCGGGTCAGGGAAGATAAAAGGATTGTGGGAGCTCCCAGATGGCGAGCTGAGCTGGGTAGAAGGGTGGCAATGTGTCTGGGAGTGGAGGATTGGTTTATTGTATTGTGTATTGTATATTGATGAGTATTGTGGAGATGAGGGTGCTTTGTGCACTCTGCAGAATAAATATAGTCTACTTTTGGACTTTTATCTGGTGTCTGGCATCTTGGACAAGGGTTCAAGGGAGCGATAGTGCTCCCAATCTGTCACAGTGGCGCAGTCGGCAGGATTCTCTAGCGTCTTTTGCAGAGGACCTGTACATAAATTTTTGTGGGCAGAAAACCCTAAGATGGCAGTGTCAGAACACGCAGCAAAATCGCCAAAACCCCACGTTCACCAAGTCCGGTATGGGTAAGAAGAGGGGTAAGCAGAGCAGCAGTGCCAGCGGAGAAGCTCTACTCATCATGGCCGATGCTCGGGATGAGCGTAGGAGCAACCACACGGATCGGGAGAAGCCTACGGAGGAAGAAGGCAACGAGGTATGTGCCGGGGAAATAGTGGATAATATCTTCAAAATAACTCACTTTGTACCTTGCACATTCCTCGAAAATCATCATCCAGAGGCTCTGCGGGATGCAGGAGACGCTCCTAATGAAGGTGGTATGCTATCGGTCGAGCAGGTGAGAGACACTAATAACTTGCGCATGTTGGCTGCCAGCGAGGGACACGTGACTCGACCCGAAGCATTGCGGGAAGGAGGAGGTCCACGTCCTACCGCTTATCGCTGTGCCCTGGAAAAGACGGACTTGGACTTTCCGAAGGGGAAGGGGAAAGCGAGCAAAGCACTGCTCACCCCGCAAGAAGGTAAGGAGGGCCGGGAAATGGCTGATCAGTCTGTCAACAAATTAATAAAGACAGACCGCAGTTCGCCGAAGAAGGCAACCTGGTCCTTGGAAAAGAACTCCATTTCCCAGAAGCCTCCGCGAGACCTATCAGAGCACGTGCCGACAGCAGACTGTCTCATTGGCTCCCAGCCAGCAGGTAAGCAGAACGAGTAAGTGAGTATACCTCCGGCCAAATGAATGAACTCTGTTAATGTGCGTGAACTCGAGAAATTAATCGAGCCCGTGCGAAGTATATTTCAAATGCTGGCAGCAATTCAGAAGATCGTCAGGGATCTGGGAGAAACAGCTGAGGCACCCTTCCGAAAGGTAAATGAGTACCTGCAGCGAATCGGACGGGAACCTCCCGTATTATATGATGTGGCGGTACAGGTGAGTAATACCGGTACCATAAATAATGAAATAGGGACGCAGTGTGTTCCAGGCCCGCTTTTAATAAGTAGCGGGTGCCAAATTACTGTGTGCCCTACAAGAGAGGGCGGAACGTTGACCAAGTGGTCTGGGGAAGGGCCGATCAATCCGGAGCAGCTGGATGGTGCTGTCTTTCGAAACGATTCGGTCCTGAAGACCCCGAACCGTTTAAACAATAAGTGTAGAGGGGTGCAGAAAAGAAAGGGTCTCTTTTTATCAAATAGAGAGACTCAGACTGTGGAAAAACCCCAAAGGAAACAGGAGATCCCAAAAATAAAACGGGGGTCTCCTGACAAAGAAAGAAAAGGCGAGAAAGAATATTTAGAAGCGGCGTGGGTTTCCTTCTCAGCAAGAAAAGGGGCGGACCTAACTTTTCCCAATTCTTTTCAGTCCCGCAGGGGGAGAATAACAGGAGGACGGAGGCAGTGCTATGGATGCCAAAGATTGGGCCACATTTGACGAAACTGTCCTTGGAGAACGGGGGACCAGATGTCGAATCAGACTAATATTCCCCCTAGATTCTCCAGGGAACAAGAAACAAGGATCAGCCAAGGCTTTACCGGAAACTCCTCTTGGAGAAAGACTTCCCTCGCGGGGCAGGCCGCTCCAAATTATAATTCTTCGCTGGGAGGGGAGTACTGTGGAATATGGCCGGCCATTCATCCTGGCCAATACCCCCAGGCTGCCAGGTGGAGCCCTCCTTGCAGCATGGAGGTGCACCGAATGCCAGCAGGGAATTATGGACATTGGAGTTTTCCTTTACAGCCCTGCTGGATACCACAGGGGCTGCTAGAAGGTGCTGCAGGGAGGAACAGTGTTTATTTACCCTACGCCCCAGAAGTACGTCCGAGTCACATGGACAAGGGGAATGACATGCTTCCAGGGTAAAGAAAAGGACTTTTGATCTTACCCGGAAGTGATAGGAGATCACATGGACTGGGGATTGGAACACTTCCGGGTCAGGGAGGATAAAAGGATTGTGGGAGCTCCTAGAAGGCGAGCTGAGCTGGGTGGAAGGGTGGCAACGCATCTGGGAGTGTGTTGTATTGTGTATTGTATATTAATGAGTATTATGGAGAGGAGGGCACTTTGTGCATTGTGCAGAATAAATATAGTCTACTTTTGGACTTTTATCTGGTGTCTGGCGTCTTGGACAAGGGTTCAAGGGAGTAATAGCGCCCCCAATCTGTCACTATATATATATATATATATATATATATATATATATATATAGAGTGAAGTCAGAAGTTTACATATATAAATATGTATTGTCACACACTCTCACTTAGGGGACAACTAAATGGCTTGAATAAAAGTAATTCCATGCCTAACCAGGGGGCGAAGTGCACTGATTTTCTCTCTCAATTCCTTGCAGACCATCCTCGGGAAGTCCTGCCCGGTTCTGGGGCAACCAGTGACGTCACTTCCTCTACTTGCGTTTAAAGGCCACCATTTTAAGGCAGCAAGTCAGTTCTGTTTTGGACTCAGTCCTGTGAACATGTCTGTTCTTTTTGATCGATTTTGCAGCTGGGAAATATTATATGGGTGGCTGCCCCAAACCTTTCCAATGTCTCTTTGTCATTCTTGTGACAGTATATATATTTATTTATTTATATATATATATATATATATATATATATATATATGTATGTATGTATGTTGCACAGTTTACTGTCAAATAATGCACACGTATGCAACACGTGTTTCGCCCTCATTTGGACTCATCAGGCATGCACACTCTGCTTCTCCCCTCTCGGGGATCGAACCTCGGACATCAGCATCAAAGACGAAGCCCCTTTACGCTGCACCATGGCGTGTGGCTCAAACTACGAATGCAATGAATATATGTATGTATGTATGTGTGTATATATATATATATATATATATATATATATATATTGCCACAGCTGGTGGAGGCTACGGAGGTGCGAGCTGCTCCAACCAAAGGGGCACAGAAACCTCGGAGGGGGTGCCGGACCGGACCCCGGCACTTCAGGAGTAGGATCCACTTTGGGGGTAAGGTGCCCTTGCTGGACGTGCTGCTCCACCCGACGGGTCTTCGCTGGCGTTGGGGCTGTGTCGGAGATGGCTGGGGGGGTGACCCACCCGGGACACCCAGGAGGACCAGAGGAGGGCTTACGCCTTCCCCAGATCATGTGGGGGCGACCACCCTGGAACCTTTGGGGGCCACGAGTACAGAGCTTTGAATCTCAACCCTGTAGGGGCCCTTGGTCACCACCGGGGGGCACCCCTATGCCTTTGGAGCCCTGGACCTCAGCACTTCCGCCTCATGCGGAAGTGCTGGGGGAAGAGGAGCAGGGACACCCGGAGTGCTTCCGGGGATGCAGCCGGCACTTCCACCACACTGGATCGTGTCGGTGGAAGATTGCCGGGAAACACCTGGAGCACATCCGAGTGATTATAAAAGGGGCCGCCTCCCTTCATATGATGGCGTGCAGAGGACAAGGTCTTGGTGGAGAGGCAAGGAGGCGGCCTGAAGAAGAAAAGGCATTGTGTTGTGGACTTTGGGGTTGTGTGGCACTTGTAAATATGTTCAATAAACGTGTGTTGGGTGACATTGACGTGTCCGTCTGTCTGTGTCCAGGCCGGCTACCACAATATATTTTTTTTTTAACAGGATGCAACCCTGTTAAACTAGTTTGCTAGTTCCCAGTCAATATCTTTGTTGTTTATTTATGAGGCTGACAGTTTGGAATCATATACCATGCTGAGTTTATCCTGGCTATGCCATTTTTTTATTCATTCACATACCCTGATATGTCTAGATCATTTCAGCACAGTGTTCCATTGTTCTTCATTTAGCTAGAGCAGAACATTGCCTGTGACATGAGTAGCTAAGACCTCTTTGAGGACTCAGAATATCTCCTACTTTGATTTATAATATATGTGGGTATATATACAGTATTCAGTATTCTTTGTCTATAAAAATATAGGCAATGAAAGTTTTCACATTGCATTATTATAAAACATTGAAAAACACTGGATTTTAATTTGAGCAAAAGAAAAAAAACTGTTTAGTATAAAAGTGAAAACAGGTCCCTGTAAAGTGATCTAAATGAATCTATACTAATAAACGGCAAAGCCCTCACTCACTCACTCACTCACTCACTCACTCACTCACTCACTCACTCACTCACTGACTGACTCATCACTAATTCTCCAACTTCCCGTGTAGGTAGAAGGCTGAAATTTGGCAGGCTTATTCCTTACAGCTTCCTTACAAAAGTTGGGCAGGTTTCATTTCGAAATTCTACGCGTAATGGTCATAACTGGAAAGTATTTTTCTCCATTTACTGTAATGGAGTTGAGCTTGACCGCCGTGGGGGCGGAGTTTCGTGTGACATCATTACGCCGCCCACGTAATCACGTGAACTGACTGTCAACGCACTATGTAGAAAACCAGGAAGAGCTCCAAAATACGCTGAACAAAACATGCATTATATAATTGAGAAGGCAGCGAAACATTAAGAAGCGAGCGAGTGACATACTACCATATTCATCAGTACAGCTACTTCGGAAACAAAGCGAGGTATAAACCTAAACTTTAAATTAACTTAATAGACAGGCTGCCGCTGGTGCTTTTCGTGCCCACGGGTAATGCGGGATACAAGTTTAATGAGAGGACGCAGGATATAAACGAGAGTTTTAATCACTTTTTGAACTAAGTTAAAATTGCAGGTGAAGGGGTGTGCTTATGCAAATTCCGAGAGACTGTGTTTGTGGGGGATTGACAGTTAAGGTGGGTGGGGGAGTCACGTCATCATCTCCCCTCCCATTTACCTCATTTCGCTCTGAGCTGAGCTCCGAGGCTAACGCCGTCTTCCGAAGCAACTTCGTCACACTGCCACCAAATACAGAGAAATCCACAAGTTAATACACACTCTGTCTCTAGACTTTCTCCACACTGAATCCTCCAGGCACTACTTACAAAAGGTTACATTGACAATCGTGTTACGTTATTTTTAAAATGTTTAATTTTCTTAGCACAAGCACAGCTGAGAAGCTTCGATGCATGTGCTCCATAACGCGTTAAAAAATAATGCATTTAATCACACTTTGCATTACAATCAAAGGGGAACTTTTGTCAATGCATGATTTCCTGGTACACCGATAACATTGATCAGCGCATCCCAATTCATTTTAGCCTCGCACCACCTTGGTTTGAGAAGAAGTATGAAAAGATATGAGGTTAACACACAAAAACAGATCACCAATTCAAGCTTTATGAATAATCGATTCACCATCAATAATTGTTTTGCTAAAGCCATACTCAGTGTAATCCTCCTTCCATTTTATAATTTTTCCGCCACTAGCCATGATTAAATGAACGGTAAAAAAGTAAGAGCGAAGCGAGGGTGACTTATTTAGGCAGGCATGTATATGACAGCAACACTCATGACAATCATGTTACGTTATTATTAAAATGTTTCCTTTTCTTTTTCATTACTTCTTTAACCCATTACTTCTCC
>JANRMT010062791.1:11644576-11670104 GCA_026402145.1 Polypterus bichir lapradei
TATATAGATATATATATATATATATAGATATATATATATATATATAGATATAGATATGGGAACAACACTCATATCAATGACAAAACAATTGCATTAACAATCATGTTACGTTATTTTTTAAATTTTTCCTTTTCTTTTTCATACCTTCTTTAACACACTACTTCTCCGCTGCGAAGCGCGGGTATTCTGCTAGTTAAAAATATAAAACACAAAATACGTGATCACATAGGTATTCACCCCCTTCATATCAGTAGTTAGCAGATATTTCTTTGGCAGCAATTTCAGCATTGTGTCTGTGTGGACATGTCTGCCTTTCAGCTTTGAACATGTGGATACTGCATATTTTCCCCATTCATCTTTGGAAAATTGCTCAAGCTCTGTCAATTTGCATGGAGATCATGAGTAAACAGCATTTTTCAAGTCCAGCAACAAATTCTGATTCAGATTGAGATCTGGCCACTCTGGGACATTACCATTAACTGTGTAGATTAGGCTTTATGCTTGGGGTCATTGTCTTCCCCTCTTCCTACACAAGCTTTACAGGACCAGCTATAGAGCAGCACCCCAGCAGCAAGATGCTACCAAGGTGTTTTTGAAAATGTGCAGTGTTTGATTTATGCTAAACTTGACATTTAGTTTGATGGCCAGAAAGCTCAATTTTAGTCTTATCAGACCATAGAACCTTCTTCCATCGCACTTCATAGTCTTCCATGTGTCTTGTGGCAGACTATTTGTTTTTTTTGTTTTTTTGACAGTTGCTTTCTCTTTGTCACTCTCCAATAAAGCTGTCACAGGTCATCCATCCATGCAGCATTTGCTGTCTACAGAGTCTCACCAATCTTATCTACTGTATCTTGTAACTCCTTCAGAATTATCATAAGTCTCTTGGTGGCATCCCTCACTATACTTTTTCTTGCATGATCACTCAATTTTTGTGGATGACCTACTGTAGGCATATTTACAGCTGTGCCATCCTCCATCCATTTCTTAATGAGTGATTCAAATGAACTTAAAGATATAATCAGATACTTGGATATTTTCATGTATCCATGACTTGACTTGACTTGTGCTTTTCAATCAAGTTTTCACATTGTTCCTTTGTTTTCATTGTGTAGGTTAGGCCACCATACTGACTCACCTCATGTTGGACTTTACAGATGCTGGTGCATTTACACTACAATCAAATGAAACTCCATACAGGTGATTTGCATTGAACTAATCATATGACTTCAACCAATTGGCTTCACCATGACAATTCAGGTATGCCATATTAAAGGGGGTTTGTACTTAGAGATTAAGGAGTCTTTTCCTGTTGTTCAGTGTCAAAAAGGCCTTACAAACTTAGAGACTTACAAACACACTCTCATACTGGGATGACTTTAAAGCTGTCAACGTAACTCCATGACCAGCTGTGGGACGCAAACCCAGGATGCTAGATCCATCAGGTGGCAGCACTACCCAGTGCATAACTCTATACCAATGTAAGAATTCAGTATATACAGTACATTTAATTTTTTAAGTTCATCTGCTTGCTAGGCAAATTACACTTGGGATAGCTCCCAGCATTTATTTTAAAATGTCTTTGTATAGTGTAGACTATATTTTTTCTTTCCTGCAACTATTAATTTCCAAACCTTCTTTCATGATTTTTTTTAACAGCACAAGCTATTTTGTGAAGAAGACCAACATTAGGACTGATATAATATTTATTCTTATAGGAGGTTTTGCTTTACTCTGTCCACAACCATTCAATCGCAAAAATATTATCACAATGCTTTGGCAGTTTAAGCAGAACTCTAATAAACATTCCAGTTTTTTGCCAGGTCTTTGCACTCTTTAATAGAACCAAGCACACTCATGAATTTCATTAAGGGTAAAATAAATCATCATACTTTATTTACTCTTTACTGATTTGCATCTATTTCTCATGAATTGCTAGTCATTAAGAAGGATTAACAGTACAGGATGAACTTATAGTTACACATAACACCTAATGGCTATGACCACCCGCTGACATAAGAGTACAGCATAGCCACAGAGGATGTGAAACAGAGATTATTTGGGCATCACTCATTAAGGAGAAAGCAGGAAAGCATCAGTTTTCCATTGCTTTAAAACAAGGCATATCACAGGATCCACCTACACTGTTCTAATGATTAATGGATGACGGCCTTATACTGCGTAAACGTCAGCAGCTCCCAAGTTTGTGACATGCAAATATGTGAAGTCACTGTTTGCAGATTAATGTATTTGCTTTGTGATGTAAATCAAGGGTTGAATTCTGAGAAAGATTCAAAAGAGGGTTAGGCTGTATAATAGAAAATGGTGAACAGGAAAGAAATGATCTGTAATGCTTCACTTTCATGATGTATTATAGAAATGAAAATACTTACTTAGTGTAGTTCAAAAGTCTGAGTTTAACAGTATTCTTTTGAGGACAATAAAGACCAAAACAATGTTACAGAAATGTCTGGTAAACATTTTTCAACATTACCTTCATCCAAACATTACTGAAAACAAGTTCAGCTAGTTCACATTCACTAGGACAGGAGCCTATCCTGGTACCATCAGTAGAAACCAGCCCTGAATGGGATATCAGTCCAACCAAGGGCTCTGATATTATCTTCTAAATCTATGCTTTCTCGAACTCCTTTAGGCTTCACAAACACACACACATAGCAACCCACAATTACTCAAACTTAGGGAATCCATTAGGCATTTCCCGGACATTTTTCATTCCCGCATTCCCGGGAATGAAACTGCTGTAATTCCCGGCAAACCGGGAATGGCCAAGCTTGCATATATAGCGTGTAAAAGTGTAAAAATCGATCAAGAAATAACAGAGTTATAGTTGAAAACTGAAGACTTCATTGACGTCTGTCAGACAACAGCTTTGAACAGCAACTTGAAATTGCAATGCGTCAGTCTGTTGCATCCACATTATCTGTGCCAAGAAACTTGCCATCACAGAATGATGACAAGAAACTGGTTGCATCAGTAAAAGCTGAAATGGCGGTGTTTCAGAGCAACGGCAAGCGCGGGCGTTGTTTAGAACAAGTGTATCAGTATCTAATGACTGTGCCGCCTACTTCAGTGGAGGCAGAGCATGCTTTCTCAGCGGCTAGCATACTCTGCACGAAGTACCTCTCGCCTGGACGACCGCACGCTGGACATGTTGTGCTTTCTACGCTCTTGTTACCGCAAACGCACTTCGATTGTGACTTGTGAAAAAAAAAATCCTCTTCCAATTCCACATCCAGCCCATACCCTCCCCAAACAATCTTTTTTTTTAATCCCTTCTTTAGTCGATATAAATTGGAAGGCTAACTAGATCACAGTCGGAGTTTTGCAGTAGCTTGCCCGTTTGATCGTGCATGCGGGATAACCAGTGTGTTAGAAGAGAAGAGATCTCAGACTGGCCGCCCTGTATGTCAATCAAGTGGCAAATGCAATAGGGAGGATATATGACAGACTAACATTAAAAAAAATTTTTTTTGAATGCAACGCGATCTACCTGCTCTACCTTTGAGATCTACCGGTCGATCCCGATCGACACATTGGGCACCCCTGAACTAGATACATGTACTTATATGACAGCATGAACTGCTTGTAGATAAGTTTAGTCTTTTATTGGTGTCAACATATTGCAGTAGTTTTATTAAAAATAAGTGTTGGTCATTCTAAAACTGTTCACATGTGAGATACCCGTGCACTGTGTCATCCACGGGAGCCTGGGATTCCCGGGAATGACATGCGGAATTCCCGAATTCCCGGGAATGGATAAACCCATCCGGGAATGGATTCCCTACTCACACTACACATGTTTATAGTCAATGGTGGGGTAATGCAACTTTTTTCAGACATTTTAGTGCTTTACTGCACTTTGATATGAAATGGCTTTGAAGTTTTACTGTAGGTAGTATTATTGTGATGACAAGCATAATGTGAAAAAGTACAGAAGAGGGTCATGTGATTTCAAATATTTCTATTTTGAAGACTTTTTTGTCAAGCAGAATCAATACTGTAAGTAGAGTTTAAAAACTTTCATGCCATATGAGCAGATTCAGACAAAAGAGACTGAAGACTGAGATGAATCATATAAAAAGAAAACTGATACTTCTTGAAACATAAGTCCTGTTTTGGCCAGTTAATCTCGCCTCAAGAGTTATAATAATTGTGATTGCAACAGAAGGTTCAGAACTTTTGCAAGAATTAGGATGAGTCACAACAGAACAAGGCAAAAAGGAGGTAGATCAAAAAAGCTAAAAGTTAAGCAACATATACCTTAAACAGAGTTCCACATTTTTCAAATAACATAAAAAACTTGCTCTTTTTGGTGTCCCAAATTTGAAAGACCACTGGAACGTGTTTAGGCTATGGAAAATAATGAGGCAAGAAGCAATTAAAGTTCAACCAAGGAGAAAATGGAGTTGAATTGGTCCTATTCTTAGAAAGGCAAATAAAGTTTTACATGGATCTCACAAAGGAAAAGCAACAGAGGAAGACCAAGACCCAGTTCCTCCTTTATGGAGGAATATTTTGGAGAAATAAAATAAATAAATGTAAATAAAAATGAATAAAAGTAATGTAAATGTTACAGTAAATAAAGAAAAATACCATTAAATTTGAGCATCCATGAATGAATGAATGTGTCACGGAATTTTGTGTTGCTTATTCATTGGTCTGTAATATCCCTCAAAATTTCACACTACTGTTATATATTTGTGTAATTCTTTATTTAATTTTGTCCAAAATATTCCTCCATACACTTTTGAGATGTGTTCCTGGAAACTGAATTCTAACTTACTTGAGTGTGGAACACAAGGCTCAAGTTTAAAAGTGGCAGATGCAAATCAACAATGGCATCTGCTTTATGAGAAAGGCCTGTGTAAGCAAGTTTCAAGAAACACATTATAAGAAGATCTGACTGTATGGAATAGATTTCTCAGTGAGGCATTATTATTGTCAAATTTAGGGAAAATAACATTAAAATTAAAACAAATTCTCATGTTACATTTGTTTGATATTTGTTGAGAATACATGTAACCTCAAACTGTACAGCCAAGGAAAAACTTACTTCCATGTTTTTAATTAAGACCAAACATTAATTACAATTATGATTTTCATAAAAAGGAGAATTATTTTTAATTTATGAAAATAATGAGCCTGATGGTAAAGATTCAACAGTATAAATCGTGTTTACTGCATCATGATTAAGTTTAATGGGTTCAAAGCTCAGACTAGCAAATTCAGAAACACTTTTATCCCCAATGAAGACCACATTGTGAACCCTTCAGTCAATTTGATAGTATGACTGCTGTTCTAAGACAGTTTAATACAAGTACTCTACATATGTAGGAGAAATTTGCTTTTCTCTACTCTGTTTTCAGTTTTTCATTATTTGATATTTATTTCATTGTTGCTTTGAGAGCTAAATGTGAAAAAAGTAATGTACCAGTTACGTATGGTATTTAAAAAAACAAAACCTGATGTTAGGTATAATATAATTTAAAAGTTTTGAACATTTACTATTCTAACTGCAAGCTTTTTCATTAATCTCTTGGATCAACAAGAATATAATGTGAAGGTTGAAAAGACATTTTTCCATTTGCAGTATACAAGGTGAGACACAAAAATAAACAGATTGGTAAAAAAAAATATTTATTGATGAATTACAGCATTCTAAACATTGTCACCTTCTATATACTCCCCCTCCCAATCTCTGCACTGCTCCATACATATCTTCCATTGATTGAAGCAGTGCTGGAAACCTTTTTGCTTGAGGCTCTTCAACAGGCTTGCTGTTTCTGTCTTCACTTCATCCGTTAAAGAAAAATGTGTTCCCATCGGGTCACTTTTCAGAAACAAGTAAAAATTACAGGGATCTAAATTGGGTGAATAGGAAAGGTGATTAAGGACAGGAATGTTTTTGTCAGTCAAAAACTGCTTTACAGAAAAAGCAGTATAATCATTTCAAACAAACTGATTCACTGTTTTGATATTTTCATCCGTCTGAGACGAGTGTGGGCGTTGAATGTCTTCCACATTTTCTTGTCCTTCCTTGAAACATTTGTGCCACTCAAAAACTAGTGTGCGAGACAAACTGTTATCACCGTACACTGTTTTCATCATTTCATAAGTTTCTATTGCCGTTTTGTTCAATTTCGTGAAAAATTTGATGTTGATTTGCTGTTCGATTTTTTCACCCGACATTATAGCGGCAACTCGTGTAGCAATTGTTGTGCAAATGCTGACTGGGTTATTCACAGGATATACCTACCTGGTCGGCGTTTTGAGAGGGTGTGTAGGAGTGGATATAGTTCTATGATCCATGTCTGGCCAACCTCCAGACGGTTTTCCAGGAAAGCCCAAAGCCCAGTCCGGTTATTTTTGTGTGTCACTTTATATGGTGAAAGTAACAATTATTGTATATTCCTGGTTGTATGGTTCTCAAAAGGGGTTTATTGGCTGTAGATGCAGCTTACTAGCCCTAATCTTGATTCAGGTCAGATAGGCAGTATATTTATCGATTATATAGTATTTTTATATGGAACAAAAGGTAAGGAAGATATTAGTCTTACTCCACTGTTAGCATGCCATCTGAGCAGAAATAAACAACTAGTTGCATGCCTGCCCTAAAGGACATGTCCTACTCTTAAGTGCTGAGGGATATGAACCTCTATATCTTGTAAGAGTCAAGTTGAAGAAAAAAACAATAACTGTAGGTGTTCCAGGCCAAAACACCACCCAACCCCAATGGAGCAGTCTGCCTAATGTAAATGCTCATAAATATTTCTTTCACTCTTTCTTTATTTTTTTTAAGGCTTTGTCTTAAAGAATTTGAGGCGGTGGGTATCACAGTATGTTGGGGTATCCAATTTCATCACTAATACCTGCACAGGACATTGAGTTGGTGGTGATGCAGAATGCCACCACAGAAGAACCGGAAAAGAAAAAAGAGAAAGGTACAGATTAATAAAAATTGCAAGGACTGTGTTTGGTTCTAAGGGTATTCATTTCAGTTATTAGGGTAGAACTAAAATGCAGGTACAAAAAAATCAAATTAAAAAATTGGGGTTTTTTTTTTCCATTTTTTTAATTCAATCCAAAGTTTGGATGTCAGTCTTGGTGCTTTGCCGTTTTTATGGGGCATATGGTCACGTTACACATTGTGTGTCACTATGTAACTAGCAATGTTGTTCTTAACAGCAATACAAAAAACACTTGGGCTTGTGTGGAAAATATTAAAACAAAAGGTGATGCAACATCATAAAGAATATCAAGAATAAATACAAATAAAAATGACCAATAAAACAAAAATATGAAAATAAATATAAAACTTATCCATGACGAAGTGCAAAATTTCTAACAAACAGAATTGTCAGTTGTCACATTTTGTTGTTTAGTCTGTCTAAATAAATAGATTACTACTTAAGAGTTAATTGAAACACCAAAGATTGTGACTAGATGTAAGCTGCATGTACGTTTAACATCTATTCTAAAATCACATCCCTGGACTCAGATTTATAGCTTATTTTAAAATCCCCAGTGCAGTGTATAAAGATACCCTACCTTACCTCACCTTACATCGATTAATAATGCCCATTCTCCATAGTGTGCTTTGTAATCTCAAAATATGGGCTTACTTGAAATTCCAAAGATGAATGCTGTAATTATTGTAGGCAGCATAACCTTCAGTGATAGGATTCAAAACTCTGGAATAATGTATCTGCTGATATTAAGATGTCCTAATTACTGTATCATTAAAATAACGAATAAGGATTCAATAGTTTTTTTGAACATTCTTTTGTTATAGCTTCCAGTTAGGTGGTTTCAGCAGGTTGTTTGATTGACCATTGCAAAATAGTTTTAATTGTTTTCTCTTTCATTATCCAATGGTGGAAATTGTTTCAGCTTGAAATCAAGAGTGATGAGTCAGTGGGTCAGCCTCTGGGTTCCTCCCAAGTATGTAGTTACACTCAGGACTGAGAAGGGGTGCTGCTGCTAACTGTTTTATCTTCTTTTTCCTCCATAGTACAGAGAAACTGCCCAGTGTGGGCAACTGCCCTTGACCCTTCAGGTCCCTGGGCCATAAAAGCATGACCACACAGAAGGAGGCATCACTTCATGACTAAGTGACCAGAGAGAAGAAGCTCCTCTATAACCTAGAAGGAAACATCCATATTTAGTTAGCCCACGCTATTTGGAGGCTACTGCTTTGCTCTCTTTTAACACCATTGAGTGTTTTTCCTTTAATTTAACAGGGACACAAATTTATTTTTGTCAAGCCTATCATTTCCTGAGACGACAACAGCTATTTACATATGCTCCTATCAGAATACTGTATGTTGTTATTGTGTTCAGCATTACATTTGACTTTGGTGTAGTTTTTGAACATGTTAATTTGTATTTTAATTCAAGAAGTACTGTATATCTGAAATAGTCTATAGCATCCTTTAAATTACGTGAAATTTAATCATTCATTGTACAGCACCTATATTACAGGCTTTTTCAAGTCCTACAAATGTGCCCTTAGGCTTTCAGTGTCCACCTTCTGACTTGTGTTAAAACGCCCATTGGCACCCACTTAACCTTTGATTAAATACTTCTTGTCTGGCCCTGTCTGAAACTCTTTTTTGCATTGTCTACTAAAGGACTACTCAGATCTGATTCAGTTATGACATATGCTGGTCAGACATGGTGCTTTGGCCTCTGTTCTTTTTCTGTTTTCCTTCATTTATCTTGAATTCCTTTTGAATGTATAATGTATGGTTTATGCCTATGTGATAGTTGTGTTTATTTTGATTCCTAGCAACTTTCTCTTTCTTGTGTTATCTGTAACCCTATTGGTAATGTTTACTTTATTAAAACACTGTCTATCATATTGATCATATTGTTCAGATTTAATATAGCCTCCCACAAAATGGGCCATCCATCCATCCAACCCGCTATATCCTAACTACAGGGTCAGGGGGAGCCAATCGCAGCCAACAAACCGCGGGCAGGGCGCCAGCCCACCGCAGGGCACACACACACACACACCAAGCACAATTTAGAATAGCCAGTCCACCTAACCTGCATGTCTTTGGACTGTGGGAGGAAATCGGAGTACCCGGAGGAAACCCACGCAGACACGGGGAGAACATGCAAACTCCACGCAGGGAGGACCCGGGAAGCGAACCCAGGTCTCCTAACTGCGAGGCAGCAGCACTACCCACTACGCCACCATGCCGACAAAATGGGCCCATTATCAATAATCAAACTCAATCAATATCAAATACTTAATGAACAGATATTGTTGGTTTATATATTTATTTAATCAGTACTACCTTGTTTTTTGTGTATTTTAAGACATCTGCATTAATATGTGTATCAGTTCTGTATTTAGCAATTAGTAAAATCTGAATTTGTATTTTAACAGAGAATTGTTAACAGCGATCTTCACCTACACTCAGTGAAGAGCGCTATATAATAGTAAGTGGCATTGTGTTATATTGTATATTTTGGAGTTCTATATACCAAACCACTAACTTATCAAGTTATCCTTCTGCCAATAATTGGGGATAAATTTGTTTTCAGTATATTGTAGGATCAGTGTTTTCTATTCCATTACAGTGTTTTTTAATTAATGTTTTTTCAATTGATGTTTGATAATACCACACATCAATCATGAAAAAATGCTATAATTTAAAAGCTTCCATTTTATTCATATCAGTATTCCTTCTCCTAAACTGTTATGGCTTGTTTTTACTTATAAAGTTATATTTTTCTAAAAGTATTAATTTTTAAAAAATAATACATATCAATCAACAGTTTTGACATTATATAAGTTTAAAACCCTTTGCTTAGGTTAATATAATTTATAACTTGTTTGCACTTGTTTAATCTAAAAAAACTTAATATTCAAACTGGCTTGTTTGTGGCCAGTGTAAAAGGCAAAGGTTGCTTCCAAGAAATTGGAAAGCTCAAAAACAAATACAAAAATCTGCATAGAACACAGAAGTGTAATATTAATAATGTCTGTGTATCATTAGATCTGGTTTTAGCATGGAACTGTACAATGAGAGCACTATATTTTATTTAGAATATGTGCAATGACTACAACAGTACCACTGATTCTTGAATCTTCACTTTGCAAATCGTAATTTAATAAAATGCACATGTTGGCAGTTTGTAGCATTTATTCATAACTGAATAATTATAAGATTACATAATTATCTGTCTTTCCAATGTTTTTTGCCACGTAAAGTAACCACTGAATTCTCAAATCCATCACCCTTTATGAAACCTTCATTGTCTGAAAGAGATACGGTTGCCAAAAATACAAGTAATAGTTCAGTATAAAGAAAAACTAATCACCAGATGTGCAGCTAAATGGGTAGGAAACTGTCAGTTTTTATTATCCATAATTAATAAACGCCTCAAACTTTCTTAGAGAATATATTAATGTAATGCTAATAGATTATTTCCAATGAGGTTGATGTTTAGTAATTCAATGAAACAAAATAGGAGTGAGATGGAATTAAACTTGACTAGTAACTTACTACATCATCAGAGCACAGAAACACAGAATAAAGTGAGGAATTTACAGCAATACACGTGAAGCGTGTTTCTTTGTTAAAAAGAAATAGCATTTATTCACTTTTTGATTTCTTCTTTTTCAAATCAGATTCACAGAAAATAGAGCTTGTCAGAATTAACATAGTGTGCAGCATGTATAATCAGTAATTTGTATGTCACTGTGATTTATGCTATAACTGGATATCTAAATGTTTTCAGTTCAAAAGGTTATTGTTCTTTGAGTGGGTTCCCCAGCCATTCATTATTTTTTTTCCAGAAGTGGTTCATTTTTGAAGTATTATGAACTTAATAATACCAATAATAATACATTTTATTTACATAGTACTTTTTCCAGGCTCAAGGCATACAACTGGATTTCGAACATATGGATTATTTGACATGAGTAAATGGAGATTTTTTGACTTGGTCAATTTTAATATTGTTTGCTGTTCATTCAGCATTGGTCCCTATTGAAGCCCATCATGTCAGGAACTTTTTTTTTAAATCTTTATTATCAAATATTAACACAAACATTGTCAGTTAAGTATCACAGAAACTGTCATTTTTGAATGAAATATTCCTTTAAGAAATGTTTAAGTATTGAATTTGTAAGGATTCAGGTAAGATTGGTAAAGTGTTGCTGTTATCGCCTTACACATTCTAGAACAAGGGTTCAGTTTCAAGATCCTGCCTAGAGTTTTTCGTTTTCCTAGTGTGCATGTGGCTTTTCTCTGATATTCCCAGAGACATATGTATGACACTGACTGGCTTGGCTGGTATGTACTTGTGTCCTGTAAATAACAAAGTTCAACAGAGCTTTGAGGCAGCAGTGCCAAATAATGCAAACTTCTGCAATTTACTTCAAACTACAGTTCTTCATATGTTGTTGTAACTCATATGAAATGGGTCCTGCAGTTTTCTTAATTTTATATAATGAGCTTACGTTAATGTGAAGAATAGTGTGAGAGATGGCTGGCAGCTTATCCCGGCCAACACATCCAGGCTGCTAGATGGAATCCTCCCTGCAGCATGGTGGTGCCCCGGATTCCCACAGGGCATAGTGGGAGATGGAGTTCGACTTTACAGCCCTTCTGGGTGCCGTGGGTGCCATCGGGTGACGCTGCAGGGAGACACAGGGATTTCTATTTTCCCTATAGCCTGGAAATACTCCCAAGTCACGGGGACGGAAGAACTGAAGTACTTCCAGGCTGAAGAAAAATATAAATCTTCAACTAACCTGGAAGTGCTAGTAAACCACATGGACTGAAGGACAGGAGCACTTCCGGGTCATGGACTATTTAAAGGACTATGGGAAACCCAGCAAGCTGAGCCAGAGTTGGGTGGTAGAGTGATGGAGCTGCTAGGAGGAGTGAAGGATCATTATTGTTATTATTATTATTATTGATTTATTGTTTATGGTGATGATTATGGTGTCTACTGTGGCACAATGTCAGAAAGAAGAAATTAAAATTATTTCTGATACTTTTACCTGGTGTCAGGATGTTTTGTCTGGGGGTTTGGAGGAGCGACAGTGCCTGCTAGTGTCACAATAATTATTAAGGTAGTAAACTATTAGGTATCTTTCATGTATCATACATTAAATGAAGCAAAGTATTTGAATGTTAATTTAGAAAACATCTATCCATCCATCCTCTTCCGCTTATCTGAGATCGGGTCACAGGAGCAGCAGCTTGAGCAGAGATTCCCAGACTTCCCTTTCCCTGGCCACTTCTACTAGCTCTTCTGGGGGAATCCCGAGGCGTTCCCAGGCCAGCCGAGAGACATAGTCCCTCCAGCATGTCGTGGGTCTTCCCCGGGGCCTCCTTCCGGTTAGATGTGCCCGGAACACCTCACCAGGGGGGCATCCAGGAGGAATCCTGATCAGATGCCTGAGCCACCTCATCTAACTCCTCTTGATGGGGAGGAGCTGTGGCTCTACTCTGAGCTCCTCCCAGATGACTGAGCTTCTCACCCTATCTTTAAGGGAAAGCCCAGACACCCTGAGAAGGAACCTCATTTCAGCCGCTTGTATTCCCAATTGGCGGCACGGTGGCGCAGTGGTAGTGCTGATGCCTTGCAGTTAGGAGACCCGGGTCCTCCCTGCATGGAGTTTGCATGTTCTCCCCGTGTCTGCGTGAGTGTGCTCCGGTTTCCTCCCACAGTCCAAAGACATGCAGGTTAGGTGGATTGGCAATTCTAATTCTGCCCTAGTGTGGGTGTGTTTGTGTCTGTCCTGCGGTGGGTTGGCACCCTGCCCGGGATTGGTTCCTGCCTTGTACCCTGTGTTGGCTGGGATTGGCTCCAGCAGACCCCCGTGACCCTGTGTTTGGATTCAGCGGGTTGGAAAATGGATGGATGGATGGTATTCCCGATCTCATTCTTTCGGTCACAACCCACAGCTCATGACCATAGGTGAGGGTAGTACTGTAGATCGACCAGTAAAATGAGAGCTTTTGCTTTCGGCTCAGCTCCTTTTTCACCATGTCAGAGCAATGCAGAGCCCGCATCACTGCGGACACCGCACCAATCTGCCTGTCGATCTCCAGCTCCATTCTTCCCTCATTTGTGAACAAGAACCAAATAAACTTTAACACCTCCACTTGGGGCAGGATCTCACTCCCTACCCAGAGTGGGCACTCTACCCTTTTCTGGCTAAGGCCAATGGTCTCGGATTTGGAGGTGCTGATTCCCATCCCAGCCACTTCACACTCTTCTGCGAACTGATCCAGTGAGAGCTGAAGATCACAGCCTGATGAAGCAAACAGGACAACATCATCTGCAAAAAGCAGTGACCCAGTCCTGAGCCACACCAAAACGGACAACCTCAACGCCCTGGCTGTGCCTAGAAATTCTGTCCATAAAAGTTATGAACAGAATCGGAAACAAAGGGTAGCCCTGGCGGAGTCCAACTCACACCGGAAACGGGTTGGACTTACTGCCGGCAATGCGGACCAAGCTCTGACATCGGTTGTACAGGGACCAAACAGCCCTTACCAGGGGGTCCTGTACCCCATACTCCTGGAGCACCCCCATAGGATTCCCCGAGGGACACGGTCGAATGCCTTTTCCAAGTCCACAAACACATGTAGACTGGTTGAGCAAACTCCCATGCACCCTCCAGGACCCTCCTGAATCCGAGGTTCGACTATCTGATGGACCCTCCTCTCCAGGACCCCCGAATAGACTTTTCCAGGGAGGCTGGGGAGTGTGATCCATCTGTAGTTGGAACACATCCTCCGGTCCCCCTTCTTTAAGAGGGCGACCACCACCCCAGTCTGCCAATCCAGAGGCACTGTCCCCAATATCCATGCAATGTTGCAGAGGCGTGTCAACCAAGACAGTCCTACAACTTCCAGAGCCTTGAGGAACTCCGGGTGTATCTCATCCACCCCCGGGGCCTTGCCACCAAGGAGTTTTTTGACCACCTCGGTGACCTCAGTCCCAAAGATGGGAGAGCCCACCTCTGAGTCCCCAGGCTCTGCATCCTCATTGGAAGGCATGTTAGTGGGATTGAGGAGGTTTTCAAAGTACTCCCCTCACTGACCCACAACGTCTCGAGTCGAGGTCAGCAGCGCACCATCCCCACCATACACAGTGTTGACACTGCGCCGCTTCCCCCTCCTGAGATGCCGGATGGTGGACCAAAATCTCCTCAAAGCCATCCGGAAGTCATTCTTCATGGCCTCCCCAGACTCCTCCCATGCCTGAGGTTTTACCTCAGCAACTACCAAAGCCGCATTCCGCTTGGCCAGCTGGTACCTATTAGCTGACTCCAGAGTCCCACAGGACACAGGACTCCCCCTTCAGGTTCGGGGATTGCCACCACGACAGGCACTAACCACCTTACGGCCACAGCTCTAGTCAGCTGCCTCAACAATAGAGGCATGGAACATGGCCCTTTCGGACTCAATATCCCCCACCTCCCTCGGAAGGTGGGAGTTGATTTAAAAAACATTAGCTACAATATGAATTTATTACTATTATTATTATATGTGTTAATTATGCTGTGCAGTCTACCTTTTTATTATCTTTTAAACATTGTTTCCTTTAAAATTTCTTTGAAGAACATGTCATTCCTTTATGAAATACATTTTCATACAATAAAATATAAAACATGTATGGCATGATGGTTCAGTGGTGAACACTGCTGCATCATCACTGCATGAACCTCACTCACATACCACCCCAGTCACATACCACCCCAGTTCTATACAGCAGGGGTTCTCAAACTCGGTCTTGGGGGACCCCTGTGGCTGCAGGTTTTTGTTCCAACCAGATTCCTAATCAGTGATAATACCTGATAGCACTGATCTCATTTAATTAGCTGCTATTATTTATCTTTTATTCTACATTCAGAAAAGCACAGCAGCCTGATTTTTACATTTATAAGAAACTTATATGGATTTAAATGCTTAACTCTCTTTTTATTACATTTCACCCTTTCTCTGTGCATTTTGCTCCCTTCATTGAATCTTAATAATGACAATTAAAAACAAGCAGAGCAGAAACCCAAGCAAACAACACTCAATCGTGAAAGGCTGTAACTACTTTAGCGTCAGCCCCACAAAGTAGTAAATAACGGATTAATTAAACAATTAGAACACTTAGAAAAGTAGAATGACAATCAAGATGAAAATACTGTTAAAAAGAAAAAAATACGTATAACATTTTAGTACATTTTAATACTTTTTTTTTTTTACCAAACTTAGTTTTCTAATTTGTATATTGTTCCCAAAACAGGGAATCTGGGAAACAACAGTTCACTTAATTAGCCCAGGAGTCCAATTAAAAACAGAGGCTGGTTGGAACAAAAACCTGCAGCCACAGGGGTCCCCCAGGACCGAGTTTGAGAACCCCTGCTATACAGTATGTGGATGTAAAATGTCTACAAGAAATCCTTACTTTTCACTGACACATTCAAAATTTTGCAGGTAACAGTGATAGGTCATTTTAATTTAGCCCAATATGAATGTATATAAGTGTGCTCAGTGATAGACAGGATTCTCTTGCAGCTTTGTGCCTAATGCTGCCAAGATAGCCCCTGGCTTCCTGCAACACAATAATAGGAAAAGTGGACTGTAGAAATGGATTGTCCTTCATTTACAATTAAAGCAGTTTTAAATAATCTTGTTGGGGAGCACTGCATATCTTCTAAAGGAGGGCATATTCCTTATTGTTCAGTGACTTGTTTCTTCCGCTAATGGCCTGTAACAGTGTTTTGATTTTTATGAATTATCAGCTTTCTTTTATATTCTTAATAATAAATAATAATAATACATTTTATTCATATAGCGCACTCAATATTCTCTCTGTCACTTGTGCACATGTAACATTCTTATTAAAAAGATTTACACTCAGTACTGACAGGACACCAGATGTTACCATCTACTTGGCTTGGATTGGTTGTCACAATGAATGCTGCCATTCTTACAATGCCTTTGTAAACAATGAATAATTGCTCTTACAAGTTACTTCTCCAATTGCAGATGCCTCTCTTTTAACTCAGGGCATAATGTTCCATCATTTCCAAATAAACAGAGATATGCACTTGGTTTAAATCACAACTCTGACTTTGCATAATTGTATTTCCTAACAACGTTTTGGGTGGGTTCAGATATAGTTTCTATGGAAATTACATAAACCTGTTTTTGTTAAAATAGTATTGCTCTGCATAACTGTTACAATTATTGTGGCTTCTTATCTTTCTTTTTAGGTATAAGATCTGAGGAAGTAGAAGTTAATGTGGGCACATAATGTGCAAATAATTTATTAGACAAATTAAAGTTTGTTGGACTGACTATCAGTATTTTCATACTGTTACTGACTTTTCTGTGCACAATTAAAAAAAAGTAAGTATTAGAATCTCTTTATAGAAATGTAACTGTTTATTGCATGCAACTTAAATAATCTGAACAGGAGAATGTGTATATGTAAATGCACACATATATAGTACATACATCTTATATATAAATGGTGGCAGAGTGGTTAGCACTCCTGAGCCATTAATTTACTATCCTGGGTTTGAATCCCTTGCCCAGTCATTGTTTATACTGTGTGAAGTTTACATGTTCTCCCTCTGTTTACATCTGTTTTCTGCACTGTGACCAGCATTGGCCCTCCACGTCTTTGAATTAGGTTAAGTGGTTTTGAGAATGTGTATATTTAAATATGCTGTAGATATTGTAAGAATAAACAACAAATGAGATCATACACAGTTGGGGGCTCCACAATTGACAGAAAAACAACAAAAACGTAACACACAATCCACAAAGTGGAATGTCTTTTAAAACATGGGGTCTTCTATTGACTGCCTCCAGATGGCAGTAGAGACGGTTATTGAGGGTGAGGAAGCAGAAGGGGTGGGTCCAGGAAGACCTGGAAATGATGTCAAAGGTCTTTCGGCCATCAATCTACCGATCTGCAGATGGAGTAAATGAAGAGACAGTTAGATACAGCACCACACTGTGCTTCAGAGTAAAATTACCATAGGATGAGCCCTAAAGTTGCTCCCTCAAGTGCATGTGTGTGACAATATAAAGTAAGAAAAATATATGCATTGCCCATTTAACTGCTACACTAATAAATGCCAGATCATCTTGTGAAATGGACCTCAAGATGATCATCAGTTTTTTCTCTCTTGACATAATCATGGAAGTAAAAAAAAAGAAATTAGAACAAGTAAAATGATTGATGTTCCCAAGCCATTTATTCTCAGGAAGAGTATAATCTAACATGTACAGTTATCAGACAGCGGTATTGTCTCTTTTGGACCAAATGCTATTTTAAATTTAATTTCACCTGGTGTGAGTGAAGATGGGTGTTATTATAATTGTGCCCCATAATGAACTGGCAGCCTTCCCAGGGCTGGTTCCAGCTTTGCATCCACTGCTGCCAGAATACACTCTTAGTCCTTGCAGCTGTAAAAACTGTTCTAAGTAGGTGGAGTAAATGGCTGCATAGCTGTATTAACTTTAGGAAATCTTTACATACGTGTGTTACAGGAATTAGAATCTGCAAAAAAAAATTTAGTGGCAGACGTGATGTAATAATCTAGTGTAACAAAATATACTAAAATAATGTTTACAGAAACATAATTCTTGTCTTACAAAATGTGGAATACCACTGCTGTAGAATATTTTATTCATTTATCCAATTTTTTTTTGTTTTATTTCTTCTACAGCTTATTCTGAAATAAATGTATTTAATTAGAAATGTAGTAATTCAGTTGCAATTAACCCTGAGCATGGAATCAGTCCTCTGTGTGTGGTATAGTCAATTAGGCCCCGACACCAGGCAAATTTACAGTCAATATCCAACATGACTACATCACTTGTAGGAGGATGCTGGAGTCATAAACCCAAAAAAGCATGAGAAGAACTTGGCAAATAAATGCAGAAGGCACTCTAAACTCGTGTTCAAGCACTGACAGTACTATAAAACTTTGAAATACAACTCATTTTTATTTGGCCAGCATTCCATTTACAAATGTAGAGCGATCAACACATTTATATTGGTAATATAGGGACTTACAGATTCAACATTTCATAAATATTTGGAATTTCCAATAACAAACAAACAGAGGCAGAATAACTTTGATTAACATTTAGGATGTTTAGTTTAGTGCGTGTGACATGTTTAATTTCTATGTTGCAGCCCATGCTTCTTGGATAACCTCCATGATATCAAACAGGAATAAGCAAGTTTGAAAAGTGATGCACCATATAGATAGATAGATAGATAGATAGATAGATAGATAGATATGTATCTTTCCCCAGGAGAAAGTTTGGCATTTTACAGAAACTCTTTAAATAATCAATGTATATGCAGGAAGTCCCCGGGTTATGTATGAGATAGGGACTGTAGGTTTGTACTTAAGTTGAATTTCTATGTAAGTCGGAACAGGTACATAAATTAAATAAATGCTATTATTGACCAACTGTAACCAAGTGCTCTGCCAATGAATGATGGAGTTTCACCTCTTTCTGGCCTTTTTATTATTTCTACTTTATTTTCAATGGTGATGGTTTTTCTCTTCTTTATTGTATCACCAGCACTTGCATCAGATTTGTGTCTCAGAGACATTGTTGAAGGGTGAAGACAAAAGATTAAGATGAGCTCTTCTGCACAGCACTGTACACGCACACAACAGGAAGCCACCAGCCGTCAACACGTCTGATGTACTGACAAGAGACATCTTCCTGCTATGTACGTAACAGTACAAGCAGGCTTGCTATTGAGAATGAATGGGGGCATCGACGGGCGGTTCATCACCACCCCACCTCACAGTCACCTCCACTACAGTATGCTGCCTGCAGCGTCCGCCGACCGGGAACAAACACGATGCGGCCAAAAGCGGTAGTGAATCACCCCCATTCAATAGGCAGCCATCCGATGCACACTACAATGCTACCCCCTGCCTCCCCGTACACCCTCAATGGCCTCCGTTCAGCCACAACTGGGTCACCACTTGCAGCATTACCAGCAGTCCACCGAGAATGAACGGGGCAGCTGTGTGTAGTGGGTGGGCAGTGAAACCGCTTGCCGCTGGGAGCCGCCCGAGGGACACTACACTGCGCGGGCAGCAAAATCACCCCCCTCCAGCCTCCATCCAGCCACCGCTTGCAGCATTACCAGCCACCCACCGAGAATGAACGGGGCAGCCGTGTGTGGTGGGCAGGCAGTGAAACCACTTGCCGCCGGGAGCCGCCTGAGGGACACTACACTGCGCGGGCAGCGAAATCACCCCCTCCAGCCTCCGTCCAGCCACCACTTGCAGTATCCCCAGGCCAAAGATGACGGAGCGGCAGTTACTGAGGCACATGCATCACAGCTGCGGCACCGTTTCTAAGTCATAGGTCGGATGTCCGTAACCTGGGGACTACCTGTATACACCAGAATGACTAAAAGGAATGAAAACCTTTTGACTTGGCAGTCACAGTCACAGTGAGGCAATATGCCGAAGTATTGCTGTTGGTATAAAGGAACCCTGAATGATTTGTTGAATGAAAGTACTCTGTGTCAGTGTGTCAGAAAGTGGATGTGAAGCATTGGTTATAATGAATGTCAGTTCTCCTTTCATTCTCTCCTTCGCTACTACCTTAAGGTGGTCAAGAGTGCATCCTATATCAAAGCATGCCCTTTTAATAAGTTTGTTGATTTGAAGGGCTTTTCTTGAAGTCATGTTACCAACCCAGTACACTACAGTGTAAAAAATCACACTGGTCATCACACAATTTTAGAATATGTAAAGAATACCACTACCCACATTAAATGAAGGCAGTCTTCTATGAAAAAAAGAGTCTGCTCTGCTATTTTTTATATGGTTCCATTGTGTTACAAGACCGGTATACACGGGCTTAGCTCTAACATTTTTGATGCTGTAGGCAAAAATGAAAATGCTCCACCCAAGCCACAGAGTATGGAAGTCTATTACTATACTTATTATTGCAAAGTGATGGGAGTGTGGGAGATTCATGCGAGCCGTACATGGAGGTACATGGATGGAGGTTTTATGTCCTATTTGGGGTCTAATGCAAGCAGCACACAAATCTTGGATCATTGTGGGCAGAAGCAGTGTTACGGAAGTCAGGGTAAGAAGACCCAAAGCCACCACTTCCCAATGCCAATGGCTACTTCTATTGTAGTTAATAAAATGCCAGTATAGTCGACTGCCTTGTTTGATTAAATGGTGGAGCCAGCCATAAGTATACATCCTCAGTGAAAAGGTTTTTCCATAAAATTCATTTTTTAAATAATAGCCCAAAAATGAATTGGGAAAAAGTGCCTATGTCAGTGTCCTGATGAATCCAGCAATTGTATTGCTTAATTAAAGCAATAAAAGTCACATTGAGATCATCTTGCAGGCTTTGGGCAAAAGTCAGGCACTTGTTCGGAATAAGATGTCAGTTCAAAAATGACTTTCAAAACTTCTCATGTCATTCATTTTTTTGAAAACATTTAATCCTCTACCCTGTGTGTGTATGATTCTACACACATCATTCACTTTCATTGCTCACTTAGTCTAAAAGGATTGTGAGGATCTGATGCTTAGCCTGAAGAATTGGGGGTGGTGACTGCGCTGCTGTTTCACATCTCCCAAGATGTGAGTTTGATTGGTTGTCTGTTCACTGCTTGAATGCAATTTGGATATTCTCTCCAAGTCTGGGTGGGATTTCCCCAAATGAACTACAAACTAGGTATAAGAGGAGACAGAAGTGATTGTCAGGAACAATGGTGCAACCATGATGGCACTGGTTAGAGATGAGCCAGTTCGACAGGAGACAGATGATGCATGGAGAGACTCTACTGGCCTAAATTAGGTGCAGACAGACTAGCCTTTTATGGGTTATTTGGGACAATGGTATACAGGAACACCAATCAACACTAGAGGATTATATAATCTGTCATCTTTGCAGCTGTAGAGGGCAACTGCACTCCCTGTTAGTTACAAAATGAGTCTAGACTAGGGAGGTCAGTTGAATGAAGTTAGAATCCTCAGTATGGTGGGGGAGAGGACAGAAACTGGTGGAGCAGCAGATTATGTTGTTTTGTTTTTTCATGTTCTGTTTATTTTGATACTTTGTTTTCTGACCTATTTTACCCCTGTCTCTTGTGCTTTGATATTGATATTTTGAGCTGTTTATGGCACTTTATCCTTGAGAGGTGTCTTAATAGTGTTGATCTAAGATAGAGGTTCATTGGATAGTCTAGTTTATTGTCGTGAGTAGGTAAAATGACTTCCCTCTTAATGGATGGGTGTCATGTGTAGAACTAGTTAATTGCCTTGTGTCTAATATATCTGAGGCAAGTTCCATTGAACACTGAATTGGAACTAAGCTAATTAAATAATGAATTAATAGATGGAAAGAGTACAGCAGCATACTATGTATGACTTGTAGTCAAGTGCCAATTCTGTCACTGTTAGCATATTTACTATAGATTTACAAGTTTTTCTGGGTACAATGGGTTATCCACACATAAACAAGATGTGTATATTTAAGTTATTGGAAATTCTGCATTGGCCTGTGACTACTGAGTGTGATTGTAGATTGGGATGGAATAGCATCTTGCAAAAGATTTGTTCCTACATTTCACCCAATGCTGTCAGAAAGTGACTCCAGCTTCCACAACTCCTATTTAATAAGACTGAGTATACTTTCAGAAACATGAAAGTGTTTATTGGACATTTACTATTACAACATAGCTATGTATTACATAAAAGCTTTCTGGATTAAGTTTGTATCTTCTACAAATTTTTCCTTGGTAGTTCTTTTCTTCTGCTTCACTGCTGTGGTTGTTAGAAGGAACTGCAGGTGAAAAAAGAGAAAATATTGGGTTGCCAACCCGTTTGTTCCCTTTTAATTATGATATTTGTCCAAACAAAATGTGTGCTCAATAGCACTAAACATAGAAAATTTAGGGTTGTTGTGTAAGGAATCTTTTCTTGGCTGGTAAGCCTAAAATAAACACTTTGGGAAGGAGCTCTGTCCTGCAGTGTGTTCTCCTAATGAGTGATGCCTCCCTCTAGGAACTGTGAGATATGTAGGAGAGGGACCAGAAGGGATGGAATCAGTTGCTCTCACTGGGTGTCTTCTTGGCACTGTGGAGGGAAAAACAGAGAATAAGGTTAGCAGAAGTGCCATCTCTTGACCTAGGGTGGAAGTACATACCTCAGAGAAGCCTAGACGATGATCCATTGATACACATGTGTGACCCTACATACTGTATGAATTTTATAGTTTTTTGTGGTAAATACTGAGTATTTATATTTTAATAAATGCCTATTTTAGACATCCCCTTTGAGAGGGTGGGATTAGATATTGTTGTCCTGCTTCTCAAGAGTAAAAGTGGACACAAGATATTCAGAAGTAGCAGTGCTGGGACTGGAGGATGCCCAGACTATTGCAAAAGCACTCTTGGATATGTTCACACATATTGGAATCTCTTGCACATTCTCATTGATCAGGGCACACATGTCTTGTATCATGAAGCAGCTATGCGAAAGTTTCAGAATTAAGCAGTTGCAATCCACAGTTTATCATACACTGATGAATGGCCTGACTGAACAATTTAAGAAAACCCTAAAACAGATGATTTGGCAGATAGCCCATGACGATCCAACTTCCTGGGACACTGCATTACCTTTTCTCCTGTTTGCTGACTGGGAGTCCCCACAAGCTTCCATTGGCACGAGATTTGAACTATTATTTGGCCGGCGACCGTACGGGGTGTTGGACATTTTTCAGGATGAATGGGTGGAGACTCGCAGGGGGAGGTTTAACGACCGAGTCGTTTCGCTATATGAACAGCGCCAGATTGTCCTCTTTTGCTTGGAACATCAGCAGCACGTGCAAGAGGTGCAAAAACATAATTATGACAAGACAAATAAACTCCGTGAGTTTAAGAAGGGGGATCGCGTTCTGGTGTTAATCCCATCCAATCCACATAAATTTTGGGCTGAATGGCAGGGGCTGGCAGTGTTAGAAGAGAGTATGTCCCCAGTGAATTATAAAGTCAGAATTCCCAGGCTGCAGAAACCCGTACATATTTTGCATATTAATCTTTTAAAGGAGTGGCACTACCATCATGAAGTCCTGGTCATGGCCGTAGCAGTCCCCCCGACTGAGGTCAACATTGGGAATGATTTGACTGACACTCAGAGAGCAGAATTGCTATCGCGGATCGAAGGGAACTCTGACGTTTTTTCGGCAACACCTGACCGAACAACGATTGCAGAACACAAGATTGTCACTCCAGCCAGTGTAATTACACAGGTGCCCCTGTATCGCCTACTGGAGACAACAAGGAAAATGATACACGAGGAAGTCCAACAGATGCTCCACTTAGGCGTTATTCAGCTTAGCAATAGCAAATGGCGAAGTCCAATTGTACTCGTCTCAAAGTCCGATGGTTCGGTTCTGTATTGATTTTAGGCATTTGAATAAGATTTCCAAGTTTGATGCATGCCCAATGCCATGTGTGGACGAGCTGTTAGAAAAGCTTGGGCAGGCTTCATATATCTCCACTCTTCATCTCATGAAGGGTTATTGACAGGTTCCCTTGGAGGAGTCTGGTTGTGAGAAAACCATGTTCGCCACTCCGGATGGGTTGTTTGAATTTACAGCACTCCCTTTTGGTCTCCATGGCACACCACTGACCTTTCAGCGAATGATAGACCAGATCCTGTGTCTCCATTTTACGTATGCAGGTGCCTATCATGATGATGTGGTCATTTTTAGTAATGACTGGGAATCTTATCTCATTTGCTTTCAGGTGGTGCTTGATAGTTTGCAGCTGGCGAGGTTGATGGCCAACCCTAAGTGCAAGCTGGGTATGTCAGAAACCCACTATCTGGGATATTACATGGGGAAGGGTTTGCTCAGGCCTCAAATGGACAAAGTGGGGGAGGTGCTTGCATATCCCTGCCCTGAAACACAGAGGCAGGTTTGTGCCTTCCTCAGGATCACAGGGTATTACAGGTGGTTCGTTCTCAATTTTGTGCATTAGGCCGCCCTCCCATACGGACTTAGCAAAGGGCAGAAAGAACTGTAGTGTTGTATGGACTGATGCCTGTTAGAGAGCTTACTTGGACCTAAAAGCCACTTTATCATCATTCCCGGTTCTGTGCAATCCTGACTTGTCGTAGCAATTTATTCTGCAAATAGATGATAGCGCTTTCGATTTAGGAGTTGTGCTCTCACAATGTTTTGAGGGGGATGAGCACCCCATCTCGTTTCTCAGCAGAAAGCTGCTACCCAGAGAGTTACTCCACTATTGAAAAAGATTGCTTGGTGATTAATTGGGCAGTGGAGGCCCTCCGTTATAATCTCTGGGGACGACGGTTTACCCTGGTGACTGACCATGCTACAATGGCTGTACAAGCAGAAGGATATGAATGCCCGGCTCACTCAGTGGTCTATTAGTTTACAGATGTTTGCTTTTGATGTTCACCACCGTCCTGGGCCTGCACACACCAATGCGGAAGTTCTCTCCCATCTGGCTGAGCCCGGCTTGGACTGTCGCTTTGCCCACAACGGTGTGGATGATAGGGGAGATGTAAGGTTTCTAAACTCTTTTGGGGCTCCCCCCAACAGGACGACATGCCGAAGTGCATCCCAAAGTGCGATTGACGCATCTATGGAAGATAGCCTGTCAGTTGACGGTGCAAATGCGGGCTCCCACCGCTGTGGCAGCTCGCCGCGAAAACAAATCTGAAAAGATCACTGTCACACTATGAGCACCTGTCGTCAATGGGTGATGAAAGAAACATTATAACTACAGGGAACAGTATTACTTGGCCATTAACCTGGCCATGATCCTGCTTGATTACTGTGTCTGTGTATAGGAGAGTGGTAGATCCCGCTATAATAAATAACCGTGCTGTTCCTGTTTTAAGCTGAATAAAGTTGGTTTTGGTAAAGTAGTGAGACTCAGCCTCATGTTTTGGGGTGCAAGAAGGGACTCACAAGTCACTATATATATATATATATTGTTACAAAACACACAATGAGACATAGCAAGGTTTGGGGCAGCCACCCGTATAATGTGGTATCCTGGCTGCAAATCGTCTTTTTAAATGGTAGCACTGTTGTGCTCAAAACCGAGTCCAATACAGAACTGAGGGAAAAGGGAAAAGGGGCAGGCTTTTAAAGGCGAAGACAGGAAGTGAGGTCATAAGGATCGGGCACGTGGTCTTCAATCATTGGATCACACCCGGACGTGACATCAGAGGGGCTGGAGCTGGTAAGGTCTAATTCCATTGGCTCGGTCCCGGAAGTGACGTCAAGAGAGCCAGGTGGAATCTCCCGGGAATGGTCTACAGGAAAGGGAGAAAAAGAGTCAGTGCACTCTGCCACATCCTGGCATGCCTCAGAACTGCCTTCACTCAAGCCCTTTAGCTGTCTCCCATGCGCACGTGTGTGACAATATATATATATATATATATATATATATATATATATATATATAT
>JANRMT010062791.1:11670204-11695945 GCA_026402145.1 Polypterus bichir lapradei
ATTCGCAGAGGAGAAGTAGTGTGTTAAAGAAGTTATGAAAAAGAAAAGGAAACATTTTAAAAATAACGTAACATGATTGTCAATGTAATTGTTTTGTCACTGTTATGAGTGTTGCTGTCATCAAGGATTTCATTATCATTATTTCTTTCAATCAGGTTCATATTTGGAGAACGTGTTGTGTTCAAGTTACATTCCGTGTTTGTCAACCATTGTAAAGATAACAGGTTTCATTCATCGAAGTGTTCACTACCCAAATCGCTACTTGTGAATCTAAGATGTTTATCAGGCATTCTCGGTATTAACTTGTGGAATCGCCTGCAAGTATTTAGCGACAGCGTCTCTATGAAGTTGTGGAATTGCCTGCGAGTATTTAGCGACAGAGTCTCTATGAACTTGTGGATTAGCCCGCGTGTATTTAGCGGCAGCGTCTCTATGAACTTGTGAATTTGCCTGCGAGTATTTAGCGACAGCATGTCTATTAACTTGTGGATTTTTCTGCGAGTATTTGGCAGCAGCGTCACAAAGTTTTTTCCGTCTAGCTGCATCAGAAAATGTACCACGACGTCTGACACGCCTCCTTTTTACTGTTTTCTCACAGCTTGGATTGCTGCTGACGGACGACCTTATATGGATAGGCAGTCAATTACATGGGAGGCGTGGGGATGGGGTACGCAATATAGGCAGGCAGTCAACTACGTGGGAGGCGTGGTGATGGGGGACACGGCGACCAAGCTGCAGGCTATGGACGTATATATGTACGTAAGTAGGATTCAGTTATGACCGTTACGCATAGAATTTTGAAATGAAACCTGCTTAACATTTGTAAGTAACCTTTAAGGAATGAGCCTGCCAAATTTCAGCCTTCTACCTACACGGGAAGTTGGAGATTTAGTGATGAGTAAATCAATCAGTCAGTCGGTCAGTCAGTCAGTGAGGGCTTTGCCTTTTATTAGTATATATATATATATAAGAATGTAATACTCCTATCTTCAATCATAAGTGAAGCAGCTGGTGTGGCGGAATGTCAGAGGCTTTGCCTCAGGCATTGATGTCCAAGTTTCAATCCCTGTGAGGGTTTGCTAAGGTGCATACACCTGATGAGCCCTAATAAGGATGAAATATGTGTAGTATACTCGTTGTATTATTTGTCAGATACTGTATAATATATGTAAGCATAAATTAATATTTACTTGTTTCATCTGATCCATTTAAATATCAATAACAACTTTACATGCCACTAATCACAAACTTAGTACCACACTAATGCAGTGGTTTGCTTATCATCTAACAGTGCAACTCTTTGCACATTATCCCCGTATGTGTGTGATTTTTCTTAAACATGAAATTCTTTTCAGTTCACTGATGAATTAAAATTTCATCATGTGAATTTCAACATGTGAGTGTGTGTGAGTGGGTCATGTGGTGCTCTGGTGCTAAATTTGGTGTTGTTTCCTGTCTTGCTCCCAGATTGATGCCCCTGAATTGGATTAAATATGTTTTAATGGTTTAACTTAACGAATTCTAGGTTTTATTTCAAGTATAAGGACTTAAAAAATAATAATAAGCTTATTTAATGCAGGTCACTATATAGAACTGATTTTCTGTTAGATCTTTCAGTAGGTTTCTGTGTTATACAGTATAATTAAATCACTATGAAAATATCAGCTAAGACAATAAGTGGACCTTTGAAGACATCTTAAATTAATTTATTGATGGAAACAACTGGTTAGTTTTTTTAATAACATAAGTTCACCTGATATAATTCAATTAAGGAATACAGCAACTTACATAACCTATATATTTGAAAGGAATGGAAGAAGTTGGAATTTTTTCTTTCATATATTTTGAAATGCTAGGAATTAGCTGACTAACTGATTAATAGCTAAATATAAAAATACATATTTGACACATATGTTTTGAAAGCAAACTATGTTAATGCAATTTAGATGGCTATAATGCATTTACATTGTAACATTCTAATCAAAATAGCTACTAGCCATGTGCATAAAGGGTTAATGTTGAATCAGTCCAGACAGGCTAGCATTCAGTTTTATAGCAGGCTCCTTGGCTAGAGCATGATATTTAACTCCATCCATCATTTCCAGTCTGAAGGTGGTCTGTGTAAAATCTGTTCACCAACTGTTTTAACACATTTCCTGAAACTTTTTTTTTCTTGCCCATCAATAAAAAAAGGAGTAAAAGGATCACAAAGATCGACTTGAGTTTTAATTGCTATTTTATTTCCTTAGACCTATTGCCTTTTTCTTCAGAAGTCCTGAATTGTTTGACTTCTTATCCAATTTTAATGTTAACTTAGTCAATTTAAAAGTAAACTACATGGTTAAATAGGAACTCTTTATTGAAATGTGAGTATAAATGTAACATACAACTGAAATAAAAGTACATATACACTTCATTTTTGTTAATTTCCCTGAAGCATGGTAATAATATTATGATGTAATTATATTACAAAATATCCTTTTTTTCTTAAAATACTTCAAAGTACCAATTACACAGAGTCAATTTCATTTTCTTTTTGGTGTAATTTATTGATATAAACACCCATACCAACTCCCACACACACAGCACTAGGGAGGGGCAACTGTCTCATTAGTCACCACTGCTGCTTTCTTTACTGAAATGCCTTTTAGAGAGGGAAGTGTTGTCAGTGGGCAAAAAGCAAATAACCCTACCTTATCTATATGATTATCACAGGTTGACCCTCAAGTTACTTAATGGTGGCTTTATCCACTGAGTAATGGCTGAATTGTGGAGTAACCAACTGGCAAGAGGCATCCAAAGCAAAAACACTTCCAGGAAAGGACAGGGCAGAGAAGGTTCTATACAAATAAAGACTTTCTGTACAAGTCATCATTTAATTTGGGAGGTTTAGAACCATTAGGTACACCCTTTAATTAGTGCTGGTCTGCTTTTAAAGAAAGGGAGGCATCCTGAAAAAAATGTGCTATCTTCTTCCTAGACACTACAGCAGTTCTTCTCAAAGTGTGGTCCGTCAGCTAGTTATCTTACTTAGAAGTTTTCCTTGTTGATAAACCACATGAAATGGCTGTAAGACACCAATCACAGAATGCCCCGCCTCACTTCCTGCAGACAATGACATCTTTTACATCTGCACAACTCCTTCCATCCTCAATCCTGTATGGTTGTAGTCTACCTTTCTTTTATTCATCATTTCTTCAAACTCACAGTCTCACTCTCGTTCATCTCCTTCACTACATGGGATAACTTTTTAAAATCCACCTTGACTTTCACCTCAAGAAACCTTGCCACTGCCAACAGCAATCATTTACTTCTGCCATCCAGACTTTTAAATGGATCATTGGCTAAAATCAGGGACTTTGAAACATCAATGCAACAACATTTGAATGTTAGTCTTGTAATGCAAATTTTCCTTCCACATGGGCAAGGTTGAGCTCATGGTGAGCAAGAGTTTCAATTAGGGACACTGTATGCCACCCAGACCTGTGACACTAAGGGCCTCATTTATAAAGCCAACAAAATGTGCAGGTTTTATAAAAGAAAATGTGATGAGTGAATATGTGAATATTTATAACAACTCTTACTCGTGTATATGACATTTCGTAAAAACTGGAAAATGAAGACACTGTGGACCACCAAGCTGGCACCGCCACCTGAACCCGGCACAGACACGCGTGGGACACAAGTTCATAGCACACAGGTTTTATTTTTCCCTTTATCTCTTGTGGGAAACGCCTTCCCCGTTCCCGACAAGTAAAACACAGTCCCAACACAGTCCCAGCACAATACAATATGTCTCTTCTCCTTATCCTTCTCCACCTTCACTCCTCGGGTCAAGCTTTGTTGCTCCTCCTCCCAACTCTTGCTCCCTGAGTAGTGACTGTTGGCTCCTTTTAAAATGCTCCAGGTGCTTGATTACTCTTTTCTGGCAGCACTTCCAGGTGTGGTGGAAGAACTGCCCATAAGGGCTCAGCAGCTCCTGCTGCAGCACCCCCTGGAGGTAGCTGCGGATCCCAACAGGGTTGCACCACACTCCAACTCCCATGCAGCCCTGTTGGAGTCCAAGGCACTGCTGCAACCCAGGGGGGTTGCCATCTTGCGTCCCGGGGGAGGTAACACTCTGGCCACACTTGCTCCCCCGGTCTCCTCAGCGTGGAGGCATCCAAGCTGGGCAAGAGCGCCGGCCCCACGCTACAACACCTTTGATCAAGCAGAGAAATGCAGCCAAACCAGCTAAATGATGACTCTCACATATAATAATAAATATCATTGAGCCATTATTATCATGTGTGTTGATATGACAAATATAATACACCTCAAAAACAAATGAACAGACTGTGTTTTAGTTTCTTTTTAAGAGGGTCAATGCTACGTATTAGCACTGAAGAACTATTTTGGTTTTTCATCAGTTTATATTGCCTATCTGTTGTCACATATCTGGAAACTGGCCAACAAGTCATGAATATCTGGGCCAAGCTTCACTCCATCATGCCCGCTGTTGTTGAAGCCATTAATTGACCGGCAAGGCACTACATCCATTTTTTTAGGGGTTGGTGGTGTATACTAATGCCTTCACTTCTCCCTCTGAAGAACAGAAGATTGACATCCACTCCATCTCTTACGTCACTTCCATGTCCATCCACCTGGACAACTCCCCTTCCTGCCTTGTGATCTCATAACCCAGAAATTGGCCATTTTGAGGCAGTTCTGTGATGAAGTCACATCTGAGACAATGTTCCCACAATTGTTGCTTGTTTTTGTTTTGCTTTAAGCCTTCTAATTATACAGGGTCACCAAGGTAGTGCCCCAACGATTTATTGATGAGTCGTATTTTACACTGAACATACAAAAAATACATTTTTTTGCCAACATGTCAATTTCCAGTAGTGTTCAGTTCTCCGGCTGTAATTGTAGCGCTTTAGTGTACTCATTTTGCAACAAGGGCACTTAGCAAGAATGAAGCTGCTTTTGTTAACCATAAGCAGTTACATTCCATTAATGCACAAGCATTCTAAGATGTGACTGACTAACATCATGTCTAAGTGACTTGGGTAAACACGTTATTGATTTATTTTGAGGCAAAGTAACTTTTGTATGCAGCAGCTGGATTACTGGTAAGATGACTGGTTGAACCCTCAGTGTTTCATATGGGCTGTACAATTCATTGTACCAGAAATAATGTTCCAAGTGATAGTGACTACTCGCTCAGATGATGGACCCCCAGAGTGCAGATGAGAGGTGCTTTAATGCTGCACTTTGAGCCAAATATTCTTAAATGCAGGTGCAGAGGTCTCGATACATCAGGAGGGAGAGACTGCTCCACCAGCAAATGAAGTTCTGCAGTATTGTGATTGCATATATATGAGGTTGATTCGTATGCTCTCTATATGAATGTTTAAGGGCGGCATTTGAGGTGTGCTTATGTTTACAAGGTGATTGTGATTTATATATATAGTAAATAGTGTAGAAATGTGCATAAACCAGGTTTTAATTTTTTTATGGATGCACATGTTTTCATGCCCGAATCCACGCAAAGTTATATAAATGAGGCACCAGGTGAAAGGTGGAGGCGAACCAAATGGATCTAGCATGTTAGCTAATATAGTAGCTGTTGGTGCTGGGTTTTTGTTGTCTGTCTTAGGGCACCTTTCAAAGGTGTAACAGCCTAAGTAGTACAGGTACTTAAATTAAGGAGGTGTTTTCCAATAAACAACCCAATTCAAGCCTACTAACAGAATGAGACATAAAGTCACCTCAAGGACAAAGATCCAGTGGTGAACCATCTGACGTGATAGACAGTGGCTTTCTCTCACAGGAAAGTCTCGGGATACAGTAGGAGTTTTTTTGTTGGCCTATATTTTATATTTTCAGCTCTCCCTGTTGATAATTACTCAGCCTTTGTGCTTGATGTTTAATTAAAAGACCATTTTTGTTATTTGTACTTTCCTTGGCATTTTACAGGTTGGGAGTTAGGAAGTTGTGTGTAAACCCCCCCCCCCATCATTCTAGAACAGCTTGAATATGTCAAGGACATGGACTGAAAGAGCTGTTGTAAGTGTGTAATAGAAGTAATGACCCATGTGAAAAATATTTCCTATTAATTGTTGTATTGTAACTAAAAATCATTAATCTTTGCCATAAACAAAGAAAATACTATGTAAAAAATAACTTGCTTCATTTACAATGAAATATGGTAATTAATGCCAGCACTAAATTAATTTGAGTTAACCGTTATATTTCTGCAGTCTTCATGAAAAAGTCTATTTATAGATAGGTTAATTGCTGCCAAGATGAGAGATACCTGATTAGCAGTAATATCCACATACAGTATCCTGTGGTATCCAAACAATGCTCTACACATGATCTAATATTTGCTACAGAAACACAGCTCACACCAGAATGCACTGTTGCCACCAAGATAAGTGGATTCATTCATGTGTGAGGATTTCCCCATATCCTGGTCCCTGTCAGCATAAATCAGCAGGACCTGGGAACTGTTAGACCGGGTGCTGTTTTTACACTTCATTAGTATCCAGTATTTGTATCCCTTAATTCACTGCAGTCATACCTTATCATTTTTCTCTGACAGGAGTTTAACTCATTTGGGACATTGGCTGCCAAGCCCCATCTAACCAAACAAAATAAGCAATGAAATCTGTTGATCTTCTTTCCACTGTTTGTGAATGGGCTGAGTGTAGCCTATCCATTACTATGTACAAATTGATCTGTCAGCTCCTTTCAACAAATATTTGTTTCACACCACAGGACTACTGTTGACTGGATATGTTTTTAGTTGATGGCATGACACTGTTACGCATAAAAACCTTCGCTTTGACAGGCAGGAACAAGTGAATGACGAGGAGGCAGGACAGTGTTTGTGTGTGTGTCTTATGTTTGATGAGTTCAAAATGCCAGTGATGAATGGACAAGCCCTCTGCCTCCTAGATATAGGGGTGCAAAACCTGCTTTATATTGATCCAGATAGGTAGCAGTTTATTTGACCTTGTTTACTTGCTACTTTATTTTGTTGTTCCATTTACCCTTCTCTAATACTTTATCATTTAATAAAAGCTTTATGTTTGTATACCTTGTTACAAAAGAAGTGTCCCTTTGCTGTTTAGAGTTATATTAACAGTATAACTAAGCTAAATCACTGTAATGGCTGAGACTCAAAATAAACAACTTACAATACTGTGCATAGTCCTTCTGACTATCTATTTCGTATGAGATCTTTTTGAAGCAGAAGAGCTGAATTGTCACATTTTGAAACTAAATCCTTCAAAAGTAATTGATTTTGATTCATTATACTTGCTGTTTCAACATTTAGTTTTACCTTAATGAGTTTTCTAAGAATGTATTTTGTACAAAGAAATTAGACCAGAATGTATACTATTGCTCTGAGCACAAAATGCATGATATACTGTAATTGTATGACAAAGAAAAACATACTCAGACTCTGTCAGTCTAATTCATAGTCATAGCGGGGGCTAGTATCAATCCCAGCAGCACTGGACAAATGGCAGGACGATGCCTTTAAAGGGAACTAGTTCACTTCTGAACCCACTAATGCATTAAACCATGCTAACAATGAACTAGCCTGGAACTGTCAGATAAACTAACCAGTGCATCTTTGGGGATATGGGAGGAAAACTACAGACCGAAGAGGAAAAGATGTGTTGATACAGGGTACACATGCAAACTCCACAAGAACTATGACTAGGCATGAGATTTAGACTCAGTGCACTGGATCGGTGAAGAAACGGTATTACCCACTCCACTCCTATACGTTTACATCATTTTATAGTACGGCATTTTCAATGCTGGAGTGAATTTGAAATTAATGTGCAGTATAAACTCTAGGGCCTGATGTATGTTATGTATTCCCCAAATCACAGCCTAACATTAAAGCACATTTTAATACTTGTCAAATGCCTTGTAAAACCAGAATTTTATGCAAAGACCTAATATAGAAGATGAGACCTGATGCCTAGAATAAAAGTATGGCATAAACTTTAGTGATGGTCTTTTTACAGTTTTTACTACCTGTTCATGATTTTGCATATTCTACAATGATGAAATCCATAATTTCAATGGCAAAAAGGTCATTGAGGTATTCAGTTGTATTAGTTCAGCATGGAGACCTACTTTCACTGTATAGCTTTGTTTTCCAATTTTCCTGAGTTCAGCTGTGATTATTGAGGTCACGAAAGTTGTTTCTTGAGCAACTAGGTGTTCTGCTTCCTGTGAGGACACAGAAGTATTTGATTTTTTTTTTTCATTTTCCTGTGTAGGTTTGTTCCAGTTCAATAAAAGTTTACATTCTAACAGACATCTGGACTGTTTCTCTTACATAACAGCAGCACAGAATGCCATTTTTCTCAGAACATGTTAATAATTGCCTATTTTAATAAGAAATAGCTAACTCTATTGACTGAATAAAGTAAATGCATAATGAAAATAAAATATGATAAATAGGGCTAAACTATGACATTTTTTGAGTTTTACCTTTGTGGGAAATGGTAGAAATATGTTAGGAAAAAATAATATCTAAACTTATCAGAGAAAAGCAAATTTAACTAACCAGCTTTGTTCAGTACAGGAACTTATCTACAATCTGTAACAAATATTCACCTTGTGGAGACTCATTACAAGGACGTTACAAGTTTATAAACCAATAGTAAATTGCTATTATAAAAAGTAAATAGATAAATATACAATGACATTGCAAAATGGGCAATAAACAAAAGAATGGGTTAGCCAAAAACTGACTTATGAGAAATCAGCACACTCATACAAATGATGTAACTTTTCCACAATATGCCAATTTATTGATATCAGTACAAATCTGTAGGAACTGTGGGAATTGACAAGCTATTACAGATATGATGAGAGTTTGCAGGCTCCAATAACGGTTACCAGTAAATCTTATCACCTGCTTGGCATTCACCTCCAACGGTTTCCTTTGGGCAGGGCCAGGGAACACCATTCATTAATGTTTCGCTCCTTACTCTGGTACATCTCCTGGTGGCAGAGCAGTGGCATGGTTTTCTCCCTGCCACCCTCTGCAGCTATCCTTTGGGTCAGATGTTAGCACTCCAGCTCCTATCTTTCTTCCTGAACCACAACCGAAAGCTACCATTCTCTGCCTCTTTGCCAGCTCTCTTCCTGCTCTCTGATGCTTAACTCCAGTAACTCCTCTGCCTTTGAGCAGGCAGCACATTGACATGCTGACAAATCCAAAGCATCACACCTCAACAGGGCAAATTATGGATCTCTACCTGGCCTCCATGCACTCAGCAGCCAGCTCAGAGTACTTGGCCCTCTTCATCTTGTGGGCTGCTTCTACTCCATTCTCCCATAGGAGAGGCAGCTCTATGAGCAGCACTGTTTTTTCAATAGTTGAACAAACCACTATGTTTGGACACAGACATGATGTGACATTCTCCTCTGGGAACTGGAGCTGGTGCTGACTGTCATCTTCTACTCCTTACCAGGAGTCATGTGAGGATGGGCCCTTTAGTTCTCTCCCCCTGCCTGATGAACTGGAATGCAGTCATGCTGACGGTGACACACCTGTATTTGCCTCCTGCCTACACTTCTCAAGTATTTTGGCCAACTTTCTCAAGATTTGATCATGTTGCCACCTGTCCCATTTCTGTGATAATGCAAACTTACAGGATTGGAGTGTTGGAGGCTTGTGGTTGGGGCATCACATAAGTTGTGTGGGCAAGGTAGGATGTCATAAGTCTATCTTATTAGAAACCTGAGCCAGGATTTTTTTATAGGTCAGATCAACTAATTGGCCTGTTAGCAATGGATTTCCATGTTCATTGCAAACAATGCATAAGCAAAGACTAGAGAAAAAACTTTAAATGGTAATTGTTTAGCTTTTATTTAACAAACAAATCTGGGTAAGCAAAATTTACTTGACAAGTAAGCTAAATAATAGTAAGCACAAGTTTTTGAAAAGTCAATAATTCTTACAATAATGAAAACAAGATTTAATGTCTTGATATAAATACATTTTACTTGTCTTAGATTTCATTTTTGGCAGTCCAGCTCCTCTTGACACCTTTGTGACATGGTCTTAATCTCCTTCTATGTTTTTGTTACCTCTGTCTTGACAAGGTTCTTCTTCACCTTTTTGCTGGCCATGGACCAGAGAAGTGAAATCTCTGTCTATCCTACTCCAGCATGTCCTGTTTGTATCCTGCCTACACCTTCCTGATGTTGTAGCCTGCTACTCTCTGGTCCTACACCAGTCATGGCATTCCACTTATGGCCAGTGTGTGCTTGAGCATTTGTAGTCCTGACCACACTCCTTCAGTTCCATGACCAGCATGGGCATGTATACATCTAAAGTGAATATACATCATATTTTCTGTGCTTTTTTTTATTAAATCAGAAATATAAAAACTTGACGAAAAGATGTGTAGACTTTCCCTAATCATTTATTACTCTTCAGTTAAGGTCTGACACTACTGGACAGCCAAAAAAAAGTGTGTCCTCCTTGCTAATGCTCTATGAGGAAGACTGAGATGCCATCTGGTTAATTAGCTTGGAGTATATGGAGCTGATGAGGGCTTATATCAGATGCTTTCCCAAACTGTAGCTGAATGTTAGGTACAGATGTCTGTCCAAGAGCTAAATAATGAACCAAGGCTGATTTTTCTAGATGGCACAGTTGAATGTTGCAAGAGGAAGAAACTCACAGTTTGACTTCTAAATCACTCCTCCTTCCAATTATCCAAAGACTGTTCATTCAACTGGAGAAAGACAAGCTGCAATACTATATACTGTATATAGATTTTCTTTCATTACATTAATTTAAAATTTGAGTGGAAAGAAAAAACAAATATAATTAGAATAACAAAAATCATTTAAGAAAATGTCACTTTTCAATAAAACAAAAAGGATTACTGCAGTAAATTAAAACAATCATCCAATTATACAGCAGAATTTCAATAGCCAGCAATTTATGACGAGCAAGAAACTAGTGTAAACAAATTAAGGCATGCAGAGGACGAGTTCAATATGTGAAAAAAAATCTCAACCATGTCCTCCCACACTCCCCAAAACCCCACATGAACCAGAATGGATTTGTTATAATTTAACCAAAAGGAAAAGCTAGACAAAGAAACTAAACTGAAATGCAACAGCCAGTTTTTTGCTTTTCTTTTTGATTGGATATTAATATAATAAAGCAAATGTAACAAATTATATGCATTCGGCAGTAAACAGTAATTTATAAATATAATTTTCTCATTTGGGCTACTTAGCTTTTTTAAGTATTTTTTATCAAAAATGTACATACCATATTCTTGAGATAACAAGATAATATACGATTTTGCATACAACAAATTTTAATCTAGCATATTTCGATAACTGGAAAATCAGAGTAATGTCTTCTAATACATCTAAGCTCAAGTTATACTGTTCATCGATTAAAATATAATTTATATGAGGGTTATTAGGAGGGCCCCTTTTAAAACAGATCCACATGAACACACAGAAGAAACATGTAAACTTCTTTTAGGCAATACCCAGGCCAGAATTTGACCACAGAGCTCAAGCTGTAAGTAGAGAGTGCTTATTACTGAACTATCACATGTAAAAATGAATAATACAAAAATAAAAAGAAGTAGATGAGCTGTATAAGGGTCTGTGTTGCACTTTTTCAGACTGAGAGCATAACTAGTCATTAGTTTACTGAGGAATGCAAAAACCTTCAGCAGGTTGTTTTGGAGATTTTGGAGGAACTACTTTTTTACATAAACAGGCAAACTGCTGTTAATGTTCTTGTAAAAAAAAGGCCAATGTTCACAGCATATCTACTTCTCAACTGCAATGTGTATTTCCATTATAAGCCCTAAAAAGTATCCCTTACTGATTACTCCTCTCTTTCACACACAGGACTGTACTTTCACTTATTCAGCTTGCCCTGCTGTTCTTCCACTATGGACGCAAACAATTCCACTTATAGCTATCCCAAAGATAATGTGGGATAGGTTGATTGATGCCTTTTCATTGAGTGTAAATGAATGTGGCTGGCACCGTTAAGGTGCTCCTTTCGGGGTTGGTCCCTGCTTTGCATATGATGCTGTGAGGATAGGCCTAGATCTCTATTCAACACTAAAGCGGATTAAGCAGGTCCAAAAATCTTTTAGTTCAGTCTGTCATAGGAACAGCTGATATATGTTCTAAATGTTTATTACTGTTGCAATGAATATGCTATCTTTATATTTAAAACTGCAAATGAATGAGAATTTTTTTTCTATAAGCAATTACTGAAAAAGGACAGAGGAAAAACAGGTTGATACCAAAGTCTGAGCAGTGAGCCAGAGCCAGAACCAGAAGGCAAGATAGGTTTGTACTCCATGACAAAAGCAAGGTTAAAAAAAGCTAAAGCCTCAAAACAAGATGCCAGTTGAAGTATTTTTTCCATGCTAGCACTGTTTTTTCTTACCTTAATTTATTTCAACTAAGTGCAAGCAATTTCAGAACCAGACACTCTCTCTTAAATCAAATGGCTGTCATCAACTCACAAGCACAAGTTAGTTACGCCCTATAGTTTTACCTCAACCCTGCAGTCATGTGTCGTGAGCTCATCTAACAGTAAAATTGTGTCAAATATTGATGTTTTCATAATGACAACAAAACACAAAGCCTCAAAAAATTCACAAAAAATAGAAGAACTCTGAAAAGTATTTCAGTTCCTGAAAATTAAGGCACTTGGTTGTTGATTAAGATGACATCTTTCATAATTAATGCATAGATCTTTTAATGAATGAAGTAATGTTGGCTGTTACCAATCTTTGCTCTATCCATGTCTATGATTTGCACCCAGGTTAGATGAATTTAACTGCAGCTTTAGCATGTTTAACATGCAACCACATTCAGATACTGAAAATTTTGAATACATAGCTATAAAAATTTTAATGTATTTAACCATTAAAGAGAGTGCAAGACAAATGTAATTTCAGAAGCAACAGGATTCTCTGCAGTATTTCTGATTAAATCTATAAGTTGCACAATAGATATGACCAGAATCATGCAGTTTATATCAACATTATCATTAATTATTATTAGATTTCTGTTCTCAAAATTGTAAGAAATAAGAAATACAATTGATATTTTTCTATATAATTTAATTATAACAATTGTTGAGAGCATATGTATTTGTTATTTTGCTTTTTATTAGCTTATATTAAATAAATGTTCCTGAGAAAAACACAGCAATGTAAAAAACCAATAAAATCTGGTTCTTATTAACTCTAAATCCAGGTTAACAAGACATTTTCTTCCTTTTGTACATAAAATATAAAATTTTAATTAACACATTTTTCTTTATAAGTAACTCAATAATTTATCAAGACGCTGATTGCCTTTTGTTAATGAAGACATGGAAGAATTTGAATGATGGTTCTTTGCTGAAATGCTTTAAAGTATCCGAGCTTGTACATGTGGCACCACTGTTCTTTTTATCTTTCCTTTTCAGAGCAGTTCTGTGCATAAATGAAAAAGAGGAACATTTCAGAATAAGACTCTGTTCTATCAGGTACTCAGACTGTAGTGCCATTCAGCTACTGCCTGATTATTTTGTGTCACAGGATTATACGTCATGACAAATTCAATGGATACCTGCCTCCATTCTATAAGGTAACTTTTAGTTTCTCATGTGAGATTGCCACTGATGGATTCAACTGTGATTCTTTCAAATAATTTGTAGCTTGTTCTCTGCTTTCACATCTCTTCTCAATCCTCTGCAGCTTCGGATGACTTCAGCCTTATTTAAAAAAAATTGCTTGTCTTCAGCAGTCAGTTTTCATCACTCCCTCCAGCCAGTCTGCTCCCTCCTGAACACACTGCAACATTGTCCTCATTCTTTCCACTCTCCACCACTGATGCTCCCAACCTTCTCTTTATTCACCTCACTACCTGTGCGCTTGACCACGTCCCCTCACATCTCCTCCAGGCCATTTGTCCAATTATATATGTCGTCAAAACCTCTCTTAGCACAGGAACGTCTCCTATATTGTTCAAACAGATCCTAATAACTCCTCTTCTCAAGAAGCCCACTCTCAACCCATCTCAAGTAGGCATTTACAGACAAGTGTCTCTCCCCTCTCCTTTTAATGCAAAATACTGGAACATGCTGTCTTTAACCTAGTCTCTTCCTTTCTTTGACAGAACAGACTGCTTAATCAGCCAAGGCTTCAAGATGGGCAATCCCACTGCAACAGCTCTAATTATCATTGTCAACAAATTATGGCAAGCTAGAGCTACCAACATGTCATTTATCCTCATGTTGCTGTCTCTCATCTGCTTTCAACACGGTCAACCACAAGATCCTCCATGCCACCCCCTCTGACCTTGCCATCACTGGGACTGTCCTCAGGTGGTTTGAGTCCTACCTTTTGGGCAGATCCTATTGTATGTCTTGGAATGGAGAGATGTTAAGGGTGCACCAGGGGAGCGTGGGGTTTCTACAAGGATCAGTCCCATGCCTTCTCCTCTTCACTCTATACAACTCCTGACTAGGCCATGCCATCATGTCCCATGGTTTTACCTATCACTGCAATGACACAACTAGGATATATATGTCTGACTGATATTGCAACCTGGAAGAACTCAATCTGGAAAAAAATGACCTTCTTGTTAACTCAATTCATTCATCTGCTCAGCACCCCATTTTTGCTCACAAAAATGTGATGACTGATGACTACAAAGACCATGTTGCTATAGTCTGTCAATCTCGCAGGCTCACTCTTTACAATATCCACAAGATCAGACTGAATCTGACAGAGTATGAAGCAAAATTCCTGATCTGTTCAAATGTCTCTGTGTGTTTAAGAAGAGTTTGAAGACTCTGTTGTTTGGTGAGTTTCTGTCTTAGTGATATTAAATGTTAGGTTTTGTAATATAGGAGTTGTATTTTTGTTCTGAACTCTTTAATTGTGATGATCAGTTTTGTATCCTGTCCTGTAACAATTGTTCTCAAACTGTCCCCCTGATTGATGTTTATTTGATAAGGTTGACCTCTTTTGTAAGTCACTTTGGATCGAAATGTCTGCTAAGCAAATATATGTAAATGTGCATGCAAATTGCTGATTACTTTCACTTCTTTAATAAATTGAGATTTTTTTTAATGATTTTAATCAAATTATGGAAATTTTGCATTGTTTTGCATGTTTGATAAGCAAAAACCATCTATAACTGTTTGGACATTTTTCCTCATGATTTACAATGAAAGGTTCTATATACAGTATTGATTACTTTAAATTTTGAAAGTGGTGGGTTATTAATAGTAATTCAGACTGCATGCTGTTTGCTAGCAGCTATCTTCCACTGTAATAGACAATTTTACACAGAGGTCAGCTATTAACTATAGTCATGGAATGATGGGTATACAGAATTTTCAAAAATGTTTACCTGCAGCCAAATTCATTTTTGACACTCAGGCTACTTGACTGATTTACTGTCCAAAAGTGCATTACTACAAAATTGCCTTAATAGTAAGTAAAAATAAGCTTTAAATATTTCTGAACAACAAAAATGGTTAAAAGACACCAGTAGTTGAAAGACATTCCATTGAAGATGAGGTGTGAACCACCATCCACATCTGCATGTATGGTCCCCAGCTCTGGATAGTGACTGAAAATATGAGTTAGTGAGTACATCAAGCCAAAATGAGGTCCCTACACAGGGTTGCTGGACTCATTTTCTGTGTTAGAGTGTTGAGCTCAGAAGTACAGGAACATCTCATAATAAAATCAGTCCTTCTCAGAATCTACCAAGGCCAGTTAAAGTGACAAGGAGAATTTTCAAAAATAATATATAATAATAGAGCCTTATAATCTTAAATCTTAAGTCAGTTGTCTCCTTCTAGTGTCTATGAAACTAATAGTTCATGCTTTATCCTTAGCCGGGGTCTAAAATAAACTGTTTAGTGACATATTTTTATTCTTAATATAGCTTATAGACAACGTCCAGACATGGAGAACTTAGATGTACAATGAACAAAAGTATTTCAGTTGTAAACACGGGATGGGTATGAAATTAAAGGTTTTCTTTGCCTAGATTATTTTTATTTTAGATGTACAATGACAAAAAATGTTCTTCACAAAGCTGGCTGACTAACTGTAATTCTCTCCTCAATGACCTTCCCACAAAAAGCATAAACAGAATACTACTGGTGAAAAAATACAGTTGGATAAGCGCTGACACACACCACATTTCATAACCACAAATCTTCTTAGCTGGCAAGACTACACTGTATTCCTGTTGCTTTAAGAATCTTCCTCATAGTCTTGCTTCTAATCTCTAGAGCCCTGTAATTGTACATTCCAACGTAATTGTCATTGCTATTTTCTCAGTGTAAATCTGCATAAAAACTGACCCTCTGAAACCAGCATTCTGAGTATTCTTCAGCCTCAGTGCAATTATTCTGCTTTGTGGCATCTATTTTTCAGAACTTTCTTATTGTTTGAAATATTCAGTGACTCCAGCTTTTGAAATCAAATCTGAATAATCCATAATTTTGTTATTAAAAACAGGCTATGTCACCATTTGACAAATTACTAACCATTTGGTTATGATATTCTGTAATTCTGATATTGAATTATTTTGTGTTGTATCTTTTTGCTTTTTTCAATCTATTATGAGCTAAAATTTCATTCTATTAAAAGTAATATAATAATAAAAAGAATGAATGATTTATTTCTTAGTTGTGTAATCTGTTATTAATAAATTATTTAGAAGGTGGCACAGTGGTTAACACTTCTCACAGTTACAGATATTTGTGTTCAACTTCTGGTCAGCTCATTTTTTTGTGATATTTTCTTGCTATCCTCTCTGCATATGATTTTACCTCTTACTCTATCTCTCATAAACCAGAGACACATGTCAGATCAGTTGTTGACTCAAAATAATTCACAGTTGGTTTGTGCCTTACGCTCATTGCTGCTGAGATAACATTTCTGCTTCTTATGATTTAGTAATGGAAACAGTGGCTTTAGAGTATTGATTGATGATTGATTTTATATGGGGAACTCCAGGAAATCCAATTAAAGGATTTTGGCTAACAGTCAAGCCTTGGTCAGGAAAAGCAATGTACCTTTGGTGGATCAGTGGACTAGCTCCATATCTTTGTCTATGGGTCCATACTGACTAACAGTATGTTAATTTCTTCCATGGACCTGACTAAGGGTTAAAACTACGTACTTCGATGTGTCTCTTATGGGAGGTAATGCAAGATCACAGAGTTCCTTAGACTCTGTTGAATGTCATTTATTTCCTAATGGTCAACTGATCTGGTTTAAGCATCTAATGAGATTCCTTCTTGGAGAATTCTAGGGAAGAAATCCAGAGACAGAACCAGGGCATACTGAATTGATCATATCTGATTTGACTACCACGAGAGCCAGTCAGTAGACCTAGCTTATTCTACAAGAACATTCTCAAACCTGCATATTTAAATTCAGGATAGCAGGGAGAAACAGCGCCTATTCCAAGCAGAAATGGCAGAAAACAGATCTTTCACAGAACCCAAACACACACATATTTGAGAGACAAATTAAGAATCAAAAATCAGCAACATCTCACCCACCCCCTTTTTTTTAAGAAAGGGGACCAGAGGGTGTGTTCCAACTACAGAGGGATCACACTCCTCAGTCTCCCTGAAAAAGTCTATTCGGGGGTCCTGGAGAGGAGGGTCCATTAGATGGTCTAACCTTGGATTCAGGAGGAATAGTGTGGTTTTCATACTAGTCGCGGAACAGTGGACCAGCTCTATACCTTTGGCAGGGTCTTGGAGGGTGCATGGGAGTTTGTCCAACCAGTCTACATGTGTTTTGTGGACTTGGAAGAGTCATTCGACCGTGTCTCTCGGGGAATCCTGTAGGGTGTGCTCCAGGAGTATGGGTTACCGGACCCCCAGATAAGGGCTGTTCGGTCCCTGTACAACTTGTGTCAGATCTTGGTCCGCATTGCTGGCAGTAAGTCAAACCCGTTTCCGGTGAGAGTTGGACTCCACCAGAGCTACCCTTTGTCACCGATTCTGTTCATAGCTTTTATAGACAGAATTTCTAGGCGCAACCAAGGCGTTGAGGGGGTCCGGTTTGGTGGGCTCAGGATTGTGTCACTGATTTTTGCAGATGATGTTGTCCTGTTTGCTTCATCAGGCCGTGATCTTCAGCTCTTACTGGATCAGTTTGCAGCCGAGTGTGAAGCGGCTGGGATGGGAATCAGTACCTCCAAATCCGAGACCATGGTCCTCAGCCGGAAAAGAGTGGAGTGCCCCCTCAGGGTTGGGAGCAAGATCCTGCCCCAAGTGGAGGAGTTCAAGTATTTCGGGGCCTTGTTCACGAGTGAGGGAAGAATGAAGCAGTAAATCGACAGGCGGATCTGTACGGTGTCCGCAGTGATGCGGGCTCTGCTTCGGTCTGTCATGGTGAAAAAGGAGCTGAGCTGTAAGGCAAAGCCCTCAATTTACCGGTCAATCTACATTCCTACCCTCACCTATGATCATGAGCTGTGGATAGTGACTGAAAGAACGAAATCGCGAATACAAGCGGCTGAAATGAGTTTCCTCCGCAGAGTGTCTGGGCTTTCCCTTAAAGATAGGGTGAGAAGCTTGATCATCCGGAAAGAGCTCAGAGTAGAGCCACTGCTCCTTTGCATCGAGAGGAGTCAGATGAGGTGGCTCGGGCATCTGATCAGGATGCCTCCTGGAAGCCTTCCTGATGAGGTGTTCCTGGCATGTCTAAACAGGAGGAGGCCCCTCGGCTGGCCTGGGAACACCTCAGGATTCACCCGGAAGAGCTAGTAGAAGTGGCCAGGGAGAGGGAAGTCTGGGCATCTCTGCTCAAGCTACTGTCCCTGTGACCCAATCTCAGATAAGCGGAAGAGGATGGATGGATGGATGAAATCAGCAACACAAGCACATCTCTGGGGATTTGAGAGGAAAACCCATACCAACATAGGGAGAAAATGTAAACTCCACACTGTCAATAACTTCAAGCCCTGGACATTCCCATTACCAGAATAAGCAATTATTCAAATAACTGAATTAAGATATGTTGAAAAAATGTAAGTAATGTGAGTACTGTGGTTATGGTAGCGTGCAATATTGCACATACACATTTAGATAATGACAAATTGCTGAAGTGAAAAAGATCAGGGGCTCATGAGTTCATACTTTATAATGACTATTAATCTGCAGTTTTGATGTAATCCATCACTGTGAATCACACAAATTTCAGAATTACTTTCCTGTAAGTTGTGTTTATGTTTAAACTGATTATATTCCTTTTAATGAAAAACTGTTTTCCTCTGTATTTTATCATGATGTTGGTAAATATTAGTATATTACATAAGCATTCTTCCACATTATTTTTGAAACTAATTCAACTGAAATTCTACAAAATATTCTGATTGGAGCAAATTATCTTATTATATCGAAGAAGCTCTAATAGTATGATAATAGTATGATGTTCTTAATGGCGAAATGTAGACTTTTTTACCTACCGTGGGAGTTCAGTGCTGTGTATCTGCTGCCTGTTTTCATTCCACCATGGGTGGACTGCGTAACTGCACTTGGGGCGCTGCATTATGTCATCAGCAGACATGAGTCGATCCACCCTGATGCTGTTTACATTGTGGCCGGTGATTTCAATCACTGCAACCTGAGGAACGTCCTACCCAAATATCACCAGTTGTGACGATGTGGGTTCGACTCCATGCTCCCATCGCTGTTCGGGAGCCCTTGAACCCAACACCATCGATAATGTCACCAATGAGCTAGCTAGACAGTTGAGGCAATAACATAGCAATTGAGCAAGGGGATGGTAAAGATGTGCAAAAGTACTTTTATTAAAATCAAATCAACAAAAACAAAGTGTTCAACAAGTGCAGTGCTTTCCAAAGTTCAATAAATAATCCTTAAAAGAAAAACGTGGAGGTAAAAACAATCCTTTTAAAACCAGAGGTTAAAACGTTCATACAGGAAGCAGTCTTTAAAAATCCACAACAATGACAAGCCTGGTGCTTCTTTTCTGTTAGCATTAGCATCTCACCTGCTTCTCCCATACGGGCCCTTCAACAGGCAAGACGCTCTCTCTGCAGCTGCCCTTTTCTCCTACATCCATCCACACGAGACTGGAGACCTCCCGATCCCTGGCTTCAGGATGGCACTCATCCCAGTCCCGAGACTTGGTTCATATCCAACGGCCAAAATGCCCACACCGCAGATCGCCCCGTGGTTTGCTATGGCCACCACGCCCACTCACTAAGCCGCCGCGAGTGCGGTGTTTTAAAAACGGCCTTTGCTCAGCGAGGTGTGGACCCATAACACCACACCAGTATGTATCTTTTCAAACAAGGGAGTGTAACATTCTCGACCAAGCTTACAGCAACATGAAGGATGCCTAAAAAGCAGTGCCATGCCCCCATTTCGGTCAGTCATACCATCTGTCAGTGTTCCTGTATCCAGCCTACAGACATCTCCTCAAGAGAGCTCCACCAGTAAATAAAACAATCAGGATATGGAATGAAGATATTGAGCAAATTCTTCAGGACTGCTTTGAGAGTACTAACTTGGATGTTTTTAGAACTGCCTCTCTGAGGGTAGACTCCACAGTTGACTTGGAGGAGTATGCTGCTGCTGTAACTGGGTATATCAGCACATGTACTGACATCATCGTTCCCACAAAACGCTGTAGGTGCTATCCTAATAATAAGCCATGGGTTAATGGGGAGGTGTGGTCTATGCTGCGTTCCCGCTCTGCTGCATTTGTCTCTGGTGATGAAGATAACTATAAAAGGACCAGATACGACTTGTGTAAATCTATCAAACAAGCCAAGAGACAGTATAGACTGAAGCTGAAGGATTATTACATTACCTCGGATTCCCGACACATGTGGCAAGGATTGCAGCATATTACTGAATATAAACAGTGGACATTGTGGGCTACAGCAAGCTAGGTCACACTACCAGATGAGCTTAATGTGTTCTATGCTCGTTTCAAGGAGCTTAACACCCATTGCCATGGGGGGCTGCCAGTCACTGGAGGCACGCATGATGCACCGTTGTCAGTAACACCAGCGGAGGTGCGTCAGGTCCTGAGTCGAATCAATCCCCGTAAGGCAGCAGGTCCTGACTCCATCCCGGGGCGTATACTCAGGGCCTGCTCATTGGATTTGACTGGGGTTCTCAAGGACATATTCAATCTGTCCCTGGCACAGGCATCCGTGCCCTCCTGCTTCAAGACCACTACCATCATGCCCCTTCCAAAGAAATCCTAAGTGAGCTGTCTAAATGACTATCGTCCCATTGTACTCACCCCTATTGTGATGAAATGCTTTGAGAGACTAGTCATGGCACACATTCAGAAGTTAATTCCAGCAACCCTCGACCCCTACAGTATGCTTACCGCCAAAATCGGCCTACTGATGATGCAGTCAATGCTGCCAACCACACAATCCTCACACACCTGGAGAAAAGGGACACATATGCAAGAATGTTGTTTATTGACTATAGCTCAGCATTCAATACAGTTGCCCCATGGAAACTGTGCAATAAACTTGTCTGCTTTGGACTGACATCATCCCTCTGCAGCTGGGTGCTGAATTTCCTTACAGACAGACCCCAGGCAGTTGGAATGGGAAACCAGACATCAGGCACAAGAACAATCAGCACCAGCTGCCCCCAAGGCTGTGTGCTAAGTCTGCTGCTCTACACTCTGTTTATCTATGACTGTGTAACCACTCAGAACAACACCAGCATCATTAAATTTGCTGATGACACTACAGTCATAGGGTCGATTACTGGGGGGTGGAGGCAGAATATAGGACAGAGGTGGCAGGACGCGTGGCCTGGAGTCAGGAAAACAACCTCTCCCTGAATACAGATAAAACCAAGGAGATGATTATCGATCCAAGGAAGAGGAAGCTGCAGCACACTCCCAACGTGAGCAACATACTTAAAGACAATACTCATCCTCAACACACACTTTCACGCTGCTTCCCTCAGGGAGATGCTACAGGAGTGTGAAATCACGCACCACTGACAGACTCCTCAGCAATGCTAAAAGTTAAAGTCAATCCAAACCACAATTCACAGCCTCATAAATGGTATTGACTGCTGTGGTATGTCATCAGGCACTGTGCACCTTATTTTGTAATCTTATAATTGTAATTACTATTTTTTTATACTTCTTTTGTCTTTCTGTCTTTGTATATGAAGGTGAGCAAGCAAAGTAAGAATTTCATTACATGGCTTTAACATGTGTTTTTACTGTGTATATGAAAATAAACTTCTTGTATCTTGTATTCCTTGGATTAAAATTAATCAAAATTACCCCTGCCCAATACAGTGCTTACATAATTATCCACAAACAGCCGAGACCATGTGGGCAAACATAGTTTGTGAGGCTGAAGGACTATGTGTGTCAGAAATTGTGGTGTGTAATACTGGAGCACCTCAGGGAACTGTCCTATCTCCCTTCCTGTTTGCCCTCTACACAGACTTCCACCACAATACAAGCACTAGACGTCTACAGAAATTTTCAGATGACTCGCACATCATAGGCTGCATTAATAATGGAGATTAGTCAGAGTACAGGAAGGTTGTTGAGGACTTTGTCTTGTGGGGCGGGAACAACAACTTGCAGCTCAACATCAGGAAGGCAAAAGAACTGTCAACTTCCAGATTCTTCTGCTCCATATGGTCAGCATGAAAAGTAGCGCACATGTATGCACCTGCTGCCCCACCCCAACTCCTCCCAGAATTACGCCTCTTTGAATATGCAAATCAATATAAATAGCCCTTAACCTCAGCGTTCTGTGAAAAGGCAATGGCAAAAGCATAGGGGAAAATAGAAGAATTTCAGTGAATACCAAATGGAGGCAAGGAAAAATGTACTATTTGTTCATTTAAATAGTGGTATAAACAAAAAAAGGAAGTTGATCAAGTGACATAGAGTGTCGGAGAAGCTCGAAAGCTCAAGTTCACAAAGTCGTACAGTGCCTGAAATGAAAAAAAAACTTGCCAGATATCAAAGTCGCCGTGAAAAGGCGAGTCATAGCCCACCGTCTGAGTGTCATATGAAAGCTTATTAGGGTACAGAGAAAAGAAAAAAAATAGGGACACAGTGAGAAAAAAGCTTGAAATGTCAACTTTAATCTCAAAATTTCCACTTTAATCATATAGTTTATTTTATCATTAACACGGAACATCATAAACCTCATTTTTAAATAGTTTAATTTACTAGTTTCTCAAATACCATCGTATCTAAAGTAGCCCGTTAAATGCTTTGTTTTGTATGTGTTCTTCTATGTGCTCTATGTGTGTGAATCACTACGTGCTTCTTAAATGGGCTTTCTCTTCCTCCGACAGGGCACAGAATCCATTACATTCGTGATATTACAGCTCTCTGAATAATTAAAATACTGAGATGTATACTTGATACAATTTTCATGATGATAGGAGTTAAAGCATGTTATTAAACATGGGAACACGCTGACGCAGAGATAGTGACAAACTGGCTCTCTGTCCAGAGATTGTTCCTGCCTCCTGCAAGATGCTTGCTGCGCCGTGTGCGACCTTCAATGAAATAATTTATTGCAGCAGTAGTGTCTCTTTCTAACGTACTAACCCCTAATTCCTGTCCTTCCTTTTCTTTCTCCAAGTAACCAATCGCCACACAATCAACTCTGTAATAGATGTTAAGCCATCTTAGAACGCCGATTCTTTAAAACTTTTAAGGAACATTGAAATATCTTCGTAGTACATGTTTAATTATTCTATTCATCTATCCATCCAGTGTCGCGCCAGTCCCAGCAAGAACACAGCGCGAGGCAGGAACAATCCCTGAACTAGCTAGCGCTATGACACCGTGTCCTCACATGTTTAATTATTAACAATATAGATTATTTAAATGATGTTAACATTTTATCTGTATAATGTAATAAACATATTTTGCTGCGTTTCATCTTAAAAATGATATCGTGATCATATGTAAATACGTGCTTTTTAAAGTGGCTCAGGTTGTGCAATATTATAACTGTATTGCAAGTTTACAGTGAGGAAATTGTATTAATAAGTACAAACAGTTCTGCAAGGAGCACTTGATGGACTGATTGAGTGTGTTTATAGTTCTTGGGATGAAACTGTTTCTGAACCTCGATGTCCCTACTGGAAAGGCTCTGAAGTGTTTGCCGTATGGGAGCAGTTCAATAGACAGTGCGCATGGCTGAGGCGTGTGCTTGATGCTGTATACCGATAATTCTCTTTCCGATCAGCTGCTGTAGAGCTGTGATTCCACACACAGATACAGTGGGATAAATATTCTTAGTGGTGCATTGAGAGGAACAACGCTAAAAAAGCTATGGTATTTGGAATAGTTTGGCCATTCTGTGGACCATTATATTGTTACAGGTTAATTACAATTAGATGCCTTAACACTAGAATTACCAGAGCCTATGAAAAAACTCGTAGATCTGTCCCACCTTAAATATTTTCTTAAAACCGTTCTCACCTCTCCGCCAGCGTCTTTTGTTAATCTAAATGTGCTGATAAAGAAAAGTTGCAAGTAGCCGGCTATTCCATCCCCCCACCGACTTAGAAAGTGCACAAACTTCTCCCAGCTCATGCCTTGATTGATTATCTGGGAGTGAAGTGGAGTTTTAGAGTGGAAATAATAGATCATTATTTGGAATACACGTATTTCACATGTGTTCCGTTTCTACAGTAATCCGTGTAAACACATTTTTAAAACAGAAACGTTTTTTCATATTGTAGTAGTAAATGACAAAATGTAGGCATAAACTATATAATGTATGAAGCCTGAAGTCCAAATATCAAATTAACAGCTTCACAAAAGGTACAAATATAACAGAACAAGTATGCTTTTATTCAAAAATATAACTGCAGGAAAAAAGCCGCATTATCATGCCACATTGACACATACGTATCTCAATTGCCGTGGTACCATAATGGTATCAGCTGCTGATTAGTAACCAAAAGGTCATGAGTTCGAGCCTGCACGATTCTCCTTTGAAAAGTAAACTGCTCTTATTCTTACTATTTTAAAATAAAAACATACATTTGATTTCAGTGTGTAACAGCCAGTGTAATTTATGATACTTGTAAAGGTTAGTTTTTTTTTTTTTTTATTCACTTTTCATTCTCTCAGTCGTGTTCAAGATCCTTCCCTACCTCCCCCCCCCCCAATCTGAAGACGCGCTGTAGCTCTGCAGCGTACTTGTGACTGCATTCTCGTATCAATGCTTTTGCGAACTGCAGTGCCTGCGTTCACTTTTCGTGGTATTACACGTCTATTTTTTTTTAGCATACCAGTGTCGCTCAAACACAGGAACATCTGTTGGTGTACAAGTATAACAAAACAAGTGCACTTTTATTCTAGACTATAAGTGAAGAAAAAATAAAGCAAGTTACAGTAGGCGGTTGATAAGACAGCTTGCGTGGGGTAATGCTAAGAACTGCTGATTTCCGATCCGTGCTATATAAAATCATCCCATTCAAATATTAACAATTCCCACACACCCTTCCAACATTTACGGCATGTGTACTTGTTGCAGTTTACACACCTCTCTGTGCTATGGTTCCTATTACACTGAATGAGCACCTGACACTGTACTTTCTTCCCTATATAAATAACATTCGAGCTATAGCTCGTCTCCAAATAAAACACATTTGAGCTATAGCACGTCTTTATGTGAA
>JANRMT010062791.1:11696345-11753270 GCA_026402145.1 Polypterus bichir lapradei
AATGTTGGAAGGGTGTGTGGGAATTGTTAATATTTGAATGGGATGATTTTATATAGCACGGATCGGAAATCAGCAGTTCTTAGCATTGCCCCACGCAAGCTGTCGTATCAACCGCCTACTGTAACTTGCTTTATTTTTTCTTCACTTACAGTCTAGAATAAAAGTGCACTTGTTTTGTTATACTTGTACACCAACAGATGTTCCTGTGTTTGAGCAACACGGGTATGCTCAAAAAAATAGACGTGTAATACCACGAAAAGTGCACGCAGGCACTGCAGTTCGCAAAAGCATTGGTACGAGAATGCAGTCACAAGTACGCTGCAGAGCTATAGCGCGTCTTCAGATTGGGGGGGGGAAGTAGGGAAGGATCTTGAACACGACTGAGAGAATGAAAAGTGAATAAAAAAAAAAAACTAACCTTTACAAGTATCATAAATTACACTGGCTGTTACACACTGAAATCAAATGTATGTTTTTATTTTAAAATAGTAAGAATAAGAGCAGTTTACTTTTCAAAGGAGAATCGTGCAGGCTCAAACTCATGACCTTTTGGTTACTAATCAGCAGCTGATACCATTACGCTACCATGGCAATTGAGATACGTATGTGTCAATGTGGCATGCTAATGCGGCTTTTTTTCCTGCAGTTATATTTTTGAATAAAAGCATATTTGTTCTGTTATATTTGTACCTTTTGTGAAGCTGTTAATTTAATATTTGGACTTCAGGCTTCATACATTATATAGTTTATGCCTACATTTTGTCATTTACTACTACAATATGAAAAACGTTTCTGTTTTAAAAATATGTTTACACGGATTACTGTAGAAACGGAACACACGTGAAATACGTGTATTCCAAATAATGATCTATTATTTCCACTCTAAAACTCCACTTCACTCCCAGATAATCAATCAAGGCATGAGCTGGGAGAAGTATGTTCTAAGTCGGTGGGGGGATGGAATAGCCGGCTACTTGCAACTTTTCTTTATCAGCACATTTAGATTAACAAAAGACGCTGGCAGAGAGGTGAGAACGGTTTTAAGAAGCGATTTAAGGTGGGACGGATCTACGAGTTTTTTCGTAGGCTCTGGTAATTCTAGTGTTAAACTAATAAACAATATGTGGTTACTTTCAGTGTATTTGATAAAGCTGCATCAGGGTTGTGGATCTAAAAAATAAAGAGAAACTACACTTGAACAAAAGCACTGCTTTGACACTGGGTGCTGCCAGTTTGCAAAACCGAGTGGAGAGCTTGCATACGTCAAGCATTTAGCTGGTATGAAAATGTGCATGGCTTTACACCAAGTTTAGGTTTTATAAATCGCGAGTTGAGGGTGGAAACGGGAGTACGCAAAATTTTTGTGTGTATGCATCGTTTATACATGAGGCCCCTGGTGATGGACCTCTGGTGTGTCAAAGAGTCTCTGAGACCAATCACCATGCAGGGGGAGAATGTGGAAGTGGTGCAGAGCTACAAGTAATAATAATAATAATAAGTACCTGGGGGTTCACATAAACAGCAAACAGGACCAGTCTGACCATGCACTGATGTTGAACAAAAAGGTCCAGAGCAGATTGTACTTCCTAAGGAGACTCAGGTCTTTTGATTAATGCAGCAAGATACAGGACATGTTCTGTTAGTCCATATTAGCTAGTGTGTTGTTCTATGCTGCAGTCTCCTGGGGAAGCAACATATGATGAAGAACGCCTGAACAAACTTATCATGAAAGCGTGCTCCATCACAGGGCGAAACCCTAGACACACTGGAAGCTGTTGTGGAAATGATGATGGTGGTAAAATTGGATGCCATCATGCAAAAATCCCCCCCATCCACTCCAGTAGGCGCTCTCTTGGAGAACAGGTTCATTCTGCCACCGTGTTATAATAAGCAACTCTGGGAATCTTTTGTGCCTGCTGCTATCGGGCAGTTCAATGATTCCTCCCTTCCTTAACTCTAAATTCATTTTGAAATTTCTGCACAATGTAAATTTATTTATCTATTTATTCATTCATTCATTGACTGATTAATTGATTGATTGATTGACTGTGGTATCTGTCCTATGAGTCTGTATCCTTTTTTTATGTTTCTGTTGCTGTATGCATCTGAATTTCCCCTTGGGATTAATAACATTTATCTAATTTAATCTAATCTAATACACTTTGCAATGAGGACACTCATGCTAATAGGTAGCATGGTGGCAGAGCATGAAATATTGCCATTACATATTGCTTAAATCATATTTTGATTACCACTTTGATATGCTGACTTTTAATTTTCTCCCTGCATTTGACTTGGTTTCCTCTGGAGTTTGAAGTTTACTTTTACAGTCAATAAATTAATCTAACTTGTCCCCACAGTAAGTGTGCATGAGAATGACTTCTGTTGCATATACTGTATAGTGCGTGTATTCAATTGGTTATAACATTTGTCTCGCTGTAATATAAGAATATGGTACAGATAGGCAAAATATTATATTAGTTAACTAATTACATCAAATAATTGGATACTTCTATTGAAGAATAAGATTAATGATACATCAGCACTGCAAACAAGTAATTGAAATTAATTTTTTCATTAATACATACATAAATACTGTATTTGCAGTCTCAAACCTGTTTAATTCAATTCATAGTCAGACCAATAAAATGCATCAACAACATTCATCACTGGGTGAGGTGCCAATCCTTTACAGAGTCCACTCATATACAAATCGAGCCAATTTAGAATCTCCCAGTTATTTATCAATTTGTGTCTTTGGAATGTAAGAAGAACCTAAAGGAAAACCAATACAAACACAAGAAGAAGAATGGAACTCCACACTGAGAGCAGCCAGGCATAGCATCTGAACCCAGGACACTGGATCCCTGAGACTGCAGCACTAACCAAGGTGCCAGTATACTGTCCCATGTATTTTCTTTTTTATTTTCTTGATTGTAAGTATTGCATTACAATGAATAACCTACTTGTCAGTCAAACATACGATGCTACATCTTATTCAAATCAAATTAAACACCTATCCAATCCCTCATTCAGCTACTGTACAAAGGAAGATGAAGATTTAATATATAATATTTACACAAAGATATTGAGACAACCAAAAAGATGACAGAGGATCTATATGCTTAATTAATTAAAGACAATATTATTAAATACCTACCAAATTGCAAAAAGAAAACCTTCAGACTGATCCCCAAGTGAATGTAATATTTTCCATGCTAAAATTAAGTAAATAAAGATTTTCATTTTGGTATGGTGCATGAGTTAGGGTTCAGCAAGATGAGCAAGATAAGGTGACATTCTGAAAAGATAATGTAACAATAAAATGTTAATTAATTATGTATGAAGTATTGCTGTAAACAGTGCTGTCAGAAAAAAGTGGCTATCATCAATCCAGGACTTTCTGAGAAGGAGATTTTATTTCAATAATGTCTGAGTGTGGGATATTTGCAAACATACATATACCCAGGAGGACTGATGACATTGCTGAGATTTTGGGTCTTGATTCAGGTGCACTTTGAATAGTCTGACAAATTAAAGATATGTGAAATGTACAATTTTGATTGGAATAATCAATAATTAGGCGATGAACTGTATTATTACCTGAAAATTTAATTTAATTGTCCCATATCCAGCACTATCTAATATTGTCAGGAGATGTCTTTTGAAGGCACTGATATACTCATGGCTTGGAACTTCTAACTATATTTTCATTCCAACTTTAAAGTATGATTTCAGTTCTAGATAGTAGAGGAACTTTAGGAATGTTTACCAGGTTACTTTTAGCAAAGTTTCAAAGTTGCAAGTTTTGGTGAAAGATCATATTTGGGGTACAGCTTTTGAAAGGGTATGTTATCAATATACATTCTCTGAAGTTCCCTATACCAAGGACATTTTTATGTTAAATGCCATGTATGTTAGGAAAGTCAGATATATATATGGTAGTCTTGTATCTCTTGCACTGGTACCATATTCTAAGTGAGTGCAGAACCACCAGATTTCTGCTAATTTGGTGTTAATTAATGGTAAATAGTGCAAATAACAGGAATGAATTGGGGAAGTATTTGCTGTCCATGGCTAAATAAATTGGTACAAATTTGTTTCTTTATTTCTTCAATGGCTACTTAGAATGTATTTTCACAGCCTATTAGATTATGCGGAATTTAGTTACAAGTTACTTCCAGTTTTTTAAAGAAGGATTTGGTAATACACACAGAAGAAGATCTAGACATTTTGGAAGCATATTCCTATTAACAATATTAATTATTCCAGCTAATTCAGAATGAAGGAATGATTAGTTGATGATGTGTTATTTAACACGTTCAATCTTGTAAAGTTAAAATTGAATAGGTCTTTACATCACATAACTGTAATTCTTAAGCATGTGCAATGTTGAAAGACAGGAAAACTGTCTCAAGGTAAGTTAACAAACAAGGCTACTGACAGGAAATACGCTCTTATTCAACTTAATTTTGAGCCATGAAATTCTGTACAACTCCAGGCCTTTATGTGGAAATGATGTATATGAGTCACTAGTATAAAGTATTATGTCATCTGCAAATTAATATCTTTTGTTCTGGACCTTCCATAAGATTCCATTTCCCTCAAGAGTAAACAAGACACAGTTCTGTGGTAATGACAATTAAAATGTGACAGAGGGCACTCCTGTCTGGATCCACATTCTTATATTAAATAATCAAAATTAATTTTATTTACATGAACTAAAGCACCTGGGCTAATTTATAGCAGGTTAATCCATGATCAGACATTACACTGGGTCTCAGACCAAATTTGCATAATCCAGTCAATGAGCAGCCCTATCAAAACATTTTTTCACCCAAAGATAGCAAGAGTTCATGAGCTCTGTTGCTGTTGGAATATATATTATGCTAGACATATATTGAAGATTTAACATTTCCAGTCTGATGTTGTGAAATAATAGATGGGAGTACTTTATTCTTTTTTTTTTTTGCCTGTGTACACTGCATTCTAAAAGGTTCTTTGTTATTTTTGAAGAAAAAAAATTGATACCTGGCATGTTGTTTAATGAAGAACCATTTTATATTTACCGTCTAAAAAGATAACTAGTATTAATGGGCATCTCTTTTTTTTATCCTGCTGCATAAATATTTGGGGTTGTAATTTTTGCCTTTTTAGGGATTTAACAGAATCTGGGAGATTTCAGAGAACATTAAGAGACTATCTCACTCACATATGCGTAATGAATGGCACTGAAGTGTTTCTGTTTTATTAAAGTAAGTAAACTTGCTTATTCTTTTAATCGGTGATGATGACCTGGAGGCTATTCTGGCAGCATCTGGTACAGTAACCATTTGAGGACAGGATGCCAGTCCAGTCTAGAATTAAAAAAACGTATTTGAATTAACTGCAGAAATACAGAAGAGGTTCACATGAACAAAATAATATTATATTCAACATTCTGTTCTTGATTAGTTTTTTTAATATCAGTAAATCCCTTTAAACGTTCTGTTTCACATATAAAATATATGGTCCTTTTGGACTCTGGGTAATGCTAATAATAATTCAGCTTGTTAGTAAAAACTTAACATTCACATTGTTGCCTCAGTTTGTCCTTTTGATGTTCTTAAATGCTTAATATATTGCTGCAAAGTGTGTGGTTCTGCACTTTTTCTTTTAACACAAAGCAGATACAATGAATTTTAAAGCTGGAGTCAGCTTTCCACATATTTTGACACAGTCTATACTGCAGGAGTGACAAATCAGAGGTTTGGTTGTTCCTAGCAATTTGGTCGGCCATAAACTTTGTACATGGCAATTTCACACTTTTGTTTTAATGATTACAGGTCATGGTTTAAGGTCAAGCTTAAGACGAGTCACAAAAAGACAGGCAAGTTTATAGGGTTCATTTTGTTTTCCTTTTGCTAAATGCTGCACACATTCAAATTCTACCCCCTATTAGTGTTTAAAAACTTGCATCAAATTACAAACAATAAATGAAAAGCTAGCTTTTAAGTTGAGCACATTTGTAATGCTCGCCCAAGTATAAATTAATCGGGAGGTGAAATAATTATACGCTACCCCCACAGCAGCAGTAAAAGTAACTATTAAGACAGACATAAAACAGTACTTCCTGTATTTATTAAACAATAAATACAGAAATAGCCATAAATTAAGGTAAGTGAAAATGAAACTATATCAATAAATCATAAACAACGCAAAAAAATACAAAACCACCAAAAATACTATTCACAATATGAATATGTACAAATCCCCAGACAAATAAAAATATAAATAAAGCAATAAAAATTAAAATCTGGCAACGACAAACTGTTCGAAATTACCTCAGTCATTAAATTGTTTCAGCAAAAAAACAATCTGTGTTTTATGCTGTGATCATCTGAGGGCACCCCCGAGACCTGGCACAACTCGATCACAGACAGTTCCAAGTTCAATTAAACAATCATTTATTAACAAGATTACTTTTTCAGGCTTTAATCCAACAAACACTGATCAAATAGCACATTGATATCTTCCATCTCCTTCCTGTTCTCCTCCTCGAACGTCGTCTCACTCCTTCCCAACACTGCCTCTCTGATGTACTGAAATGGTTCTATTTTATTTTGGACCTGGGAGGGCTTCCAGGGCCAAGATATAACTCTGCAGAAGCACTTCCTGGTCATATAGAACTTGCACTGTACTCACAAGGTTCTTTTCAATAGTACCCTCTGTTGACCCACAAGTACCTCAACATGGTCGCTCTTCCAAACTCCAACTCCCAGGCAACCCTGCAGGTGTCTGAGTGTTCTACCACAATTAGCCTTTTTGTGTACCATAGAAACTGTATAGTATAGTGCAGTCCTTGCTGCATGTGCAAACTTCCATCCATCTAAACTGCAGTTTCATTCTAAACTTTCTATATTTTTATCACTTGCATCTTACTCATCTAATTAATTACTCCAAAGAGTGTTTAACTGCAGGTTGATGACATAATTCCTTTACAATAATAATCATCAGGTAATATTAGTTCAGTAAATTCAGTCCAATGTATACTTACATAATTGCTTTCCTCCTCTATTACTCTATAGAGAAGTGATTTTTTTTGTAGTTTTATGTTTATCTTACCTAAGCCAGCAGGAGAAGGGTGCTGCTGAAGGAGATGCATCTGCTTGTGCACCCTTTAACTAGCTCTGATCGGCTGTCGGATGACTAAAAGAGGAAAATATACAAAATATACAAGACAGTGTAACCTCTATCTAGGTATAATTGAAACAGTAAACTAATTTTCAATTGAAGACACACAAAATGTTTCTCTGTTTTAATACAGTGAATATTGAACTTTCTCAACAAATTTCTTTAAAGAATAAATATGACAAATTTCAACCAGTTTCAAAATTGGTCCATGGAGGGCTGAGTTGTTAATGTGGATGGACAGACAGAAAGACAAACACACCAAAAAAATCTAGTGCCTGAGGCTGAGCTGCAGCCAAACCATGACAATATCTATTAGGTTTAAGAGTTCCTGACAGTGCTCTTTCCATCTTTTGACAATATTACCAGTCAAGGTTAACATGTCTGCTGTAAATTTTACTACCCTTTCTGACTTTTCAGACAGTCATCGTTTTTGATGGTCTCATCAAATTCCCCAACTCCATTGTGCTATCGCCAGAATCACAGTTGCTGTTTTTTTCAGCGTGGTGTTATATCTCTGTCCAGTTAATACAACTTTTTCTTTAGTTTGATGGTTTTCAATACCTTGGAGTCTAAACAGCCATCAACCACTTTTTCCTACAGCTTCCTTCACTACTGATGTCTTAAATGGACTCCATGTCTTTGATGTCTCCCATGATGCAAGTGAAACTCTTCCTGAGTTCAATTCTTTCAAAAACAGATTCCTGAAACACTCTGGATAGCAGAAGCCCAATTTAATTTAATTTTTCATAACAATTTCAATTTAATGCAATACAATACAATTCAATACAATTATAAAACTTAATCCTTGTGAAAGCTAAAGCAATTTTATAATATTCACAGAACTATTTCTATGCTACACAAAGTAACATGCTTGGTTGTGTTAATGGAAACAATCTTCTGTAGCTGATTAGATGTCTTCATCATTGGCATAGCTTGTTCCTTGGATGTATACCCTGAGAACAGGTGGTGGTCACAGGATGGGTATCTTTCCTGCCAGTGCTTCATTGGTCCAGCCTATTGGGTGTTGAAACTCACTTCCAAACATTGTTTGTGTGGAGTTTACATGTTGTCTATGTATTTAACTAGAGATTTAACCCATATCCCCAAAGAAGAGCAGGTAAAATAAATTTGCAAAATTAAATAGACCCCGGTATGAGTGAATATTGATGCTGGTGTATAAGTAAGCCATGCAATGGAATAACGGCCTGTCCAGAGTAGTTTTCTAGGTTGCACCCAGTGCTGTTGGGACAAGCTCTGCCCTCCTGTGACAATAAATTGGAATAAGTGAATTTGATTATATATGCATGTATGTAAACTTCAACTAGAGGTGCTAGTTTGGAATCTATTTCATACTAGTAATAGATTGCTGATTTATTAGAGAAGTATTTGGAGTTGTGAACTCTGCAAGCATTCTGCTGATCGTGCCTTCCTTGTAAACTCTTCTATGGGGTATATTCTCTATCATGAAGTATAAGGTGTATGTGTGGCTGTTGGTCTGCATATCTAAACAACAAACATGTATGAGCAGAGCCCAGATTTTTTTTTAGTTAAGATACTTCTTGCTGCTTTCTGGACAAACTGTGGCTGGGTTATATCTTTTTAGGTGTCACAAAAAACAGATGCAAAAATCATAAAAAGGTTTGGGGCAGCCACCCATATAATATTTTCTGGTTGCAAAAGGATAAATTATTCACACTGAAGAGCTGAGAACGGAGTGCAAAACAAAACTGATAGGGTAAATATGGCAGCTTTAAAGGCTAGCAAGGGAAGTGAGGTCATCCAGGGTGGAAGCGGAAGGGTCCTCTTCCATAGGCCCAGGCCCGGACATGACTCCATCAAAAGGGCCAGAACCAGTAGGCTCTTCGTTCATAGGTTGTACAATGGAAGTGGCGTCATCAGAAGGGCTGGAATCCGAAGTGACATCATCAGAAGGGCTAGAACCGAAACAGCCTGTCCTAGCCTCTCGAGGAGGTCGTCCACTTGGGGCATCGGATGGGCATCAACTTGGGAGACTTGATTAAGTCAACCATAACTTTCCTCAATCACTCCTAGTTCCAACATGTGCTTGATCTCAAGCTCCACTTCGGCTCTTTTTGCCTCGGGGAGACAATAGGGGTGCTCTCAAACTATAACCCCAGATTCTGTCACAATGTCATGAGCAATTTGGGAGGTCCTTCTGGGTTTTTCACTCACTACCTCCGGGACAGACAGGATGACTGATTCCAGCTCCCGCCATTTTCTAGGGCTTAAATCTGGGCCAAGGTTAAGGTTCTCCTTGTGAGCAAAGAGTGAGCGGGGCTGGTCGGAGGAGGGACTGGAACCCTGTCCTTCCACGGTTTCACCAGGTTTACATGATAAACCCGCTTAACAACTGGGCTGTTTCACCAAATAGTCGACGAGTCCTTTCCTCTCCTTAACTTCATATGGACCTTACCAATGGGCAAGTAATTTAAAATGGGAGGCAGGGACTAGGACCATGACTCGATCTCCCGGGTGGAATTCTTGGAGAGATGTGCCTCAGTCATAATATTGGACCTCTGCTGCTTGTGCTTCTTTGTGATATTTTAGTATGTGACAAATTTTTCCAAATCTATTGTGTAACTGCGCGATATATTCTAATATATTGGTGGAGGGAAGAGCCTCTTCTTCCCACCCTTCTTTTAAAATTTCTAATATGCCCCAGGGTTGTCGTCCATATAATAATTCAAAAGGTGAGAACCCTGCGGAGGCTTGTTACACTTCCCGATATGCAAAAAGAACGAAGGAGAGGAGATGATCCCAGTTCCTTCCATCCACGCTGACCACCTTGCTAAACCATCGGTTTGAGAGTCTGATTAAACCTCTCCATGAGTCTGTTGGTTTGAGGGTGATTTACCACAGTTTTTAAAGCTTAATTTTAAGTAATTTGGCCGTTTCCCTGAATGTCTCCAAGGTGAATGGCGTCCCTTGGTCCGTCAGGACTTCCTTAGGGATGCCACTTGCATAAAGACCCCTACCAATTCCCGTGCTATGACTTTAGAAGTAGCTGAGCACAAGGGAACAGCTTCCGGATACTGGGTAGCATAATCTATGAGGACCAGAATATATTTGTGCCCTCAGGCTGACCCCAATTCTTTCAAATGGGACTTCAATCAGGGGAATGGGAATGAGAGGAGCACGGTACTTCCTAGGAATTTGTCGCAGTTGACAATCTGGGCAAGACATGCAAAAGCAACGAACCTCCTCATTAATTCCTGGCCATCAAAATCGGAGCTTAATTCTCTCCAAAGTTTTCTTAGGTGCCCAAATGGCCTCCTAGGTGATGGGCGTGTGCTAATTCACAGACCTGCAGCCAGAAGGTTCGGGTAACTAGCAACAACTTCTGCATCTCCCCCTCATGCTCCACTACCCGATACAACAGATCATTCTCTAAAAGAAAGTGAGGACCCTGTGACATGGGTTGATGAGTATGCTGGCCATTGACAATGAGCAACTGCATTTTTTTGTGACTTTTAGGGAATTGTCATTCCATTGTTCCCGTTTAAACGGAGCCAGTGTTTCTCTAAATTGAAAGTGTAATTGGGAGAGAGGGTCAGGACCAACCTCAATGGGCGTGGTTTCCTCCCATCCCGCCGCGGCATAGTTTTGCTCGCAACGGTCCTGGAAGTATCATGTCACACTGAATGGATGCTTCGCCTCTCTCTGTTGGCTGTTTACATGGCATGGAGGCAGCTTGAGATGCTTTTTCTCCGTCTCTGGCTAGGCCTAATTTTAACTTAGCAGTGGATAGTGCTGATTTGCTTTTTATTTTCGACCAGACCTAGCTGGTTTCCCCACTGGATACAGGTTAGACTGGTCTGTATTTTAAGCCATTGTCACAGAAGCACATATCGGCGGGCAACAATAGAAATGTTGCTACCGGAATCGAACAAGGCCTTGGTTTTATATCCATTTGCAATCACCACTCCTTTATGCAGAATCGCCAGAGGGTTTATCAGAGCACACCAACTCCTTGCCCCCTACTCCACTTGCATTCCTCCTCATCCCCAAGTAGGTTGCACATCCGCAAATCCGAAGACACTGGTACAGGCTCCGGCTTACAACAGAGGGGCTGAAACCTTGTAGTCCGTTCGGGCTCGACTAAGGGAGCGTTCTGCCCTCCCAGATAGTGAGGCCGTCCATTCTTTTCTATGAGCTCTATGAGCTCAACTATATTTTTAAATTGTTGTCACCAAACCAGCTGGTTAAACCCTTCGGGAGCTCGGTTAAGAGCAGGCAGCCATGTCCCTACTTTATTCCAGAGGGTGTGAGCCTGATGGTGGGTTGGCTGCTCAGGGTCAAATCTCCACCCTCTCACATTTGCTACCTGCCAGTCCAGGGCACCCCCACATTTAGCTATTATCTGAGAGAGCATAATAAGCCCCTTTCGCCTCCCCCAACTGGACCAGCCCAATCCTGTGAGACCTCCCTTGCACTCCCCGTTTTGATTATTTGCTTGGTCAAGTGTTTCGGGAGTGGAGCCTGCGCAGTTTCTTTCCAAACCACAGGACGCAAACACTCGGAAACCTGGACATGGCAGTCTCCCACCAGGATATTTTTTAGGGAAGTGAGGTCATACAGGGCGGAAGGGTCCTCTTCCATAGCCTCGGACCTGGACGTGTAGTCATCAAAAGGCCCGGAAATGGAAGGCTCTTTGTTCATAGGTTCTACACCAGAAGTGATGTAATCAGAAGGGGCAGAACCAGAGGTGACGTCATCATAAGGATTGGAACCGGAAGTGGCGCCATCAGAAAGTCCAGGCGGAATTTCTTGTGAATGATTTGCAGGAAAGCAAGAAAAAAGGTCAGCACACTCCACCACCCCCGCTCTGGCGTGGAATTACTCTCATTTAGACCCTTTAGCTGCCTCCCATGTGCATGTGTGTGACATAGGCAAACCTCACAGGAGTGCACTGCAATAATTTAGATGGCTAAAGACAATAGCATGTATCATTGTTTTAGCATCTTGCAAAAATATACCTCATGCTATGTTTATTTTTTTTAAAAAAAAATGTAATTCTGGTCATATTTGTAAAACTAGATGATTCATTTTACTCATCCACTCTGTAATGCTACATTTAAAGCTTGGGGGTCATCTAGCGCTATCAATAATTAAATGTATATTTAATGCTTATTGCAGCTGTGCTAATTCACCTTATGCTTTGATATGATCAGGCCTAATGGAAACATGCCAATAGAAAATGACAAACAGGCTCACAATAGTTCCCTGTGGCACAGCACACAAAATTTTCACGGTTATCTGATGTATAATCGTAACATATGAAGAATCAATAGAACAAGAACTGATACATGATTTGCATCAGTTTTAAGCCATACATTCTTAACTAATTTAACCTAAGCTGTTCCTGTACTCTAATTTGATACCAAACTAACTGAAACTCATCCAAAATAGAACTTTCATAAGTCAACTATCAATTTAACTATCAAGAACTAATATTTCTAGAATTTTACTCAAAAAAACAGTTTGGAGATAGGTCTAAAATTGTTCAAGACAACATAGTGAAGATATTTTTTTAAAAAGTGCTTTACTGCTGTTCTTTTATCAAGGATATACTGTATGTAGATAGTGGCACCCAAGTAATTATTTAATGAAGATTAGGTGGGTTTGTTTTATTATGGGAGTTTAAGTCACTGAGTTCACTGCTTTGCAATTTAGTTAGGTTTGCTCTTGAGGTCCGTTTTATACACAAGATGTGATTTTGCTCACTAAGATTTAGTAAGCTTAGTACAATGTAGAACTGAGTGACTGTTCCTCTGTAGCACATTCTCTTCTATTTTGGAATCTTGGAATGGTAATGAACACAGACCAGCCAAAAGGTAATGTAACAATCAAAACAAGTGCTGCTATTTAAGGGGCAAACAGCAATTTTCAGGTACATAACTTTTTTTTTTAATAAAAAGTTACTTACTTTGTTAATTTCCTTAAGAAACATCTATGGGTGGCTATAATATGCAGGGACACCTAATCTAGGTTCTGGGTGGGGGAACAAAAAGAGAACCTCTTTTAGCCACTTTCCTACCCATGATAACACAAAGAAAAGCAAATTATATAATAATCTTGTCTTAATTAGGAAATAACGTGCTTGGGATATATAAAAAAAGAAAATCAAGTATAAATGTAAACCAAACAAAAAACAAACATATAACCTCCATAAGTGCTGATCCCTCACTGCTAGGTGAAGTGGCTTTTCTAGTTGCTCAGACCACAGTAAATCATACTCTCCCTAGGCCCTTTCTTTCGGAACTGCAGAGTTTCACAATTGCTCTAGCCTGGCATCTCTACTTCCCACAAGCAGAGAACCAGGCCTATTTTACAACTCTCAGGCTGCATTACTTTTTAGTGCCACACAGTGTTACTTTTTCCAATGTGGGGAGGTTTGCTGCTGTCTTTCAGGCTAGAGTCCAAAGATTGGCCTGCTACCAGCCTTGCTGGTCTGCAACTCTAAAAGGGTAGAATTGTTCCAATCCTGGGTCAGGACCAAGTAGTTTAGCCTCTCTAAACTTCATGATGAAGGACAGGTACTTCCGGGACATACTAAGTTGAATATTCCCTGCCCCACCTGGAAAAACATTTCATATTTCGTCTCAGGTGACACTTCTTCCTTTTTAGTGAGTCATATCTCCACCAAGATGACCAGTACTCATAAAAATCATTGTGTTCGCTTCCTCTTCTAGCATTATGCCGTTTTCACTATCCCATAACAACCTTTCTTAGATGACAACCACTTGCCAACAAGCAGCCAGCCTCATGGTCTACAGGTTTTCATTGCCAACAATGCTTTAAATGAGGCCTTTTTTTGAAAGTTTTGTTAATTTACTTTTTATTTATCCAGTGACCTGAGACAAAGACTGAACTCCTTCAGTACTGTGTCTCTTCGGAGAATCCTTGGGAACCATTGGTTTGACTTTGTGTCATGGAGTCCCGAATAAGGCACATTACCTGCATTGTGAGGGAGCGTCAGTTAGGCACTATAGCTGTGTGGCGCGATTCCTTGAGGGTGATCTGGCTCGCAGGATCCTCATACCTGGCTGTGGTTGATAGATGCTCATTTCCGGAGGGTGGGACTGGAACACGTGTCTGCCAGGGGGGTTGCCAACCATGATCCAGAGCTGTTTCATTGTGTGGTGGGTGCAGCAACGTGCTGTACCAGTCCATGCTCCCCAACCTGACCTGACCAGACCTGACCTCTGCACTCCCAAAGTGGATTAAACATGGCACAGAAAACTGGACAACATGAGCTGAGTGAAAAATATTTTCATTTTGGAATGCAACTTGATTAATTAAGTTTACAAACAATCATACAAACAGGAACTGAAATAGATTGGTTGCCCTGTAGAAAAGCATCTAATTGTCACTCATTCTTTTTAGATTGGATTAGGTAATAATAAACAATCTGCTTTAGTATAAGCCGCCCTAATTTGGGGTGTTAATAAGAAATGTAATGATTTATATCATGATAACATGAAGTAATGCCATTACTTCATAATGACACTGATATACTTGATAAACTCCCAGATGACACTGAATTGGAGGGATGGCTGACACTGAGGAGGCAGCAAAAAGAATTCAAAAAGACATGGAAAAGCTTCGGAAATGGGCAAACAAGAAAAGTGCAATGTGCTACATGTGGGCAAAAGGAACATTACAAATACTTGATGGGAGACACTGTCATACAGGAAGCAACCTGTGAAACGGATTTTCAGGTACATGTTGACACATTTTCATTGACTAAACCATGTACAGAAGAAATTGAAAAGGTAATTAAAATGTTAGAATATAAAAACTGTTGAATGTAAGTCAAGGGATGGTATGCTCAAACTATGTAATGTAGTAGTAAGACTAAATCTGGTGTACTGTATGCAGTTCTGGTCATATCAGTAGAGCAGCACTTGAAGCTGTGTGGACGAGAGTAAGGAAGTGCATCCCAAGACATAAGGGCATGTCCTACTCTGACAGACTCAAAAAAGTAAACCCGTTTAGTCTCAAGCAGAGGAGACCGAGTGGGGACCTAATCCAGGTATTTAAACTCCTCAAAGGCATTGATAAAGTAGATCCAGCAACATTATTTTAGCTTAAGGGTGAATAACATACTCAAGGACATTGGTGGAAATTAAGGGGTAGTGAATTTAACATTGAAGCCAGGAAGCACTTCTTTGCACAAAGAGCTCTGGGACTATGGAACAAACCACCGAGACTTGCAGTCTTGACAAACTTTAAGAAGAATTTGGATGAAATATTAGTTAAACAAACAGGCTTGATGGACTGAATGGTCTCCTCTCTTTTGCCAAAATACTGTTATGTTCTTATGAAATAAAAGCACATAATAAGCAAGAATAGTAGCATCAGATATTTGAAATATTAAAATGTGCTTCAATTTAACTATTTAAAGTTTAATATTCTTGATTGTAATACAAAAAAAAATTTTAAAAAATCACACCATATTTGTAATCACTGATCTCAAAATAAGGGCCGCACGGTGGCGCAGTGGTAGCGCTGCTGCCTCGCAGTAAGGAGACCTGGGTTTGCTTCCCGGGTCCTCCCTGTGTGGAGTTTGCATGCTCTCCCAGTGTCTGCGTGGTTTTCCTCCCACAGTCCAAAGACATGCAGGTTAGGTGCATTTGTGATCCTAAATTGTCCCTAGCGTGGGTGTGTGTCCTGCGGTGGGCTGGCGCCCTGCCCGGGATTTGTTCCTGTCTTGCGCCCTGTGTTGGCTGGGATTGGCTCCAGCAGACCCTCATGACCCTGTGTTAGGATATAGTGGATCGGATAATGGATGGTTGGATGATCTTGAAATAGTCTAAAAGAATACATACCCCACATGCTTATTTTTGTTTAAGTGTTAGACCCACATTACTGGCCAGAAAAGACAGAAAAGCAAATTAGATTTGGAGAAACAGAGATTATAAAACTGGCCCAGAAGTTTAGTCTAAATGAAAGAGAGGTGATTTATGGTTTTGGTTAATATCTTCAATGAAGTAAAATGCCAGATAGACTGTTTCCTCTAACACACACCATAAACACCATTGCTATATCATCAAGTGAATGTGAAAGAGGATTTTCTCAGATGGGATTGTGAACCCATTAAAACCATCTTTGTTAATACAGACAATCTCTGCACTGATGTTCCTGAAAATTGTAGGACCTCAAGTTAGTAAGTTCAACCCAAATAGATATGTAGATCTATGACTGCTGCTAGGACTTCACTTAGCAGTAGATACTAAGAGCATCAAGAACATGTGTTCAACGTATGGAAGTTCCTGTAAAATGCAGATCATAGAAAAGTTCATGTGAATAACTCAACCTTTTTTCTTAGAAAAAAATCACTGGCAATCCCCATTTTTTCAAAGGTTTGTGAAATGGAGTAACTCTGGGTGAACACCTGGGTTTAGTTGATTTGGCATACTTAACTCCAAGACCTTCTGATCATTTTACATTTATTGGTTTACTCTTTTCATATGGGTGTAATTCCTGCACAAAATACAATACAAATTTGGCTTAAAATGAATGTTTTGGGTCGAAAGGGGCAAAATAAAATCTGAAGTGATTTCAAAGCCTTCATAAGTAATTCTTATGAACATAATAATGAGAGAAGAGTGAGTTCTCTTGATGCACAACCATCTGTAAACTGGCTTTTTCATTACAGCTAACTTCCCCAGCAGCACTGAACATAATCCCAAAAACTACCCTGGATGGGATGCCACTCCATTGCCAGCGTCATTCTGGTATATATTTTGTAGTGGCGGTATATGATTTTTGTAATTTTTGTGGTCCATTCATTTGTTTCTGTTAGTTGCTGTCCTTTTACATCATTTTCAATTGTACCTTGTCTAAAAGTATCCTCAAATTGAAATACAAAGGTGATGACAAATGATTGACAGCTCCTGACCCTTTGAGGTGGGACTTCCAGTTTCCATTAAAATATTTCCAGGTCATTTCTATATAGAGAGGCCTTTAGAGCTCACAACTTCTTCATTCTCTGCCATCTTGAAATTGATTGCAAACACAGTTTTTTGATGACCACTAGCAGCGCTAAGGATATTCCAGCAGCTTACTTATTATTGTGCTGTGGAAAGGCATTTTCGCTGACTTTTTTTCTGGAAATACCAAGGTAGGATAATTTTCTAGTGTAATTAAATATGTTTTATTTGGCCATTTTTATTTAATAATTCAATGTATATTATGAATAATTTCTGTTACTTATGTTCATATTCACCTATCATAACAATATCTTCACCTTTCACATAGGTATTGTTAATTACTGTCTTTAAAATGTCAATTGGGGGCAAGAAATTGGGAAATTTGCTCCTAAATGAGTATGTTGTTGACTTGGTCCAATCAAAGTTTTTCCCAGTCCTTGCACATGATATTGTAGCAGACAGTGAGGTATTTTGACTTAGCCATTGCTTAGTTAACTTAAACCAGGGAAATATAGTGCCTTCAGTAAATATAGAATGCATGCTTTTGTAAAGATAGTAGAAATCCAAGTACTTGGTAAAAGACCTATGCAGATGTTTAGGCCACAGGGACCAGACATGGAATTGAAGCCAGGCTCCTGGAGCAGAGAGGCAGCTGTACTAATTGCTGTGTCACAGCAATGTTTGAAATAGCAGAAAGGAGTTATAAAGAAGTTATAAACATATATAATAATAGATTAATAAAAGTAATAATAAATACATTTATTTGCTTTTATTAAATTTAAATTGAATCATTTGTTCATTTTCCAAACGTTATTCCAAAAGGAGTTAGTAGGGGTCCAGATGCATTCTCAGCAGCATTTAGCAGAAAGCAGAAACCATTTCAATGTTAGTCCATTGTAGTGAATAATCATTCGCATATCAATACTCACTTTAAGGATAATAATAAATCTAACAAAAATTTTTTTGGGATGTGAGAAAAAACTGAATAACTATAAAAACACATAGGTACAAGGAAAATGATGGAGGAGGACAGAGCCATGTGTCACCATACAGTTTAAATGTGCAGTACTGTATATTTAATCAAGAAATTATAGTAAATTGATTGGCACCTAGAACCTTGAACAGAATTAAAGACTGTGAGCATGTATTGTTGGACATTTTAGGTGGCTATTAATTTATATATTTACTCATTTTTATAGCTATTATTTTAATTGTTTATTTAACCAGCTTTCAGCTACCGTTGACACACCACTTAACCAACATCTGAGTAAATGTGTGGATTTTGTAATCTGACTCCATTTACAAGGAATGTTTAAAGATTACTTTTACTGTAAGTTATGAACTGATTATAAGTTACTGTTATATTTGATTTAGCATTGACTCGCTATTATTTGCAAAGCTTTCGGTTTTATGTCCTTAGACTATGGCTGATAGTTGCCTTTTATATGTAACCTCAGAGGTTTACCAAAGTTTAACTTGTGCGTGCTTTATAATGAAAACTCTGGGACTAAGTAGTTTTCTTAGCATGTATTACATGAATAATAGTTCACATGCAGCCTCAGAGGCTAATCACTATTAATTTGTGTGTGTTTCTGAGAAAAACCTCAGAGGCTTCTAAGTTTAACTTAATGTGTCTTACATTTAATTCATAGCCTAATTATAAACAAAATCTTACCAATTATGAAATTTCAGACTGTGACCCTCAGAGACTGAGTTTTCATCATGTGCCTACAGAGTAAAAGGGTTATACTTTTTCAGCAGTAACACTCTCATTAGCAGAAACAAAGAGCAGACATGGTTTGCAGTATTAAACAATTTAGCAAACTAAAAATTATATACAGTGAACAGAAATGGTATACTGTCATAAATGTAGTATACGGTTGGTAATGGCTAAGAAAACAAAGGCATGCAGGTTAGATGAATTGGCAATCCTAAATTGGCGTGTGTGCGTGTACGTGCGTGTGTGCATGCGTACCCTGTTCAGGGTTTGTCCCCTGCCTTGCACCCTGTGCTATCTTAGGATCCAATAGACCCCCTCCACCCTGTTCAGGATTGATTGTGTTAGAAAATAACTAACTGACTGAAAGTCATGCATTCTTTGAGATTGCCCTAGAATCATCCTAACTGCCCTTGTACTCCAGCCTTCTTATATTCTATTTTGTGCAGCCTGTTACTGGATGTGTTCTCGAGCACCAACTGAAAACAGACTGTGATACCAATACATAAAACATTTGCAGATCAGTTTTGGTATCAGATGGACTTGGGCTTGAGTTTTCTGACTCCTTTAAATGTGCAGTTGACATACTAGCAAGGACTTAGAAGGGTGGCGTGTTGAGGGTGCTGCAGCACTCCTTTTGGTTGAGAGAGTTAGGGAAATCTTTAAAAACATTATTCTGGTATCTACATATTTTCACAACATCAGGTATTTTGTCTGTTATGGTATAACTAAGAAAATAAATGAAACCACAAATAAAAAATAAATTAAAATAAAAACACAACAGGTTCCAGTGACCGTGAAGCATATGATGGTGATGGGCTAACAGTAAACAATGACGCCACTTTGGAATGTGTGGCGAAATATTATACATGCATTTCCTGGCCAGTAGCTAAAAGTTTGGGAAACGCTGGCCTAGATCATAGTTGTGTTTTTTTAATAATTCAAGTTGTAAGGTAAGCCCTTGTCTTTGTTTTCTAAATAACTAGTAGCCTAATAAGTATCAATTTATGGGATATTATCATGTACACATCTTCCTATTACTTTGTGTGTGTACTAGCTTGTTGGTAGATGAAGTTAGTTATGCACCCAATCCCATGTATGGGTTGTGCCAGCATTGGGCAGCACAAACTGTAAGCAAAATCCAGGTTGCTCATAAAGTTTGATGACATGACAAGCCAAAGGCTTACTTTGCACTCAGTGTATATAATTTTTAAAGGCTGAGTTGTACTGGTCCAAAAAATAACATTTGAAATTTCTTAAGGGCAACAGATCACGAGTGCAAAACTATTCAGCTTACATGTCAAGTATTAGGTTTCACAGTTATGAGAAGCACCTTTTGACAATAAATCTGTTATTTAACACACCAATATAGAGATTCATTAAAGTTTACATACCTGAGCAGAATGTCATTGTTGGCAAATTATTTATGGCTTGGAAAGTTAATTTGGCAATGAAGTGATGCAAACATTGTGCAATTACTATGTTGGCACTATGTCTACTCTACTAAACAACACATGGAGTTCACTGAAGGCTTGACAAGAGTCTAGCAAACTGGCAAAAAATAAGCCTGTTGTGTTTTTATTTTAATTTATTTTTATTTGTGGTTTCATTTATCTTCTTAGTTATACCAGAAGAGCCAAAATACCTGATGTTGTGAAAATATTTAAATACCAGAATAATGTTTTTAAAGATTTCCCTAACTTTCTCATTCTCTCTCTATTTCTTGAAATAAATGATTGAAGGGTCAGACTCTCTCTACTTTTAATAATTTAATAATTGACTGATGGCTATCAAGTATTATTATATAATATATAAAAGCCACAAGTGTTGCATCAGTGCCACAATGTTTTTCGAAATGTACTATACAGGTCATAAAATGACTTATTCCAAATATCTTTGTTTTGTTGTCAGTGCAGCTTTGACATCATAGACATAAGGTGCATACTAATTCAGCATGAGCAGGAACACTCAATAAAACTGAATAAAAAAAATTCAAGTGACAATGAGATACGAAGCAGGCAGATTCACCAGCGTTTGTGTGTCAACTTTTATTCTCTCCAGATCAGAGGATTTACAGTCCCATTGTCTCAAAACTTTACTCACATCAACAGTTATTCCCAGTTTCAGAAAAAAAGTAACCACATCAGATCTGGGGCAGGGAATGGGTGACTGAGAGAATAAAAGTGAAAAATAAAACGCTAACTTTTACAAGTACTATAAATTTACAGCGACTGTTACAGACACAAATCAAATGTTTGTTTTTATTGTATAATATTAACAATAAGAGTAGCTTACTACTCAAAAAGGTAAATTTGCCAGGGAGCTGGTTTCAAACTCATGGCCTCTGGATTCTAAGTCAGCAGTTCTAACCGCTGCACCATGGAAGCTGTCATATTGTACTTGCACCTTTTCTGAAAGAGTTTATTTAATATTTGGCCATCAGTCTTCACACATTATACATTTCATGTCTACATTTTGTCATTTATTACTAAAACATGAAAAATGTTTTTTTTTTTTATAACGATGTGTTTACGTAGATTGTTGTAGACACAAAACACACATCAAATTATTTCCCCTTACAATTCTGGGTAGCTTACTCCCAGATAATCAATCAATCAAGGCAGGAACTGGGAGAACTTCTTGCCCGTTCTGAGGCAGTGGGGGGATGGTATAGCAGGCTGCTTGCTGCTTTGGCTTATCGACACATTTACAAGACAAAAGACGCTGATGGAGAGGTGCGAAGGGATTTAAGGTGAGTCAGATTTACAAGTTTTTTTCATAGGCTCTGGTAATTCTAGTGTTAAAAACAATAAATGCAGCTGGCTAAGACTAAAATAAGCAATTAAGGGTTCAAACTCTTAACAATCAAGATAACTAAAATAAATTAGAAAACATGTCTCTTGAGCAATAAGTGCTTCCTCAGCAATAAATGACTTCTCATGAAACAATTGGGTTATAACAGAAACCTGCAGCATCTGCAGCCCTCCAGGACTGATGTTGCTCACCCCTGATTTAAATTGTCTTAGTCTTAAATAGCAAATCAATTAAATGAAGTTAACTACCAGAAGAAACTGGTCACTAATTAAGAAAATGGTTAAATTAAAAACCTGAAACCACTGTAACCTTCCAGGCTTGTAGCTGGACACCCCTGCTATGGTATATACCTGTAAACTACAAATCACAAATGCTAAAAACTTGTAATTCACATATTTAATACACATGAACTAATCTTTAGCTGCTTACAAAATCACACTAGTGTATATTACTGTCAGTTTCAGACACAAAAATTTTGATCACACCTTACATGTATGTAAATATAAGTATTCATAAGTCAAGCATATGATTTATATTTTTTGATGGATTATCATGGATTTTCCTAAACATATCACTCACTAGATTACTAAATAAATGATTGCTTCTTTTGCTTATTATTTTATGTTTTCATTTCCTTTAATTTTATGGCTTTGATTTTTCATGAATTTAAACTGATTTGTTAAATGAATGATACAGTACATAAATTGGGTCTCCTTTAAGTCTCTCAGTCTTCATGTATTGTCTACCCTGTGATTATCTTATATGTACACTACACTACAACACAACAAAGCCTCTGACTTGAAGCCCAGCTGTCAAATTAATACTTGATTAAGTAATCTGACCTTTTTGGACAGCACAACTCATACGCAAGTATTAAAAGGTCAATTTTCTAAACATGGTTTCCGTGTCATAGAACAGGTTTGTTTGCTTTTCCCTTACATTACTTTGAGCTAAGACTTTAAATTCTTGCCAAGAAGCTTGTAGGAGTTATGTTTAAAAGTTCTCCTGAGACTTTAAATCATATCATCAGCCACATTACCATCTTTCCTCAATTCACATTTATAGGGAAGTTAAAAGATATGACAGAAAAAAAATCATAAGACATGTCGCAGACTTGAAATTAACTACTTAAACTCTCTGGGTGTTGTCCATTAATTTGGAATGAATAATCAAATATCAACACTCAAGAGATTAAACTTTTTTTGAGTGACATACTGGAAAGTTAAATAACTTGTGAATTAGTGGTATGGGCTGGACCTTCAATTTAGTTTTGATTCTTAAAGGCAAATCTCTCACTGTTTTTATACAACTTTGATGAACAATATTCTCTGGTTCTCTAAGAATGTAGTTTCCTCATTTGCTAAGAGGAAAAAAAGACAGCTGAAGTCAGGTCAGGTTGGGGAGCATGTTACACTTACTACATGATGAAATAGCTTGGGATCCTGTTTGGCAACCCCCTAGACAGACACATGGTCCAGTCCCACTGCCTAAAAATGACCATCAATCTGCCACAGCTAGGTGTTACGTGGATGGCCTCCTTGGCCTGGTCCAGCCGCTCGGGTCCTAAACAATGAGGATCCTGTGACCTGCTCACCCTCAGGGAATCATGCCACATGGCTGTAGTGCCATAACTGACACTCCCTCACAATGCAGGTAACTCATTCAGGACTCTGTGAGCAACCACTCATTCGATGCAAAGTCAAACCAGTGGCACCCAAGGATTTTCCATAAATACATAGTACCAAAAGAGTCCAGTCTTTGTCTCAGCTCACTGGATAGAGCCCATGTCTTACAACCATATAGCAAATCAGGAAGCATCAGGGGCCTTATGTATAAACGGTGTGTACGTCTGTTTCCATACTCGCATTATAATGTATAAAACCTAAACTTGCCATAAAGCCAGGCACAGTCTCAAGGCAGCATTCCCCCACTTGCGCATGCACGTTTGTGTTCAGTTTTGCCAATTGGAGGGACTTATCGTCAAAACAGTGTTACTGTTTCTGTGTGGACTCGCTTTTTTCAGATTTGCATCAGTGACGCGGGATTTATCAAATACGAGATTGAAACTTACTGCATACCTTTTACAAATTTAATTCACTAGATTGTAGTCATTCTGTAACAATATAATGATGCACGGAATGAACAAACTATTCCAAATACCTTAGTTGCTTTAGTGTTGTTACTCTCAGTGCACCACAAGGATTAATTTAACTCATTGTATGTGTGGGTGGAATCATAGCTGCACAGCAGCTATTTGGAAAGCTCTACGGTGGATTGTATTGAGAGTGCAGAGGATTATCAGGATGCAGCTTTCGAGCCCTGAAGGACATTTATACCACACACTGCCTAAAGAAAGCCACCAGCATCTGCATGGATGCCACTCAGCTATGTTGTAGTCTATTTGAACTTCTCCTTGCCTTATCCATTTGAACTTGTTCTTGCCTCATGCTTGATGCTTGCTGGGACTGGCATGACCCTGTATGGATGGAATTCTTAAACATGTGAGAACAAGACTTTTCCATGTTCCATAAAAGTTTTAAAGAAGTGGCATTCTAAGGTTACAGCTGGCTTTACATTTATTACAGAGCTTGTTGTGTGGCAATAGTTTACATGGAGAAAGAAAATGGAAGGACAGGAATTGAGGATTGGTTTGTTTGACAGAGACTGTACTGCTGCGTTAAATTATTCATTTCAGAGTCACTCTTGTCCCAGCAACCATCTTGGGGGAGGCAGGAACAATCCCTGCATGGGGCCCCAGCTCATCACTACCTCTGCACCACCTACTCCCACATGTTTAATACATGATCAGTGCCTCCAGTTTGGAGAAGTTCACCCCAGATACCAAATATCCCTGCAGCCTTCCCTACCCTCACCACCTGTGCAATCTCAGTGAGATTGTGTGGTTCACAGCTAATTGGAAGATCAGCTTCAAGAGCTGTGGACCCAAAGACGTTCAATGTCCTAGCCGGAGGATCAGCTTTAAACAGCTGCTCAGTAGCCAACCTAGTGGGTCACAACTACAGTGTCATCCATAAAGTCTGTTCCATCACCCGCCCTGACTGTGACTCTCCAAGGAACAGATTTGGATGTGTGTAATGTTTCAATTACTCTGCAAGCAGAATGTGGGTTACTAGAACATAGATGGTGTGTTACTTACTTACAAATTCCTCTGACAAACGCCTCCTTTTCTGCACTCCGAGCCCTCACAACCACCCTCAGTTCCCAATACAGAAGTTCAAAATACAGACCGGAGTTGCCACTAAGCTGTGCGCTGTGACTCATCTCAATAATTTCCAGAGTGCCCTGCAAGATGAAATGCCTCCTCCTGAGAATACCAGCAACATCAATTCAACCATCAGCAACCTTCAGGGTCTTTTGCATACGTCCAATCAGGGCAATACCCTCTGGGCAGCTGGGAAATGGAGTCCATTAAGTTGTAGCACTGTGAAACTATTTTATTAACATAACATATGTGATGGTAGTCAGTAGCACAGCACAAGAACCAGCTCTGTGTCACCCTTTTGAAGTGCATCTTATATTGTTTTTGTTGCAAGGGAGTCCAGTGATCATAATGCATTATAAAATGTTTTCTGATTAAAGTCCAATAATTTTTAAAGATATTTTTCTCTCATTCTATAGATGACAAGGGTTTTAAGCATAGTATAATAAATTCAAAGAGTCTTTTGAATAGATAGCACTTTACTTCTCTGTCCCTGATGCAGATGTACATTGTGCAAAAAGCATTTGCTGATCAAAGCCATAAACAGAACTTTTATTTCTCATTTTGGGCAGTCAATTATCGAGAATCCTCAAGATTGTAAAAATGAAAAATAAAGTCTTAGGACCGTTTCCTTTATGTTTCAAATACTTAAGCAGCAGAGACCATAAGAACTCCATTCATCCATTTATTTTCTGTTTTTGCCATTACCATGTCACTGGAACCCTCTTCAACAGAAAGTAACATGGAATAGAAAATAGATAACGAAAAAATTCATTTACAGTAACTTACTATTTTTGGTATGTGTTTGAGTAAGTTGTGAGCAAGTTATATATTTAATACACATGAGTTAATCTTTAGTCACTTACAAAACCAATATCCATTTCAGCTCTAGGCTCAAATATATTTTTAGAATCTTCAGACATTGCAGAATATATATATTATACTCATATAAAGATTTGGGGTTTTTAGCCCCGTGTACTGTAACAAAACAAAAATCCGTCTTTTGTTCAAAAACATATCAGACATTGATAGAAGGGAGGACCGACAGTTTATTCTGCCGGACTGGAAATTAAACTGTGGGATGCTGGGAGAATCGTGGTGGAGTATGGGAGTATGACGTCATCCATGGGGAAGCAGAGGGAAGAAGGGAACCCGGAAGTGTGCGTCTCTTAAAGTCTTCCGGGCAATCTTTACGGCGGCAGCGTCTTGACCTTTCTGAGAAGCAAAGAGAGAGAAGTTAGTACGCTGCCATTGCCCCTCTGCGGGACTTGTCACGATGCAAAAAAGATCATTAAGCTGCTCCCCAAGCGCTCGTGCGTGACAATTGTTAAACAGAATCGGCATTCAAATTAATGTTTTTATTAGAAGAGTGTTATATATGGAAGTATTTTTTTACCTCCTTCCTTTAATAATTAACTTGCCATCTTTTAAAGGGGCAGAGTGATGACATGAAAGTTTGCATACCATGTACCTAGGAAACAGGGATAATTGCTACAAAAAATAATGGCAGGGCAATTACAACTAGCCCACAAAACAGTATGATTTGTGGTATAACAACAAAGAAAATGCAATGATTTCAACAATATTATGTGAAATTAAACAAAATATTAAAAAATAGTATGTGATATGAGCTACAATTGGCCCTAACATATTACTAATACTGTAACTGATTTTAGCTAAAATAAAAAAAATATGTCCGCTTGTTATTCAGAAACTAATGTTGTTGAGCATTTTTCCCCAATAAATTACCATTATATTTATTCTTATGTTACTTTGCATTTTTCATTTTTTAGCCAAACATTTGCTTATACTTCTCAATGAAGCGATTATTTCTGATAAAAAAGTTGTATTTTAGACTGTTCCAGGTTAGGATGGCACATTTTTTTTAAAAAACCAAACCTATATAATCTCTACTCTTTATAGCATTCCAACTTTGTTTCTCTCAATATACATTTTCTATTTCTATTGCTGCTAATCCTGACCTAGCTTTTTCACTAATAGGTTTAGATTCCTACTTCCATCTATGGAAGGTTAAAGCAACCTAGTACACACTTTAGGTTATTTTAGCTTGGTGGTTTCATTTGACCTCCTAATTCACCTTTATGGCATGCGTTCCAGACAACGTAATGTCACAAACATGATTTATAGCATGTCTTTATATGTTCCTATTTAATATCTGAACTCTTCTTGTATGTCTGGGTTAGCAAGTCCATTTCCTGCACAAACTGAACCAAGTCATCTAGGATACACTTCAGAGAATACAGGGCATGTGTATTTAGCTTTCATTGAGGTATTACTTCAGGTAAACTCATATTTTTTTTCACAGTGATTCCATATAGTTTATCTCTACCCATTTTTGACATTTCTGAGAACAGTTATTTCTAAAATTTGTGTAGCTACCATAGAACAAAAACTACTGTATAGATTAAATAAAAAAAAATGGGGCTAGAACTGGTTAAAAAGCATTTTTGCAAGCCTTGATCCACACAATAGTTCATAATTTGTTCTCCATTGCAAAGTCAGTAAAATATGCATGCCTTCAAATGGGTAACTAAGTTTTCTGTAGTGCGTTGCAAGCTTCCCTTTTCACAAAAACTAGCACTTTTTTCATTTTGTTCTCCTTTAGCTTTATTTTATTATCAAATAAATTTTTGAACAGTTCTTTTGGACAGACAATGATCTGAAGCTCCCTTACTGTGTTGAAGATCTTCATTCTCTTTTAACATGTTTGCAATAGAAAAAAAACATAAACACAAATGACCACCCAAAATATTCATAATTTGTTTACAATTGTCACTGAATTGAGTAAAGTCATAAAGCAATGATGCAGTCCAAATAAAATTTCAATGAACTGAAGTGACTCATCCAAGATTCAAAAAGAAGTCATCTGTTATTAAAGTCAGACATTTAGATTAGTTGGCCTTTATTTGCCTTGGGCATAAGGAGACATCAATCAGTCAGTCAATCACTATCATAAGGAATTTTACAAACGGAAACAAGACTACAATACAGAAGAAGATTCCATTCTACCAGCTAAGCCAGTGTTTTATGTATGTTGCTCAGTTACATGATTGGTTTGATAAGCTACAGTCCTTGGCGTGTGAGCATATTGAGAATTTCCAGTGGGCATAGGCATGGCTGAATACATTCAGAACCCCTTTTTCACAAACTTCAGCTAGTGGCAATGCAATGGTTCTCATCCCCACCTGTCATTCAAAAATACTTAAACAAAAAAGGAAAAGAAGAAATTGGTAGGTTACATAGCCCTCCAATCTAATAGACATCCAAAGGATCAGACATCCTAATTTATTCTGCTATATATCTGTTCCAAAATATAATGGATATAATGGATAACAAATCAGGTCTTACCTGTTTATTTAACTTGATATTCCTGCCTATCCAGAGTTGTAGTTTGTGACCAATCATATTACCTCCTGGAAGAGATGTGTGAAGAAGCTGAACTGGAGATAAAGAAGATGTTATGCGTTAATGGGGAGACCAGACGTCTGTCATCTAGTCCTTTTACTTTTCTACCAAAGCCTGATGGTTCCCGGTAATTCATTGATGGCTCCAAAAAAATCTAACAAAGTGCCTTGATTTGATGCTTAATCTAAGCTCATGTCAAGAAACTTGGTAATTCACACCTCCAATCTACAATCAATCTGACTAAGTGATATTAGCACATTTCTTTTGACAGACTCACAGAGAAAAACATGTTTAAGATCCCAATGGGTAATGACTGTACTGTGTCCTTCCTGTTGGGTTTCATAAACATTTCACCATCTGGTGGATAGGTTGCCTAAGCTTGGGTGATATCTTCTTTCTTTCACCTAGAAAAACAGTTACACAATCTAATGGCTATTTGAGAATCACTAAAGGAGGCAGGCTTTCACATCAGTCCAGAAAACTGAAACTAAGTACCTTAGGTATGTGGTAGGCTAAAGGGGAGTTGAGCGGCAAATGTAATAATAATAATAATTCTTTGCATTTATATAGCGCTTTTCTCACTACTCAAAGCACTCAGCAATTTCAGGTTAAGGGTCTTGCTCAAGGGCCCAACAGAGCAGAGTCCCTTTTGGCCTTTACGGGATTCGAACCAGCAACCTTCTGATTACCAGTGCAGATTTCTACTTTAAAAAAAGAGAATAGGCCAAAACATTAAAGGCAAATGTAAGCTTAAGACTAACAAGGTATTATCAGAGGTTTGTACCCTGCTTTTCCAAAAGAGTTTTTTTTCTGATGGATCTGACATGAAAGAATGCAGCTAACGCTGGGTCCAAGAAGTCAAGACTGCATTTAATTACTTCAAATCAGATCTAACTACCCTGCCTGTTTTGGTGACCCCAATAATTCTCCATTTTTTTCTTCTCCAGACACATCCATTACAGGACTGGGTCAAGTGTTAATTCAGACTATCAATGTAGAAGAACATCCTGTTATGTACTTGAACAAGCTGGAATGAGAAGTAAGATATGCAGCTGTTGAGATAGAAGCCAAGACTATCAAGGGTGCTAACTAACACTAGAACAGACACGCTTTTTATGTAACCACCAAGGCTATGTCATATGTTGCCTGAATCCTTCTATTCTGACTTATATATCTACTGTTCAAAAGCCGCTGTTAGTCTAAAAGCAGGTTGAGTGAATAAAAAAATTTCTGGGCACACAGCTTACACAACTGCCAACATCAGCAGTCTGTACTGTTTTTTTCGGGTCTTTTGAAGTTCAGAGCAATTCCTGCACTCAAAACAGTGGCACTTCATTCACTTATTGTTTTATTGTGTACAAAACCTGCCATCTGGCACTGCCTCTGCCCTTTATTGGTGGTCTCTGCCTTGACATTCTCACATATTACCTTTCACAGAGAAATGGCGCTTTACGTGTCATTTTATTTACATATGGTATTGAGGAGGCTTGTCTTTATGGAAAGTAGTTTATTTGTCATAGACATTGCTGTGAAAATATAGACAACAGTGATATTTCTCTTCTTGATTATGAAACTCTCAACAAGAGATCTTTCTCCAAACAGAGAATATCCTTTAATGTGTGTTTGTTATGTAAATCAGCATCTATGTAAATTTGATGTCGGGAGTATCATGTTTCAATGATTCCTAGTTAGAGAAAGGACATCTAAATTTCTTTGGATATAACTGTTCCTCAAGAATTATGTTCTGCCTAGCTTATAATACATGCTGCAGTTCTGCACATTGAGTGCCAAGTGCCTGATATGGTGCCAAACCATGTCAGTGTGCTATGACGCTCTCTTTAGTAAAAATAAATCAAATTATTTGAATAGACATTTGTCATTAAACCATTGTACGTACTGTATGTAATTCAGTATGTGCTGGAGTATTTCATTATAGCTGTAATACAATCATGATTTTTTTTTTCTAAACATCAGCTCATTCATGACTAAGCTGGTCTTTCCAGCTCCATACACAATCTTGGATATGTGTTAGCATTTAGCACAAGCAAAAAAAGCAGTTTGCTTATGTGCATATGTTGCAGAGTTTGCCATATCTGTGAAAATGCTTGCTGTCCACAACAATTCATCTCAAGTGTTCTTCATTCTCCATGTCAAATTGATGCTGGTTGTATACAAGTTACATGAAAGTGTTGTGATGTAATTTAAAGTGAGTTTATAGGTTTTCTGTTACCTTGCTGAAATAACAGGAGCACTGACAGTTTTTCAGATTTGTAAATTCAAGAACTGTAAATAACTAAACATGAATGATTAAACTACAGTATGTTAAAGACGCAACTTGAACTCAACATGAAAAAAATCCAAAATATTATCATATTCATAACCCGCAACCACAACATAACATAACAGTTTACATGTATATATTATTGTTTCCTATCTTTCAAAATTTTGTGAAAAGGAGTAACTTTGACAATTTATATCCCATTAGGGGATGAACTTCTGGAGTCGGTTGATATGGCAAGCACAACTTTGAGTCTCTTGATCATTTTTGTTGAAGATATCCATTGGTTTACTCTTTATCATAACAGTGTAATTTCCTGCACAATTCATAAAATAGTAAAAAAAATTCAAAAAAAATTAGCTTTTTGAGTCGACAGGGTTACAAATAGAGGTAACCCCAAAAAGCTTAATGTCTTGCATAACTAGACAAGACAAGTTAAACAGTACATCATTTGTGGGTTTTCTTGTACCAGTGAGTCTGAAGTAATTTCAAAGTGTTCATTAGTAATTCTTATGAACACAAAAATGCCCTTCAATATTTATTAAAGAAACACTTTACACCACAATCAGTGAACTTCTGAGGGGCCATTCATTAGCCGGGAATATATAGAGTGTATATTGTATATAGAGTGGTCCCTCTGTTGTTGAGATAATGGTGGCCCCACCTTTTCGGGGTTCCACCCACAGAAAACAAGGATCATAGGCAAACAACATAAATACACAGTACACACCACTATTAACAAAATAGCAAATGTTATTAATTCCCACTGGTTTCAACTTTTCAGGAAAATGAGGAATATCCAATTATTAGGGAAAAGTGTACTCCTGCTAAAGATAATGGTGCTGCATTCTATTATTTATCATTGTTTGTTGAATTTTTAATGTCTAGTTCATTATTGATATGTGTATCGTGACTTTCACGTTGATCATTTTCTTGAACCCCTGGGAGTGACTTCAGCATCATTAAGAGGTTTGTTACTGTATATTTAAATGTTTCTTGAAAAGCTTAAATTGTGTATCTGCGTTGTGCCACTATTTTCTATGTATGTTTGCCTTTGCTAGTTCTATTTTACTAGATATTTTGCACATCCACTAAGATGTAAGAACAACAGGATAAAATAATTATTTCAGAGCATAATTTTCAAATTTCTGAATGCAAAAGTAATGATTTTACTAATGTGAAAAAGCATACTACATATTCTAACATTCAATTGCTACTCCATTTGACTAAATAATTCCATGGCCTTTGGTATAAAATTTCAAGCTGATGTTTATTGTTACACATAGTTTATAATTAAACAATTTCAAAAAAATGGGAATGTTTTTATTTGTGCCCCCTTTGTAAAAATACAGCAACAAGATACTATTGATCATGTTAACTTGGGAGTATTTAAAAGAATAATAATAATAAAAAGGAAGTTGAGTTCTGTCATATGCCTTCAAGGTTTCTTTCAGTTTATAATTTAAAATATGTTGCTAATAATCATAAATGCACTGTTTTTGCATGTTTCCTTTTTAATATTATTTAACCTATATAGTTGTTCATATATATCTGGTCCACACATAGCAGTTGCCCTTGAGACTGGTTGGTTTTTGTCTATTTTATGGTCTTCTCACTTTTTCTATACTATGGTAGGCCCATAAAGACACATCAGTAGCAAGTTCATTTATTTATTTTCACTTTGATTTTGCAGGGGTTCACATGCTAAGCTTGACAGACTAGGCCATCTTTTTCTGAGAAACTTGTCCCTGCTCCCTAAAGAGTTTCTGGTCACTCACAGTGCAAAGGTACAATCCTTGAAAAGTTTAATGAGGCCAAAAGATCAACAATATCAGAAACACAACCCTTAGAGTCCCAAATTGGATACTCCTGATGTCTCATATGTGTTTTGATATCCTATCCATGTAAGTCACCCTTGGTGAAGGCAAATGTCTACATTGAACAGACACAACTTAATGTGGAGTATGCAAATGCAACTCTTGCACTACAAAGCCAAGAATTGAATGGCATTTGCCATTAGCCATTTTTTTTACCTCCACCAAGCATATGTAGACCCTTTAAATATCTATGCAAATTTTGAGTTGGTATATTCCCTAGGCAGAAAATAAATTGTATCACTGAACCTCAGATCCAGGAGGAACAAAAGGAGAGTTTCTGTTCCAGTACACCAACACACAGCTTCCCATGTAATCTGAAAAGTGTGACCCCTTGGTAAATGGAACAGATCTTCTTGCCAACCTTTTAAAATTTGGGACCACCACCCCAATCTGTCAGTTTCAATCCACTCTCTCCTTTTTCATAAAACGTTTAAGAGACGTGTAACCAAAAAGACTCCTAAAGTATCCAGTTGTTTCATCATTTCCAGTCTATTTTTATAAGCCCCTGCTGCCCTACCCTATTCAATACAGTTGGAAGTGACTCCTCTAAAGAAGGTGTATCCACTAGATTTAGTGGCTTTTTCCTCTACTCAACGATGTTCTCATTTGAGGTGAGTGTTTCCCTATTCTTCCTAAGAACAGCCTGGGTGACTTCCTGTCCACTCTTCCAAAGTCATTAAAATTCCTTGCTGGGACTGCTTTGAAGTCATCTTATAAGTCATTCTTCTTGGCCTCGATAAACCTCACCCACACACAAGCCTCACCTTCAGCCAGTGAGCAAACTATAACTGTGTTAGCCAGCAGAGTCAAGGGAAATGCCCTTTTGTTCAATAAGCTGATTTATCCTTTTCACTGCCCGTGCCCATCTTGAAGCAAGCTAATTTCACTTGAGAATGGTTACATGTTTAATGCTACTCCAGTTAATGCTTATGTGTATGCATCACATATTAAAGATACCCAGTATGGGGCACTTTAGTTAAACATGTGTTTTTACCAAATACAAAGAGAAACTGATTGTACTTTATATGCCCTAAGGCAAAATTTAAAAGAATATTTAATAGGTCAGGCTTTTGATTTTAGTGTGTTTTGAAGCTTCATTTTCTAGTTCAACTCTGTTGTCCTCAATCGTTACATTTTTCTGTGACAGCTCTCTTAAAAGTCATCATCTCTGTCCTGGAATTCAGTATTTCACCTTCTTTTGATGTTTAAGAGTAATAAATATGGTATTTTCAACATTACACTTCCTATTTGTTGTGTCTCAGAGAAACCTGAAACAGAGGGTTATCACTGTGTTATTCTGCTCCAAAAGGTGACGTAACACTAAAGTTTTTCACCCAACCTCACCCTTATTTAAATATTTTGGTACTGTTGGCAGAATCTCTGAATACACAACAGTGATTTGATGTGAGAATAACAACCCCAATATTGTTTTGAACTTCAATGTTTCAGGTGTTCCAGTGGTGTATGAGAGGCTCATGAATGACAAAATAGAGAAAGGGATTGTTGTGTTGTGTTCCATGATAAAACTCTTGGTGTGGTCAGCAGCATTTTCTCTGTGACCAATTGAAGTATACTGGCAGTGCTGCACAGAAGGTGTGGGGAAAGAGCAAGCTTGTACGCTTAGCTGGTGTCCATAGCAAACACTCTGCTTGCAGTGTTTAGAGGCAGTGTGCCCAGTCCTAAGAGTTTTCTTATTGCTCACATGGAACTGCTTCTGTAGCTATGCAATCCAGATGTCATGGTTTCAACAGTTACCACAGTATAAAAGGTACAACCTGGGATGGTTACTGGTGTGAATGCACAATAAAACAGGCACCTTTAAGTTTTAGCATGAAATTCTTATTTGAACTTCAGACCAACATGTGACATATTGCCAGCAATATGATAAATAATGTGTTAAAATGCAAAACTTCATTTTTTTAAATAGAAAACACAATTAGCTTACCTGATGCATTCCCTAGTTAATGGTAATAGAAAGTAACAGGCAGTAAAAACATTGGTCTCAACAGTCTAACACTAAGCATGTGAGCTGCATATCCCTTATAGGTTTATAGAGTCATTGTCATGTATACAGAGCACAGTGAAATTCTTACTTGCATGTTTTATTCAACATGCAACACAGTGCCCCCTCTGATGCCTTAATTAGTGAATATAACAGCTTTACAGGGAGATCTCAGTTGACTGCTAACATACCCCCAGTAGGCAAAATGGCAACAGCAGTTAGCTTTAGACTATGTTGGCTATGTAATGCTTGATTGTACCATCAGAAGAGTACAAGGTAAAAAATTGCAATAATGCAGTTGCCCTAATTCCATCATACACATTGCTCTCTATGATGGAACTAACACAACAAACTGAGTATGGATTCTTCAGCATGAATGTGGTTATAGAGTATTGGACAAAACTATTTCAAAAAGATCATCCAGGGTTAATAGTCTTTAAGTCATTTTTTTACCAACAGGAGATAAGGTTTGGGGAAAATATTTGCATCATGCACTTTTTCAAAGGGTTTGGGTAGCTTCAAAACTATCTGGTCATTACATTTCCTAATACAGAATTAGGGGAATGAGGGTTAATATTCCACAGTCATTAAACTTGAACATTAGTCACACTGATGGAAGATCAGGATGCAACAGAATGAGTTTGGAAAGTTGTAAGACCTGTGCAATTGTTAAGAAAAGCTAAGGTGTTAGTTAGTGCCAGTCTCTAGGCAACCTCAATATTCTGGATACTGCTCTTGATGATTTTGTGTTATGTAAAGCCTTTATTGCAATGAGCCATACATTGTCATTCTCACTTGTGTGTGAAAGAAATCCTGAGAATGCTGAAGAAGTCTGAATTTTAAATACACTGTTGATGAGGCAAATTGTATACCAATATCAAGAATGTAGCCTAAACAAGGGTGCCAATTATATTTATCATAACACAATGTGCATTTCTGTAGACATTTCAGGAGTTGTCACTTGAGATTAAAAGATTCTTTGTTAATAAATACAGAGAATAGAAACAGCTTGAAGAAGAACAAGGACATATTAAACAAACTTAATTTACAGATGCAATGTAAAGACAAGAATATGGTCAATATGATCAGCGCTGTTAACATTTTCAATTGGAAAATTAGAATTTCAGGCTCCAGAGCTGCAATGTCGTGGTCTAACAAACTTTCCAAAAACAGCAGTTGAGACGGAAAAAGTAAAGAATCTGTGAGTCAGCATTTTCCTACATAAAGATCACTAAAACCAAATATTGCTCCACTCCATGTGATTAACTCCTAGAAATCTGCCTGATAATGTAAAACTGACTGACTCTATTTAGTGCAAAATATCAGAATAAGATAGGGACCCCGGTAAACTTATCAGCAGGTATCATAATTAATATTTATAATTCGAAACTATAATTAGAATGATTGATTACAGCACAAAATTGATTTATTCAGTAATTACATCTATTCTACTTTATATGACTTTATAACCATTCTGAAATGATGTACAGTCTACTACAATGTCAGGACCCTAGCAAAACATTGTTTAAATGAAAGATTACTTATCATTAGATCTTTCTTACTTCTGAAAAACAAAAGTGTAAATGCCCCGGTCCAGAAGCACAAGCCAGGAAAGTCATTTATTGCAGTATTATTAAATATATGAGGCATTGTTAATAAACACTGGGTAACAACCAATCCAGACAAGACTGTAAAATTGCTAAATACTAAGAACTGTAAGATAAATCACTTTATTAATTTATTATCTTAGGAAATACTTAATGCTATTACAGGCTTTCTTGGTATTGCAGCTAAATAAAGCAAGCTTTTACTATGACTCAGGACCAGATTCTTTGTTTCTGTCTGTGGTTCTTTTGTGATGTCCCAGATACTGTAACTTTTGGTTTTCACTATTACTCTCTCTCATTAATGCATAGTCCTCTCACTAACTGAGTTATCTCTCAGTAAGTGAGAAATGTAGTGGAGTCTAGCTGCTGATCACCAGAGCTCCCAAGAAATGGCAATTTCTGCTGTAAGATGTAAAATGATTTAGTCTCCAGCAATCCAACATTGGATACTGAATAGATTATAAGAAACAAAATCTAACTAGACCATATATTAATATTTGCTATATGGCACTCTTAAAGCAGAAATAACAAAATGAAACAATACTGGCTATTCAGCTAGGTGATGTATATTAATTCTGTTAATTATAAAAGTAAATATTCTTTATTGTTCACCATTATTGAAAATGATTGTTTACAATCACAATAGTAAAGTCTGCAGGGTAACATTTTTCACACTCATTAGTAAAACCTTTTTTCACACATTAACAATCTGTCAAATGTTTAGAACTCTTGCGTCTTTCCAGTTTTTGTTCAAATTTAATCAGTTGAGATGCAATGAATGACCTAAAATGGCGATATGGTAAGCAGTAAACTGCCAGAGGTTTAAATTTAAAGTTTAGGTTAGCAAAAACTGAAAAAAGGAAATATCAGAATATTATAAATGGGTCTTTTTCAGGCAACAACTAATAGATTACAACCGACAGATGTTCTTCTGCAGCAATTAAAGCAATTAAGCCTTCCAAGTTGAAGTAAACAATTTGCACGGGTGTCTCAACTTCTATTGATTACTTAAAAACCCTTTGACAGTCTTAAAGCAGATTTGAAATAGACTTTGTTACCACATACTCTGAAGTACTATATGGACAATATTAGTGATATTGGCAAGAAAATGGCAATTAACAAATGAAATGAGAGAGAGTGGTAGTGTACAAATTGGAAAACTTCTAATTAAATATTTCTTAGAATTAACCTGTTATAAGATGTTTGTATGTAATACATCTAAGCTGACAGAGATCCTGAAAAGGTGCAAATGGTCTACAACCAGTAACATTAATGTTTTTTTGTGTGTTTAAAACAAAATAGTCTGGTCACCACCAGTGCTCATGTGTTTATTTTTTTCCTCATACAATACAGTTTTGCAAAATATATGTGAATTACAAAGCTGCCCTCAAGATTCTATGTATGGGAAAATGGGGGATACACAAACATTTACCATTACATTTGTAAGATGTTGTAAAAAGCTCCATTTCCACCAAGAGCTTGGCATTATCTGCTACACTAATGCCTAAATGGGTAAACAGCCCTCACCCTTTTATGTTTGAAGTGGGATATTACCAAAGCCAGATCCAGAAGTGACTGAGATTACTGGTTTTCATCTACAACCATGAAGGAGAGCAGTCCACCGACTCCAATGTCTGGTAAATTTCCAGACACTTTTCAAATAGCTAACTTTGAAATATTCATGATTGTTTTTGAAGAACACAGAAAAAGTCAGTCTTCTACATGTCACTTTCTGAATCAATTATTGGTTTACTCACATCCACAATAACACATCTTGTGTGAGCATGTTATGATTTTGGGTTTGCCTGAAGCTACTGAGTTAGAAACATTAGCAGTGTAGTCTACAGTATAAGAAAAAAATAGTTCAGCAGTGTTGCACCTTTTTTTTCCTTATTTGTACTGCATATCCCTGATACTATTTTAAAGACTGTTAGTGCCATTCCCTTCAAATATACCAGGCAATTTAAGTGATTGTTTTGCTATTAAAAACTCTAAAATTATCTAGCTCAATTTTGAAATATTCTTTCTGTATTTACGATATATCAACAATAGTGTGGAGAACATCTCTGTCACTTGCAGTGGGCTGGTGCCCTGCCCAGGGATTTGTTCCTGCCTTGTGCCCTGTGTTGGCTGGGATTTGCTCCAGGAGACCCCCATGACCCTGTGTTAGGATATAGCGGGTTGGAGAATGACTGACTTACTGACATCTCTGTCACTGAAGTTTTTCTACATCCGTTTATATTTTTAAAGCAAACTTGATTCCTGGTGGACAATGCTGGCTATCTGAAAAGAAGAGAGAGGAATTTCAATAGAAATATATGTTTAAGGTGTTGTAAGCTTATCTCTCTATTATATAAAACAATCCTGGGACAAGATGAGACTTTTTAGCCTGGGAGGAAATGTAACTTTTTCAGAGAGATACTTTCAAGTCCTGCAAGACGAGACTTTGTGCCAAGAGATTTAACCACGCCCGGGGATGGAAATAAAAGACAAAGAGTAGATGACAAAGTAGAACATTGTAAAGAGTTCAAAAATGTTGGCACGATACACATACAGAGTAGGTTAGAGATAATGAAAGTACTAAAATTTGAAAGTCTCATAAAATGATAGTAAAGATTGAATTAGTGCAAACAAATGGAAATTATTACTCGGTGAAATAACGGAACAGCAAAATGAGAACGAAAATATCTTGTTTAGATTTAAACTTTAATTTGGAGACTTGTAGATGGTCTAATTCCTGTTGCCATCAGGGAAAAGTAGTGTATCTTCCCAATGATGAGGCGTTTCCACGCAAATTAAAGATTTGTTGTTTGGTGAAAGAGAAATCCACATACGCAAGTGTCAGAGATGCAAAGTGGCTGGTGCGTATCACAGGTCGGAGGGTTGGCGAGTGAAGCGAGCAGGGGGCAATGCCCCCTAATGTTAAAAGATGTTAAAATGAGATGCAGTATGCTTTGTAGTTTGAGATTTTTCTTCTCCCTATTGCTGATTTTAGCACTTACTACAAAAACGGTGGCATACTAAATATATTCTGTCACATAATTATGCTAATTGTTTCGAAATATAACACCACAATAAAAATAATCCTTTCAAAGTTACAACATGCATGCGGTACAAAAAATGACACACTTTATGACTTCATCCAAGTTGTTTAAAGCAAGTCTAAGTGCTCCATTGCTACTATTTGTTAATAATGTAAAATTCTTGTTTTGTATACATTAATGGGGATATTTATTTAACATCAAACATGCTAGAAATATTTTGGAGCTCAAATTATTTTTTATTTATCTCTACACATTTGTATTTAATGTAAATGTAATTCTGTTCAGAAGCTGTTGTAATCTATCATTTTACACATTTTTTTCAAGCATTAAATGCAAATACAGTTTTTACATTTTTTTCTGGTTACTACAGTACCATCATTTCTGCTTTATGCTACTTATTACTGTACAGCTGGTTTGATTTTCAGTGTTTCAAATTAAATCACTCTTTATGACAGAATATTGCCTCCACTGAAGTGTGATTGTGTATAAGTTACTGGAGTCCTAATGATTGAACATTTGACTGAAAGAATTCTGAGTGTTTAACTTCACTAATGTTTTTGCCAAGTCTGAAGATGTATGGACTTTCTTGTTTAAGAGAAGTAGGTCTGTTTGTTAATATAGGTGCCCTTCAGTTAAAGCTTGTTGTTCATTGCTCATCTCTACAAACCTGTAATACTGCAAAAATCTATTTTTGTAGTATGCTAATAAGAAAACACCATACTCTAAATTTAGTTTTATTGGAGAATTACAAAAACTGTTTGGTATACTCAACAGTTATTAAGCTGTAGCCTACTGTAACAACAACATTTATTTATATGGCACATTTTCATACAAACAATGTAGCTCAAAGTGTGTGTGCTTTATACGATGTCAAAGAGAAAGTTACAAGAAAAGGAAAAACAAATAACATTAGGTAAGAATATTAATGAATAAGTAACGAAAAAAATAAATCTATAGGATCGTATAAAAGCTAGATATATAATTAGTGAGGGGTAGCATCTTTATGTACACTGTCATAATGTGGAAAAGTCTCTAAAGAGGAGTCCAGTGATTAGTTCAAATGGCTGGGAGGACATTATATTAAAAAACCCCAGTAAAGCTGGAGCAAAAAACAAAATCTGCAGGGGTTCCAAGACAAAATGACTGCCCAGCCCGCTCTGGACGTTCTACCTAACATAAATGTTCTCAAGTCATTCCTCATTGTTCCAAGGCTTCGCCTGAGAGAATATAATGAAGTTGGTCTCCAGCATCATAGGTGGCTGCACAGTGCCTTGATCAAGTGGTGCAAAATTGGAAAAGACAGCAGAGACAAGTATAGATTAGTAAAGATTGGAAATCCCTAATGAGTATAATAATTCTATGCCTATATAGTCTATTAAGGATACAACTAAAATGTAGCTATTTAACCGAATTAAAAAAAGTCTAGTTTTAGCAGTTTCTTAAAATTTTCAACTGTATTAGCCTGGCATATCTCTGTTAGTAAAGTATTCCAGATTTTAGGTACATAACAGCAAAAGGCTGCCTCACCACTTCTTTTAAGCATGAATTTTGCTATTATAAGCAGACGGCACAGACATTCCAAAATGTAGGAAGGGGCAAGATTATTTAAGGCTTTATACATCTTTAATAGTATTTTATTGTCAGTTCTAAATGATAGGAGTAAACAATGCAATGTTGCTAAAACTGGTGAGATGATCTCAGATTTTCTTTTCCTGGTTAAGATTCTGGCTGCAACATTCTGCACTAATTGCAACCTATTGATGTCTTTCTTAGTAGTCCTGCTAGGAGTGCATCACAGTAATCCAGCCAACTAAAAACAAAAGCATTGATTATTTTTTCAGCTTATTGTAATGTTATAGGAGGTCTAACTTCTGCAGTATTCCTTAAGTGAAAAAGTGCTGTCCTAGTAATCTGGTTAATGTAAGATTTCCAGTTTAGAGTCACTACAGAGTCAATGATTACACCTAAATTCTTTACTTCTACGTTAACTTTTAAACCTAGGGGATCAAGTTTATTTCTAATACCCTCGCTATTTCCATTTTTGCCAATCAGTAAGATTTCTGTTTTTTTATTATTTATTTTAAGTTGTTACTCATCCATTCAGAAATACTACTAAGACATTGAATCAGAGAGCCAAGAGCATCAGGGTTATCAGCACTATCAATAAAGATTTGTCATCTACATAGCTGTGGTAGTTCACCTTGTGTTTTGAGATAATTTGGCCTAATGGAAGCATGTAGATTGAAAAAAGCAGCATACTCAGAATACATCCTTATAGTAAAACATATACCAGGAGTGGCCAACTCTGATCCTGGAGAGCCACAGTGACTAGAGGTTTTCAATCTATTTTCTTAATTGGTGACTAGGTTTTGCTACTAATTAACTTCATTTAATTTATTTGCTATTTAAAACTCAGACCCTTTAAATCGGGGTTGAGCAATGTTGGTCCTGGAGAGCTGCAGTGGCATCGGGATTTTGTTGACATTTACTTTGTCATCTTTTTTAGGATTTAAATCATTTGGATAATACATGCATCATTAGAAACAAAATCTATAATTTAAGAATGAAATGACATGATAGAGTTAATTTCATAGCTTTTTAATGTTTTAAATAAGATCTGTTATTAGTAAGATTGGCTTATAATTAAGTAACTGGGTTGGAACAAAAACCTGCAGCCACTGCAGCTCTCCAGGATCGGAGTTGGCCAACCCTGCCATATAAAATATCATGGACTGCCGAAGTACAGTCACCACAACTATCAAATCATTTTCTACCTGTTAAATAGACTGAAACCAATTTAGCTGGAGGGGCCCACCCATTGTCTAAGGTGATTTATATGAATACTGTGATCAATGGTGTCAACTACTGCACTCAAATCTAAGACAACAATAACAGATATAAGGCCTTTGTCCACATTAACCTACAAATCATTTACTACATTAACCAGTACAGTTTCTGTACTACCCATCCGGCATCTCAGAAGGGGGAGGCAGTGCAGTGTCAACACTGTATATGGTGGGGATGGTGCACTGCTGACCTCGACTCGGGACGTTGTGGGTCGGTGGGGGGAGTACTTCGAAGACCTCCTCAATCCTACTAACATGCCTTCCAATGAGGAAGCAGAACCTGGGGACTCGGAGGTGGGCTCCCCCATCTCTGCAACTGAGGTCACCAAGGTGGTCAAAAAACTCCTTGGTGGTAGTGCCCCGGGGGTGTATGAAATACGGCCGGAGTTCCTCAAGGCTCTGGATGTTGTAGGACTGTCATGGTTGACATGCCTCTGCCTCGCATGGACATCGGGGACAGTGCCTCTGGATTGGCAGACCGGGGTGGTGGTCCCTCTCTTTAAGAAGGGGGACCGGAGGGTGTGTTCCAACTACCGAGGGATCACACTCCTCAGCCTCCCTGGAAAAGTCTATTAGGGGATCCTGGAGAGGAGGGTCCATCAGATAGTCGAATCTCAGATTTAGGAGGAACAGTGTGGTTTTTGTCCTGGTTGTGGAATAGTGGACCAGTTCTACACCCTTAGCAGGGTCCTAGAGGGTGCATGGGAGTTTGCCCAACCAGTTTCCTTTACTTGGAAAGGGCGTTCGACCGGATCCCCTAATAAAGGCTGTTCAGTCCCTGTACAACCGGTGTCAGAGCTTGGTCCACATTGCCGGCAGTAAGCCGAACCCGTTTCCAGTGAGACTTGGACCTCCGCCAGGGCTGCCCTTTGTTACCGATTCTGTTTATAACTTTTATGGACAGAATTTCTAGGCACAGCCAGGGCGTTGAGGGGGTCCGATTTGGTGGACTCAGGATTGGATCGCTGCTTTTTGCAGATGATGTTGTCCTGTTTGCTTCATCAGGCTGCGATTTTCAGCTCTTTGTGGATTGGTTCGCAGCTGAGTGTGAAGTGGCTGGGATTGGAATCAGCACCTCCAAATCCGAGACCATGGTCCTCAGCCAGAAAAGGGTGGAGTGCCTTCTCAGGGTTGGGAGCGAGATCCTGCCCCAAGTGGAGGAGTTCAAGCATTTTGGGAGCTGAGCAGTAAGGCAAAGCTCTCATTTTACCAGTCGATCTATGTTCCTATCCTCACCTATGGTCATGAGCTATGGGTAGTGACCAAAAGAACGAGACTGTGAATACAAGCGGCTGAAATGAGTTTCCTCCGCAGGGTGTCTGGGCTTTCCCTCAAAGATAGGGTGAGAAGCTCAGTTATCCGGGAGGGGCTCAGAATAGAGCCACTACTCCTCTGCATCGAGAGGAGTCACATGAGGTGGCTTGGGAAACTGATCAGGATGCCTCCTGGACGCCTCCCAGGTGAGGTGTTCCGGGCACATCTAACCAGGAGGAGGACCCGGAAAAGACCTAGGACATGCTGGAGGGATTATGTCTCCCGGCTGGCCTGAGAACGCCTCGGGATTACCCCAGAAGTGTTAGAATAAGTGATCGGGGAGAGGAAAGTCTGGGCATCTCTGCTCAAGCTGATGCCCCCGCGACCCGATATCAGGTAAGCGGAAGAGGATGGATGGATGGATGGATGGAGTTTCTGTACTATGATTAGCTCTAAAAGCTCACTAAAACATATTAAGAATAGAATGTTTATTCAGGTAGTCATTTAACTACTTACAGCTGCTTTTTCTATAATTTTACTTAAGAAAGGCAGGTTAGAAATTGGTCTAAATTTGTCAAAAACAGAGAAGTCAAGATTATTTTTCTTAAGTAGGTGTTTAACAACTGCAGTCTTAAGACAGTCAGGGAAGACCCCCATATTTATTGATGAGTTCACTATGTCAAGTATGCTATCAATTAACATATCAGAGACTTGTTGGTAGAGTCAAGAATGCAGGTGGAGGGTTTCAACTGAAAAATTGTTCTATGTAGTTCCGATAGATCTAGTTCAATAAAACACTTTAACTCAGGGCAGCATGGCGGCACAGTGGTAGCACTGCTACCTCGAAGTTAGGAGACCTGGGTGTGCTTCCCGGGTCCTTCCTGCATGGAGTTTGCATGTTCTCCCCGTGTCTGCATGGGTTTCCTCCGGGTGCTCTGGTTTCCTCGCACAGTCCAAAGACATGCAGGTTAGGTGCATTGGCGATCCTAAATTGTCCCTAGTGTGTGCTTGGTGTGTATATGTGTGCCCTGCAGTGGGCTGGCGCCCTGCCCGGGATTTGTTCCTGCCTTGCGCCCTGTGTTGGCTGGGATTGGCTACAGCAGACCCCCGTGACCCTGTGTTAGAATATAGCAGGTTGGATAAGGACTGACTGACTGACTGGCAGTTTAACTCACTCAAAAGGGCATGCCGTGATTCAACAGGATTAACTTTGGGGTGATGTACTAGATTATTTCTAATATTTATTTTGTATTTAAAAAATATTGCAAAAGCCTCAAGTTGTGCTAGTAGTTTTTACTACTTCCATTGAATTCCATTGAATAAACTGGGTTTAGAAGACTTTCAATAGTAGAGAACAAAACTTTTGGATTTTCAGCTTTAACATTTATAATTTTAGAAAATTAGTACTGCATCTCAAGGCAGACTGCTTTGTTTTATTTAGCTATTTTCTCCTTCTATATTTCATAGGGGGCTATTTAGTTTTACTTCATTTATGTTTTAAGATCATACACTCTTTGGGTCTTCCAAAGTTTGATAGTGCCTGATGATTTCTTAACAGGTTTTTCAGTGGCCACTATGGTCGGCTTCAGCCCTTACCTTAGCAATCAATTTTTCTACCTTACTGGTTACTGATTGTTTACAATATTAGCAAACTTTGAAGCTGCAGATTAATCAAAATAATGCTTTTCATTACTGTTAGTTACCAGTATTTCTATTTTGAATATGCAAAAATGGTCAGTTGTAAAAATATTCAAAACATGCCTCATATACACTTTTAATCCTTTTGAAATGACTAAATCCAGCATGTGTCCTCCCTTATGTTTAGGCTGTTGACATGCTGACCAAGATTAAAACAGATCAGTAAAGTTAATGAATTCTCTTACTTTTGTTTCACACTGGTTATCCACATGAAAACTGAAATCATCTACAATTAGGATCCTATCGTTGTTAGTTATTATTATAGAGTCTAAGTCTGAGAATCTATACTAATAAAAGGCAAAGCCCTCACTGACTCACTCACTCACTCACTGACTCATCACTAATTCTCCAACTTCCCGTGTGGGTGGAAGGCTGAAATTTGGCAGGTTCATTCCTTACAGCTTCCTTACAAAAGTTGGGCAGGTTTCATTTCGAAATTCTACGCGTAATGGTCATAACTGGAAGCTGTTTTTCTCCATTTACTGTAATAGAGATGAGCTTGAACGCAGTGGGGGCGGAGTTTCGTGTGACATCATCACGCCTCCCACGTAATCACGCAGTACATAGAAAACCAGGAAGACCTCCAAAAAGCGGTGAAGAAAACATGCATTATATAATTGAGAAGGCAGCGAAACAATAAGAAGCGAGCGAGTGACATATACAACCATATTCATGAGTTCTGCTACTTCGGAAACAAAGCACGATGTAAACCTAAACTTTAAATTAAGTTCATAGACAGACTGCCACTGGCGTTTGTAATTTAGTGCCTGCCCATATAAGGCCGTCCGTCAGCGGCAATCCAATAGCAAACTGCCACTAAATATTCACGGGTGAAGGACTGTGCTTATGAAGAGGAAGATGAGATGGTCAGGGTGGTATTTGGCACAAACTCAGTGAAACTGCGAGAGAAAGTTTTAAGTGCCAGGACTTCGGTAATATTAAATACAGCCATGGACATCACACGAGATGGCACCAGCACAGCTGGGAACCTTCGATGCATGTACACCGAGCGGCTCACGTGAACTGACGCAGTGCACAGACAAAAAGCAACAGTTCCAAAGAGCGCTGAACAAAAAACGAATTACACAATTGAAAAGGCAGCAAAAAATATGAAGCGTCTGATACATACAAGCATATTCATAAATGCAGCTACTGCGGAAACAAAGCACACGGTGGAAAAAGTCAATGTCCCGCTAAAGGAAGACAGTGTAAAAAAAAAAACCCGTGCATGCAGTGTGTCAGGTCTCAGATAAAGAAGAAGACGAGCTGTTTATTGATGCAGTAAGAAACGAATCGATGAATGAAACCTGTCATCTTTACAACGATTGACAAACACGGAATGTAACTTGAACACAACACATCCTACAAATACGAACCTGATATATTGACAGTCATGTTACGTTATTTTTAAAATGTTCCCTTTTCTTTTTCATAGCTTTTTTAACACACTACTTCTCCGCTGCGATACGCGGGTATATATATATGTATATATATATACCCCGATCTACATACTCGAATAATGGATACTTTATTCGCCATCAATGATTGTTTTGGTAAAGCCATACTCAGTGTATTCATTAGATGAACGGTAAAAAAGTAAGAGCGAGGGGAGGATGACTTATTGAGGCATGCAGGCAAAACCACAATAGCACGCGGGCTCGATGTACGAAAAAATATATCTTTTCAAGTTCTATTTAGTCCATATGTGTCAAACTAAAGGGCCGCGGGCCACATCCGGCCCGGCGTGTAATTATATCCGGCCCGCGAGATCATTTTATATACTGTATTACTGTTATTAATGGCCCGGGTATATGAAGCGCTGGTAACACAATAAACTACAGATCCCATAATGCAGCGCTTCAGCTGCCTTGCCGAACACTTACCGCGTTAATCAAGTCTAGCTTATGATGCTGCAAGTTATTGTGAAGCTAGCCCACACGATGCCGAAGAGAAAAGGTGATTCTGAACATAGAGACTTTAAAAACCGATGGGAGGCTGAGTATATGTTTACTGACATTGCCGGTAAACCCGTGTGTCTCATTTGTGGAGCTAATGTGGCTGTAATTACAGAATTTAATCTAAGACGGCACTATGACACAAAACATCAGGATAACCTGAAAGACCTGAATGCAATGCAGAAGATACAGAAAGCAGAAGAATTAAATAAGAATCTGACACTTCAGCTGACGTTTTTACCCGTGCACAATCACAAAGTGATTTCAAGTGAAGCTGCTTTTATGGGAGACACAAATGCACCAGTGCAACTTGCCCCACTTTCCCTGTTGCCAAGTAATGTTGAACCAAGTCGGCACAACGATGTTCCCAAATACGCAATTTGCTGATAAACTGAGCGCACTGAGTTTGCACGGCGCTTTGGTGACTTTGAAGAACAAAAAAAGTCCGTCTACATGCGGCTCGAACCTTGTGCATGTTTGGTAGCACATATCTGTGTGAGAAGCTCTTCTCAGTGATGAAGAATAACAAAACAGCACACAGGATTCGCCTCACTGATGAGCACCTGCAGTCCATCCTGAGAATCTCCACAACACAGAACCTCACACCAAACATAAACGAACTTGTTGCCAAAAAAAGATGCCAGGCGTCCAGCTCTGATAAAATGACATAAGAGCAAAGACAACTGAATGATTTGATTTGTTATTGCTGAAAAGAACACATTTGTGTGTTGTGCTGAACTTGTATGCTGGTGTCTGTTGTGTTGGGAGTTCAGGGAGCTGTGTGCCCCCGGGACTCCACAGTGTATATACGTGTGTGTGTGTGTACTGATTTATTTGCGCGAATCCAAAAGAGCAGCTGCAGGCTGAGAGGAGGGGGACGGGCCCCTCCTCACTCATGTGCCTGCCTCCATTCGAGTCGGTCTACCTCTCGCCACGTGTTGGAGTGTAACTTGCCTCTGCTTAGCTAACAATACCTGTTTATTCAACAGATATTATCATCTACAGATTGTTAAGGAGTAACGTTCGACGTTGAGAGTGAGATAAGAGCTATGTGAATTTTAGAGGGTAGCTGCTTATTGCCAGAGATATCACAGCCATGTGCTTTTCGCCTGTTTGAATGCATATTCTAATGAGCTATCAGAATGTTGTAAACGCACAAAATCTGATTGTGCGTTATTGCTCGGTTTGTGTTCGGAGGGATTTGCAATCTGGGAAGATGTAGAGGGACCAGCCCATTCTGGAAAATTGTCGGGGGTGTCCTCCGTCTCACTGGAGAGATCGGGTTCAATATCTAAGTTGGGTTTTAGATTTTCCCCGGCCACTACCAATTCTTCATCTTGATTTTCTTTTTCTCCCCCCCCCCACCAAGTTCAATATTGTGATCGATTGCTGGACCCTGACATTTATTAATTAGTTTAGGAAAAAGGGCATTTCTCTGTCCTATGAGTAGTGGCCATGGGCACGAGTCTGAGACTGCAGTCCAAACTTTAAAATGTCGACCCCTGTAAGTTAAAGGAAGCAGTAATGTCTCATAATCTTTAACATCACCATGTACACATCGTATTTTTACAGTCTCACAGTTTCTAAGGAATCTTACATCAAGACAGTCTCGTCTCACAATACAAAGGTCACTCCCCGAATCTAACAATGCTGAGATTTCTCTGTCCCCCAATTTAACTGGGATAAACAATCCATCTTTTTCTTTCGAAGAATATGTAATATTTGAGCAACGAACCTCGGCCAGTCCAACCTCCATTGACTGAGCTGGAGATAAGCGACATTCTCTTGCCAAATGGCCAAGTTGATCACACCTGAAACATCTACGGTCGGCGCCGCTACTGAAATATCCTCTTCGGCGTCCCCGGTTTCCTCGGCCAGCTTGTGCAGCTTCCCCAGAAATTGGCATCTCTGTTAAGACTGGGTTCCCCGGAGGCCTACCTGACCCCATTCGATTTTCCGGTCCTCCAGCTTGTCGATGTTGTTGTCGTCGATCAAAGTGACGAGGATGTCCTGGACGCTCGTTCACTGTATGCGAAGTAGTGCCAAATCCGCCGCTTTTCCTCCAAGTTGATTGTGAACCTTCCAGTCGTCTTGACATAACCGTTAACGACTCAATATCATGACGCAGAAATTCATCTCGAATGACCGATGGTATACCGTTTAGCAGTACATTCATCGCCGTTTTTTCTACGACACGTTCCATTCCGTCACCTTCAAACCAGCAGTGTATTTTATGTATCAAATCTTGAATTTGCGCACGGATTGGGCCATCCATATTAAGTTTCCAGTCGTGTAGCTCGAAGCCTTTAGCCAAAAAAGTCTTAGTTTTACGTAAAACAACTTGTTCCTTTAGGAAGTCATAATCACCGAGCTTATCTCTCGATACATTATGTAAAGAATAAAGGGCATCTCCGGATAAAAAGGGTGTGATTATAACTGCCCATTGTCGTCTGTCCCATCCTAGCATGGTTGCGACTTGCTCAAAGGCTATTAGGAACATCTCTGGGTCATTGTTAGGGCCCATTTTCATTAGTACATTCTTTGCATTTTCAGGTAGAGGTGGTGAAGGGATATATGGTCGACGGTTAATAATTGGAACATTTGGATCAGGAATATATCGTCGTCGACGATCATCCATATCAGGAATTGGAGGCATGTCATCTTCTGCATCATAAGGAAGTGGAATATCCTGAGCCATTCGAAATAAATGTTCAGCAGTAGCATCCATCTGTAAGTTCCTTCTTCTTCGTATGAATACGCGTCAGGAGCAGTAGTAGTAGTCTGAGAGAGAAAGTAAAACAAATCAATACCCCAAAAAGACAGGCGCTGCACGAGGCTTTTAAAGTCGGCGGAGTGCCGTGCGAGGCTTATATTACGCGTTATAGTGCACGGATAAGGAGTAATGTGAGGGTAGTCAGTGTTTCAGGGGGGTTATGGTTTTCCTAGGGCGACGATCAGCTCTCCAGCTCACAATATATAGATATATATATATATAGATATATATATATATATATATATATATATATATATAGATATATATAAAATCCAGTATAGGATTTATATGTATCTGAACCAGTGTGTATATGTCCGAATTGGCATCTGAATGGATTTATACATCTCCGAGTCAATGTATATTCTGTATATCTAAACCTGTGATTTTCAACCTTTTTCATCTCATTTCACACATCATGTAATTAGTAAAATTATGTGGCATACCAAAAAGTACATTATAAGTTTTTGCCAATCTAAGAAAAAAATAGGCATAATTTTTGATCGACTTACAAAAAAAATAACAGTAATTACCTACCCTTTTTGCTCCAAAGTGGCTTTTTAAAAATATTACCATAAAAGCTGAAGCAACCCCAAAACATCTTTTTATGTGTTACGTGCGATCTGGTGTTTTTCAATGCACATGTTTTGCAAATCCAGCTAGAGCACCGATCGGGTAGTGACATCACGTATGCATGTATACACCATACATTATTTACACATGCCCAAAGAAGACCAGGTAGCACCATGAATTGTGAGGAAGAATACATTTACAGTACACATGTGTGAAAGTTCTGTGAATGTGTGACACAAACCAGGCAGGCAGGCAGTGCAGATTGGGTAGTGTCATACCCGTTCAACATGGCTGCTATATTTTTGTGGTGTCATACTGGCCATGCAAAGCATCATTTGCACTGGGCAAAAAGTTTATCTAAGCCACCAGCACAGCAAAGTTTCAGGGAAAATATGACAAACAAGGCCACCAGAGAATTCTGGAAATGCACTGTGAAAAATGCTTTAGCAAATTTCAGTGATCACCAGTAATTACGATTACCTTTTAGGTAACTCTCTTTTTAGCACCTCTTGTTGTTTTTTTGTTTTTAGTATATATATCAATTATCAACAGATAATTCTTATTGCACTTTGGCCTTAAGTTGAAGTTTTCCACAGTTTCTCCCTCTTCTAAGGCATTTTAGAGTATTTAATTTTAATGTTTTTGAACTTGAATCCAGTTTTTACATTTTTGAACCTGATCAGGCTGAAATCTACCATAGTAGTTGGGAGTTAGATGGACTAGGTGAGCCTCTTCTCAGCTGTCTCGTGTGGGTCCTGGCATGCTTTTGTGTATGTTTTGTTGGTGTTAAACCGTTATGTGACTCTGAAGTATAACAAAAGATAGACGGTTTTGTGTGTAATTTTTAATTAGGTAAGCCATATCACCAATTGGGTTGGTGCAGATTTTCAGGTGTGCATATAGAGTAAAAGTTTGTGGTATTCCTTATATAATTATATATAATACTCTTTATTTTACTTTTTTAATCATATATTTGTGTGCCTCTTTTGCATTTAATTACATGTGCAAGTAAACTCGAAGAATATTTTTTTCAAAATTTTATATATTTTCGTACAAGGTGTATATGTGCCCTGCGGTGGGTTGGCGCCCTGCCTGGGATTGCTTCCTGCCTTGCGCCCTGTGTTGGCTGGGATTGGCTCCAGCAGACCCCCGTGACCCTGTGGTTAGGATTCAGCGGGTTGGAAAATGGATGGATGGATGGATGGATGTATATGTGCTAGTATCCAGCTGAATAAGTCCGTTTTGCTAAGTCAATTGCAATGGTAAATTCAGAACAGCCTCATCCTGCATGTGCCTTCTGTCAAATAAAACTAAAACAGCTAAACCCTCAAAGGATTTCCAGGGATGGGTGAAAAAGAGATTATTGGCAAATTCAACTCTGACCTTACTCTTTAAAGGTCAAATAGATGCAGTCAGGCAAAGATGTACGTTAAAAGAGCTCCTTTCATGTCAAAGTGCCATTTGTCTGTTTTAATACCTTGTTGGTTGGAGTTCTTCTCTGTGCTTTGTTACAGAAATTTTAAATTCTTGTTAGAGGTCTTAAATTATTCAACATTTGTTAAAGAGCTGTAATCTGTATTGCTAAGTATGAAAATGTGCTTTCCTTTCTATGTATTTATAGTATACAGTAAAAAATACATATGTTAACAGACATATGTAAGAACTGTCTCTAACTTTACAGATTTGTGTCATGTTTGAGATGTATAGCAGGAGAACAGGTATGATTACATAAAAAGGGGCCGATCAGGGCAGTCATGGTTATTTGGTTACTGCTTATGTGTCTGTCATTTTTGTCTGTTAACCTTGCCTTTTGCAACAATGTGAGAATTACTTACACATGAGATAAGCTCCTGTCCATTGGGTTTGGCTTCATTTATTTTCAATGATCAAGGACACTTACATATGGAATTACTACATACAAACTCTCCAACTGCAAACTCAGACTCCCTGCCAGGTAATTCACATTTGAAGTAGAGAAGGGGGGTGTGGTTCATGAGCCACGCTTTTCAAGCACCTGTGTCCCGTCTAGTTTTATCTAACGCCAGATCACTGAGGAACAAAATACACTAACTTGATTTTCTTCTCTCAAAGAGTAAGGATTATTTTCTCTCTTTGGCATATTGCTTGGTGGAGACATGGCTTAATGCAACAGTTCCCAAGTCCACATTAGGACTGCCAGGGTTTATGCTTTACAGAGCAGATAAAGATGCCAATTGTTACAACAAGTCCAAAGGCACTGGTGCCTGCTTCTATATTGAGAAAAATTGGTGTAGGATGTTTCCATATTATCGAAGCACTGCTCCAGCAATCTTGAACTATTAACTGTTAACTGTAAGCCATTATATTCACCTTGAATTTTCTTCAATAATTCTCATTGGAGTTTACATCCTGCTTGAGGTGAATGAAGCACAGCAGCAATTGGCAGATTACACCACTAGTCTGAAGAATAGTCATATGAAGTCGCTAATTATAGCGGTGAGTAATGCAAACCTAACCATCAAGCTTCCCAGATATAAACAGCTTATTAAATGCCCCACTAGGGATGGGAAGACTTTGGATCACTGCTACTGCACTATAAAGGACACATACCAGACTCTATATCATGTGCCTCTGGTTAATTCTAACCATGTTATGGTACAGTTGCTACCCACTTATAAACAAAGGCTAAAATTAGCTAAACAGGTAGGAAAATCTATAAGTTCTTAGACTGATGAGTCAGTTGAATCATTTCAAGTGTGAGGGTTGGCCAGCAGCCTTACCTGGCCAGGACGCCCTGAGAATGGGGGGACTAAGGGAGAAAGTGTGCACTGGGCATTATCTTCCCTGGAATGCTAGATGGCAGCCGCCCTGGATTGCAGTGGTGCCTTGGATTCCCACAGGGCAGCATGGGGTATGCAATTCCTCAGCTCAGTCTTGTTGGGTTTTGTGGGTGCTGCCAGGTGGTGTTACAAGGACTGGGGGAGCCATACTGTATGTCATGGGGTTTCCATCTCACCTGGAAGTGCTTTGTTTGTAGAAAACCAGAAGTACTGCTGTGTGGAAGATAAAAAGGAGCTGCCTGCCTCACAAGGACAAGCCAGAGTCAAGTGGAAGGTGGATGATGCTTGCGAGGAGGAATGGAGGAGGCAGTGAGAGACCAAGTGAAGGAAGACAGTGTTTATTGTGCTCTATACTGCTTATTACATATACTTGTGGTGGTGGTGGGAAACACTTGTTAAGAGTTTTCCCCAATAAAAGACTCTTTGAGCTTTTTCTTTGTGCCCATGCCTGTTTGTGTTGGGTGTTTGGGGAAGCAGAGTGCCCCCTGGTGTCCACACAAGATTATCTGGACTTAACAAAACTGAAATGAAAAACTAAAACTAAACAAAATTATTAATGTAGCTGGAAAGACTAACTGAAATAAAATGATGATTTACTAAACATAATTTTGGTTTTCATTTTTGAATTAATTTTCTTGCTGTTAGTTTTTAGCCCTTTAACTTTTAACTCTAAAACTGAAAGTCATCCACCACGAGCCACTTGCACATATTCATCCAGTGAACGGTGGCTGGTGAAGGAGGCCGGCTGTTCATACAGCATTTGCAGTGACAGAGCAAGCTGAATACGCTTGTAAAGTGTGTGGAATAGGAAGCGATTTACATGTTGCTTTTCTTTGCACTTGTAGTATATCAAGATGTAATTCAAACACCTGAAATCAGAATGTGCTGCTCAACCAAAATTTTACCGCATGGACAGAAAAATCATGAGTGCGTGACATTTCAGTTTATTTCTCAGATGACTGATTTTTGTTGACAGTAATTCACCTGCCACTTCGCACTTGAAGTACACAAAGTATAGAGAAAGTATACTGATCATGAAAAAAATTCGACCTCAACATTTTGATGAATCTTGACGTTTTAGAACTGCCCGACTCCGAAAATACCATTTTTTGGAATCATGTATGTATATCTCAAAATCGCAACTATATAGATGGATGAAATTTGGCATGTGGTTGTTACACCAGAATTGTAGATCTGTATTAACTTTTGGGCCAAATCATTAACCGGAAGTGGTACTTTACCTGAACACATACTCCTTTTTTTTTTTTTTATTCATGCAGCTGCAGAGTCCTATATATTCAACTTTACTTTTACAATAATTGTTCAATATATTATTAATTTGATTTGTTGTTGATGGTTCTTTAATGTACATAATATAATCATTACCTTGTGGTTTACTCCTCAAATATCCATCCCCATATCTGAGAACATGAGAAAGTCTATGGGAGACCACTCCCAATTTTTGAAAATAAAATGGCACTAATTGAGAGACTGACTGTGTCATCATACAAGATCAGCATATTGTTGCTGACCAGTCACTTTTGCTTTAAAAACATTGTTTAACAATGAAGCAATACAAACCTTGTAAAATCCCTGAGTTGGCAATGTCTCTACTGAACTACAGGTAGGTGGGGGAAGAGAGTCTGCCAAGTGATAAAAAGCTAAACATACTAATTTGTTTTTGTATTTATTCTATATTTATTAATTTATCTTTTTTAGTTCATATTCACAGCTCAAAATACCTGACATTGTGAAAATAATCCAGTAGCAGAATTATGTTTTAAAATATCTGTCCCCATTTTTTCAATGTTTCTCTCTCTCAAATCAGATGATGTTGAAATATCATATTCTTTTGTTCTTTACAATTAGCCATATCACACATATTGCATACCAGGGATTTTTCCTGCCGTGCATCCAAACCTTCTTGGGTAGGCTCCAGGTTCCTGTGATCCTGCTCTGGATAAACAGGTTTAGATAATGTATATCTTGTTCTTGATCTCAGGTGTCATTTTGTGCCTGTCCATACTCCTACTACCTGCTCTTGCTCTGCTCATTATGGGTTTACTGTTCTTATGGTGGGCTTTTCAAGTCTCACTGCCCCTAACCTTCACACTACATGCTTGTTTTTCTTTGTTTCCCTTAGTACAGCTAGGTGGGGTCTGCACACTCATTCAAGCCTAAGAGTCCTGTTCTTCCTTAATCTCCATGATTTTCATGGCTATACCTGTCCAAACACAGTAGAATCTCTCTTCTTATTTTTTTATATCTTTCCAGGCCAGCAGGTGCAAAATTCTGTCTATAAATTGTTTGTGCCTGAGATGGAATCATAGATCAATATGGCTGGTAGAAAATAACAAAGCCCAGTGTTTGTGATTTTTGAATGAAATATTGAAGGCATTCATTATAAGCACATTGCTGTTGGAGCAAGATATGTTGTGTGCTGTAGAGAATGTAAAAAACCCTCAAACCTTAAAATTCACCTAAAGTTCATTACAAATTTGCCCATTCTGGGCAATAAAAGGAAAAGAAAAAAGTGCCAACAATCAGTGTAGATTTGTTCAGCACAAATGACATAAATATTTTAAAAAATTATAAAATTGTGTAAAATTGTTCATATTCAGTACCTGGTTTTGATTATGCTTGTTTTTATAAGACAAAAACAAAACCAAATAGTAATGTGTGTTGTGTAGTGTAGCATGCTTCCACTAACATTAAATTCATATTATATCCAAACCCGTTAAGTGTATAGTTATGTCTCATTGTGACACAAAAACTAAACTCCATAGTAGCTCTTTAACCATACTATAATTACTAAAACTGAAACTAATATATATAAAAATAAAATAGAAATGTCTTTGTAAAATAACTAAAAATACACGATGAAGGAAAACTAAAACTAAACTGAATTTCCAAGTAAGGTCAGAAAACAAATAGGAATAGAAAAATAATATAAAAAGGCAAAACTATAATAACCTTGATCTGGATGATAATGGAACCATTCTCCCTGAACCATTGTTAACTGAACGTCTACATACTGACCTGGATCCTTCCATTTGTAAATGGACTTACAGTTTTTGACAAAAAATTAAAACAATATGTTCATGTGGTGCCTCTCAAGGCTGTGTACTTTCCCCTACTTTATTCCCTGTATACCTATCACTGTAGGTCCACTGAATCTTCAGTTAAAATCATTAAGTTCACTGATGACACCACCATTATTGGCCTAATTACTAATGGTACTAACACAGATTATAGAGATTACTCATCTTGTTTCTTGGTGTACTTCCAACAACCTAGTCCTCAATACTACCAAGACAGTGGAATTAGTCATTGACTTTTACAAACAGCAGTTACAACCTTTCCCACTAGAAATTAATGATTCTGCATTCCATATGGTGGAATTCTTCAAATGTTTGGGCACAAGTGTCACAGCTGGGACATTAACACCGCTTTCATCACTAAAAAGGCTCAACAGCGATTGTACTAATGCCAGCTAAAGACAATTAAATATTTTTAAGGCAATCCTAAATCAATTTTACAAAGCCATGATTGAAAGTGTAATCACATTTTCTATTGTTGTCTGGTTTGGTTCAGCAATGGCACACTCCAAAAATAAATTACAGTGTCTTGTGAGGTCTGTTCAGAAAATAATTGGCCGTGCTTTTCCTCCTTTTGCAGACCTGTAATACATCTCATGTCACTAACCATGTTATAAGGATTACCACGGACTCATCTCACCCAGCTCATCAGTTACTCCAAAAACTCTCCTCTGGTAAACGTTTCAGGACAATTAAAACTAAAACTGATACCTAAATAGTTTCTTTCTTAAAGCCATAGCTTTTTCAAACCAGTAACTGCCTGTCATCTTTGTATATTCACATGTTCTGCCATATACT